>CM076575.1:1508319756-1508814950 GCA_034641835.2 Pinus albicaulis | reverse complement strand
TTGACGGGAAAATATGTCCAGCCAACAGTATGGGATCTCCCCGGTAGAAAGTCCCAATTAGACTTTGAACCGTTTGGAGTAGGGATCCCGTCCGGGGTGTGGGTCCGGCTACCACTTAAACGACTATCTCTTCGGTTTCGAGTAACCTGATTGAAACTGCAAACATACACTTATTAACACGATATAGAATACATGACTGATGAATAAAACCGATATATGACACTGTGCATAGCAAGGTGATAGACAAAATGCACAAACTCAGGAAATGTTGTTAGCAACACATCTATGAGGTATGCATGCAAGATAATCTGTCCACCAAAGAAACAATCCTTTGTGGTAAGAAAATCCCTTAACTTTCCGAAGGGTAAAACGAGATGCTAATAAAATAGTTCATTAACATTCATCATGAAGCAAATAATAACTTGAGCATCATCAACACAATCACAGATAACTATGGTGCATAAATGACACTATTAATAACACGGATTCATTAATCAAAAGATATTCTGAAGCTATATGCAGAATACACACAATGTTGTCACGGCTCAACACATCATCCAATCAAAGGGGTTTTAACATGTATTATATTTCATATATCAAGAGTATGCTTCTTCAGCTACAATGCAATAATGCCTTTCAGTCCACAAAAGAGCAGCCCTTTTACAATGCTTCCCACTGGGGTATTTATAGATTCAAAAGCCGCACTTATGGCCTTCCGACGGTTCAACTTCCCGACGGTTCAACTTCCTGTTAGTAACAATTGCGACCTGCGACCTGGTCGCAAATGCGACCTGCGACCTGGTCGCAAATGAGACCTGCGACCTGGTCGCAAGTGTGACCCGCGACCTGGTGTTTGCACTTATGAAGGTGGTCGCGCAATCGTGGTTCCAGGAGCGTCGACTTTCTTGCCTTTGATGAAGTCTTTCCAAGTTTGGTAATCTGCCGGTATCGGAGCGACAAGAGGGCTTTCCTCTTTTATCCGGTGCTCACATTCTAGAGCATTCGGCACCAGAGTCTCCTTCTTCTGGGAGATCATCATTGAGAGAGAAGCAAGCTTGGTGTAAATTTGCACTGGGGTGACAAGCAACCGGTTCAGATTCTCTTGTGATGCTTCGAATTCCGGTGCGGCGGCGGCTTGCCTTACTGGCTGCAGGAAAGCCTGAATTTCCTGCTCTACCTGTTCCCAGCCCTTAATTTCATTTAGTGCCCCTAATGATGGAATATGATGAAGGGCATTCATGGAGTCGATACCACTGATTAGGTGGTTATACGCAGACACTACTTTGTCCAGATCTTTGGACAGCTTGTCTTTGGATTGCATACTCATCCGAATCTGCACCTTGGCTTCTTGCGTATGACTCCAATCCTTCCGAGGCACGTGTTCTGGAGCTTGCTGATACTGGGCTGTCCAATTCATCATTTTGTCCAAGGCTGTCGAGGCTTCCTTGAGTTGTTCGTGTTTCTGCTTGGTTTCTTCCCGTGCCTCTGCCAATGGGGCCACTGTTTGTTTCAGGGTGAACATTTCCTGGTATACCTGCCTCATTGTCATCTCCAACACATCACATTCCTTCTTAACTGCCAGTGGAACCTCATTCACTTGAGCGGGCCTACCCTGGAGCTGGAGCATCTCATTCTCTAGCCTTGATTTCTCTTGCTCTGCCGCTTTTAGCCGGTTCTGTAAAGAAATAATCTCTCTGCTCATCCTTGTGACATTTTCTTCTGTGGCTGCGGCAAAAGCGGTGCCTGCTGACGCTATCATAACCGGATTTGTCCTTGTGTCTGGGACAATGTCCTTTCCGGTGGAGACTGTGGAGATGGCAGGATAGTCTGACGTCAAGGATTTCCTCTTCTCTTGCCGTATCTTGAAAGAGAATTGGTCAAAGGTTAATCTGGTCAAGTCGAAGACTTCTTCTTCTTGCTCCCCCAGAAAGTCATCAACATTAAGGTTACTTCCCGCGCCACCTGCAGGGATATTCAGGGGAGATAGATCAATGTCATCTATTTGCTCGTCTTCTACATCCTGCGTTTGACCCTTTTCTTTTTCCTTTTGCTGGCGCTCCGCTTCCGCCTTGTCATGCTCCTCCTTCTTCCGGCGTTCTGCCTCTGCCTCTTTTTCCTGTTCCTGTTTCCTCTTTGCTGCGGCGGCCTGTTCCGCTTTCTTCTGATGATCGACTTTATCGAGCTCTTCTTTCAGTGCCCGTTCTGCCGCCGCTTGCGCCTCCTTTTCCTGTCTTTCTTTCTCCTCCTCTTTTTCCTTTTCCGTTCTGTTCTGGCGTCCTTCTTTCGTCTTTCTTCATCTTCCTTCCTCTTCTTTTCCTCTTCCAGTTTGGCCTGGGCTTCTGCTTCCCTTTGCTGATCCGCGGTGTCAGGTTCTGCACCGGTCTGTGTTCTTTTATCTTTGGAGGAAGAAGAAACTCCAATGTCCTGGTGCTCGGTTCCCTCTCGGTCATGGTCGATTCCTGGTGCGAGATGCCGGTTTGCGTTATACCAATTTCTTCTCTCATCCTCATCCGGGCACTCGACGTGTTGATAACTCCATCTGAAATTGGCCCTTTTACAATGTTCGGGAACTATCCTGACTGGATCGTAATTTCGGCGGTCCAGATTTATGAAGTGATAGCTTTTCACCTCTTCCCCTTCACGCGCTACTTCTCTGGAGTCTTTGACTGTATAGGAACCAATGGTGAGAGGTAGAGCAGGCCAAGGTTTCTTCTTCCCTTTGGCAAGGACGTTATAGAAACCCAAGGTCATTTGAAAACATACCTCTTATATGAGCACCTTGTCGGTAACAAACTTAGGTAGAGCGTGTGGTGCTTTAAACGAGCCAAATACTCGGATGATTGTGAATTCAGCGAATGGGAACCAGTGTGCCACCTGACCTAGTGTTTCCATCGCTCGCCAAGACATGCAGGGGGCATCTTGACCAAATAGTTTCCAATAGAGGGCGGGCATGAATATGTGAGAGATTTGCTCGATGTCCGGCTTGTACCTAGATTCCCAGAATACTCTGGTCTGCAAGTGTATTGCCTGGGTCTGTTCGGGGTCCCAATTATGTGGCCATCCCTCAACATGCATCTGGGCACAGACATAATCTAATAGATACGAAGCCATGTAGAATTCTGATGGCGCTCCCTCATCTGGGGCTAAAGCTGAAGCCAAGTTTGTGTGCATGGAGCCCATTAATATTCCCGCCCAATTGAATCGAGTGCCGTGGACTGTTACGTGTTCTATGATGGTTGCCCATGTTCCATTGAAGGTGGTGGCGTCCGAACGTCCGTATATCCTGCACAGCATGGCGGCCACTAGCTTATAGACTTTCCTCAGACCGGCCACCGGGTACTCCTGGTCCTTTTTGATTTTAAATTTGTCTGGTTCTGCCCACCATCTTCTGATCGTGTCAACCATCGGCACTTCATTTGTAGCAAACCATCTTGGGGTGAAGTTTACCTCTGCTTTGGGTAGGGAGTAGTAGACCTGTGCTCTTGAACTTTCCAATGTTACGAAAGCTTTCCCTGCACTATCTCGGATTGCGAAACTTTTCGGATCCGTCTTCTGTATGATCCAGTCCAGCATTTCGGGGCATGGAAAGATGGCAGGATGAGCCCCAACCAGGTGTAATCTGGATTTTTTGACTTTCAGATATATTTCACGGTCCGGGAGATCTTCTGGTAATTCCTCTGCTGTCATGGAAAATTCATGGTATACTTCGTACCACCTGAGGCTTTCCTCCTTTGCGAAGGTGCAAAGGGTGTCTCTGTATATGGGCAGCGGAGATATTTGTATTTCTGCGTCTGATTCTTCCTCCACCACCTGCCTGCTTCTCCTTCGGGATACCCGGGGGGCCATATCGCTAGAGTCTGAGGGGACCGTTACTGCTTCTGCTCCGAATTCACCTGCTGCATTTAGAACAGAATCACGGGGTAAGAAAGACATGATGATAATGGCTAAAAAGAGTCTGAGCATGCAAACATAATTTACTGTTTTCTGGGAGTTGCTGGGTCGCCGCTCTGCAAAAGGGCTCACCTGCGACCTGCGACCTTGCGACTAGGTCGCAGGGTCGCAGAGTCGCTGAGTGGTACCTCTGCGACTCCGCGACCTCTGCGACCGGGTCGCAGGTCGCAGGTCGCAGGGTCGCTGGAGTGTGGCTTTTGGCGACTCGCACCTTGCACCGGGCCGCAGGTCGGCAGTCGCAAATTGCGTTTGCGCGCGCACGACTTTCGCGGCTAAGTGTTTACAAATGAGACAGACTCTGGCCCGGGAAGGTCCGTAATTTACCATAATGCATGGCTATGAAGATTATAGTATGGTAGGGATGACTTGGGGTTTTGTGGGCAACACAAAGACAGCAGCAATCCAAAAAAAAAAAAAAAACCCCATCCTTTTTAGCAAATAAATAGGACCGTGAGGAGGCTCAAAAAATGGCAGGAGATGTTTATGCAGGAAACGTAGGGAGAAAAACGGCAACTTACCCGGAAGAAAAAAAGCGCCAGTCAACCTGTCAGAGCAAATCCGCTAAGCTACCAGAGTCACAATGACTCAGCTCGACCTGCACTAAAAAAAGGTCACAAAGGTCGGACGTGTGGTTATTTAATGCGGCTCGCAAGATGGGAGCTGATTATGACCACACCTACAGTGTCGCTAGGTCGCAAGGTCGCCGGGTCGCAAATTTCCCTTAAAACTCATTGGCGATCTTTGCATTTCCAGACCAGCAGCCGCTAGGTCGCAAGGTCGCAAATTGGGGATATCCGACTCTGTGCGAATTGAGCATCTTTAGTTTAGAGTCGCTAGGTCAGTCAGTCATAAATGAGCACAAAGCAATTAGCTGACTTTAAGGTGGGTCACCTACTTGATCTCTTTTCCTTTTAGTTTTAAGGGGGAGGCTCCAAAAATTTTGAAGTGTGTGTTATGATTTTATGTATTTTTGGAGGGTGTTGTAGGAGCTACAACAAATGGCGATTCACTGGATGAATTCAGAGTCTCTGCTGATGAAAGGTCAATGAGGGAGGAGGGAGGGGATCTAGTACTTGCTTGTGCTTTGTTACCTTAGAGTTTTACACTTTCCTTCCTTTGTCACCCTGCATAGTCACCTGTTCCTTTTGGCTTGTTGGGTGCAGATCAACCGATTTTTAATTTCTCATGCCCCAGGATCGAGAGGGTTGGGGAAACCTTTGGACAACTGCAGGGTCCGGTACAATTATTTCGTCCTCATGGTGTTGCTCCGCTGCCAGCGAACCTCTCGGCTCCGGCGGAGTCACGGCCTAAGGGGTCGTGAACGTTGCTCCGCTGCCAGCGAGCCTGGTCAGTACCCCGGCGGAGTCGTTACAACACCTCTCTGCGCAGGAAGCCTTTCTCAAACCTTTACCCTTTATTCGTGTGCGATTGCACTTATTGAGAATTGTGCCTGTGGCACTTATTTAGATGGGCATATTTTGCCTGGGCGGTTGAGGGATCCCGACTTATTTCGCTTGCAGAGAGGTTGCCCCTGGTCTCATATGAGGACTCGGGTTTTTCCCGGATGACCTGCAATTCTCTTAAGTTAACCCTGTTCCCTCACGATCCGGTTGCGCCTATGCAAGACCCTTTTCTACCTGCACCCTTTAAGCTGCTAGGTGGTTCCTTATGCTCGATGACCCTGGTAAGACCGTGTATTATCCTTAGGTGCCCATTACAAGCGAGTTACGACTACCCCATGCTTTGCGGGAAAGGCCTTTCATCAGCATAGAACCTCTTCAAGGAGTGATCTGGTTGCGGGCATTTTTTAGACAAGGTAAAGTCTTTTTTTTTTTTTTTTTTTTTTTTAGAACAGCTTCTATGATACAGGGGGAAAACAGCCCTTTGAGGGCTATTCAAGTAAAATAGTGTTTGAGATCCTGCCCGTTTACCGGGAGGACCTCGACCTTACCTTCTAAAGTTTGCAATCGGAAAGTATGGGAACCTATCTTTTCTTTAACCTGAAAGGGACCTATCCATAGTGCTTGAAATTTTGCATGTTTTCCTTTCTCTTCGTGAGCCTTATCCCACTTTAGGACAAGATCTCCTACTTCAAATTTTTTGTCTCCTGCAGACTTTTTATCGAACCATTTTTTGATCCGACTCTGGTGGATGGCGAATTTCTCCCGGGTTTTCTGCCTTTCCTCCTCTAGTTTTAGCAGGGTGTCGATGCGGATTTGCAAAGCGGGACAAGGGGTGCCGTGGCACTCTTGAGACAACTGCAAGGCGGGGAGAGACAAATTTGGCGGGAGGACGGCTTCTTTCCCATATACAAGGAAATATGGTGAGGTGCCTATTGATGACTTGGGGGTGACGCGATCAGCCCAGAGTGCGTTTTGGAGAGCGTTATGCCAGTTTCGTTGGTGAGACAGGAGGGTCTTTTTGACGATGCGGATCAGGTTTTTATTTGTTGATTCTGCTAGACCATTTCCTTGGGGATAGTACTTCGCGGAGTGTTTAAGAACAATGCCATTTTCTAATGCAAAATCATATAATTTAAAAGATGAAAAATACGTTGCGTTATCAAACACTAAGGAAGTTGGAACGCCAAACCTGGTAATGATGGAGTGAGTGACAAATTGCATTACCTCCTGGTCGTTGACTTGACGTAATGGTACCGCTTCAACCCACCTGGTGAAGTAATCAGTGGCCGTTAGAATGTACCTGTGTTGCTTAGAAGAGTGGGGTAGAATCTCACCAATGACGTCCAAACCCCATTGTTGAAAAGGTTCTTCTACTGCTACTGACAACAAAGGAGCAGCCGGACGTGCTTCTCGGCTTGCAAATTTCTGGCATTGAATGCACTTCCGAACATACGCGTGAGCATCTCTGAACAGGGTTGGCCAGTAATAACCTGCACGCATAATTTTATGAGCAGTGGTATCCCCGGCGAAATGACCTCCTGCAGGTCCATCGTGCAGCTCGGTTAAGACCTTCTGAGCTTCATCCTGTTCTAGGCAGCGCAGCATTACCCCGTTTGAATGTTTCCTGAAGAGCTTCCCCTGGATTAACCGGTAGGACGCGGCTTTGAGTCTGATCGCACGTTTCTGCCGGGCATCTAGATTTGATTCCAATACCCCGTGTGCTAAATATCCCGAGATATCCGAGTACCAAGACGGGTTCCTTTCCTGGGGCATGACGTCAGTTTGGTACATGTCAATCTCTTGCTCCCAATTATCTTCTTCATTTTTTTGGGAACCTGCGGCCTCCGCAGCCATTTGGCATAGACCTTGCCCTTTAACCGTGCGTGCCGGCTTAAACTCTAGGTCGTACTCTTGCATACACGCAACCCAGTTTCCTCTCCTCTCACCCAACTCTTGCTGCATGAATAGTTATCGAACAGCTGGATGGGGAACGTAAACTGTGACATGGTTCTTCAAGATGTATGGTCTGAAATGTTTAACTGCTTTGTACACCGCATAAGCCTGTTTTTTGATTTCAGGATAATTTAATTCAGCTCCCTGTAGGCCAGTGCTCATGAACGAAATGGGACGCTCGTCATTATTTCCGTCCTTCTGTGTGAGCACGGCTGCCAGGGATGAATCAGAAGCGAACGTGTACAGGCTGAAATCTCTGCCGAAATCTGGGCTCTGGAGAGAAGGCGCTTCGGCTATAGCTTTCTTGATCTGGTCGAAAGCTTCCTTTTCGGGTTGATTCCATTTGAAAATGGAATTTTTCTTTATCATCCCTTGTAGTGGCTTCACTATCTGGGCGAAATCTGAGATAAACTTACGTACAAAATTGATTTTTCCCAAAAAGGATTGCATTGCTTTCTTACCGCTGGGGAGAGGGATTTGAGAAATGGCTTTTGCACGCTCTGGATCAACGACAATGCCTTGCTTCGTTATGATATGGCCTAGCAGATTCCCTTCTACTATGGCGAAAACACTTTTCTTTGGGTTAAGCGAGATACCGTACTTTCTGCATCTTTCGAAAATCTGTCTGAGGTGACGCAAGTGATCCCCCCGATGTTTGGAAAACACAGTAACGTCATCCAAGTAAACCACCACACTTTGACCTATCAGACCTCTGAATGCTATGTCCATCGCTCTCTGGAAAGTTGCTCCGGCGGTGATTAACCCAAAGGGCATACGTCGGTATGCGAAAGTTCCCCATTTAGTCCGGAAGGTAGTCTTTAACCGGTCTGGTTCAGCCACCAGTACTTGATTGTAGCCAGAGAAACCGTCCAACAAAGAGAACATCTCTGAGCCGGACACTACTTGTAATATCTGCTCCATAGGGGGCACTGGGTAATTATCCTTACTTGAGGCCCGGTTCAAGTTCCGGAAATCTACACATAATCGAATCTCACCCGACTTTTTCCGTACCGGCACTAAATTGGACACCCATGTGGAATGGCGGACTTTGAAGATAATGCGGGCGTCTAAAAGTTTTTTGAGTTCTTTTAGAATTAGTGGCTCCATTGTAGGGTGTACTTTCCTAAGTTTCTGTTGGAATGGTTTTACATTTTCTTTCATTGGTATCACATGTTGTATAATTCGCGTATCGTATGTGCGTAAGTCTTCATAGGTCCAAGCGAATACGTCGCGATACTTGCGAAATAATTGAGTAAAATCTTGGGCCTCTTGGGGGGTACAGTCTTTCCCCAGGTTGATGAATTTAGGAGTATCTTCCGACCCCAAGTTCACTTGTCGATGAGCCAAGATCGAGCTCTACACTTTTGCATTTGGGGGCCCACGGAAACGGTTTTGCAGATCAAATAGCTTTTCAAGTGATACCACCCCTTTAGGCATGGGGTTTCCCTTAACCTGCTCGTACTCCTTTTGCATAGCCTGGTCGTGCTCATCTTCATCTATAGCGGCGTCTTTGAATATTTCTGAGTTGCACATAAATTCCAGCACCTGCTGATCATCATCAAAAACACACAGATTAGTGATATTGTCTGGCACGGATGGTCTATACATAACTTCAATAGAAAACCCGTCCCTCAAAGGGGTAAACCTGGCGGCAGCATTAGCTAGAGTGTCTGCTGCTGCGTTATGCATTCTTAGAACAGACTTAATTCCAAAAACATCAAAGGAAGAAATTAACCGCCATACCTCTTGCTGGTACGCCTTCAAATGTGGAGATAAACAATGAATAGTGTTGCGTACCTGCCGAGTGATAATCTCGGAGTCGCCAATAACCCGTAAGCATTTCACCTTCAAATCCAGCGCCTTCTTAAGCCCGAGGATCAAAGCTTCATACTCGGCCGTGTTGTTAGTGCATTGGAACTCGAGTCGACAAGAGACTAGGAATTTTTTCTTATGTGGATCAAGCAATACGCAGCCGGCACCAGAACCATCGAGATTCTTGGAACCGTCGTAATACAATGTCCATATATCATTTTCCGGGTCCTTGGGGGCAGTGTCTTGCGGAGTAATTTTGGGTTGGTGTGATATAGTTTGAGCTTGTTCCTCTGCGACGAGTGTCATTTCAGAGAGGACCTCGGGGCCTACTGCAGATTGGGGAGGTTGGTGACATCCAAAAACAGAATCAAGAAGACACATACCAAGTTCTTCTTGGGCGAAGCTGATGGGTTAATTTGTGGCGTCCAAATCAGTTACAGTGTGTTTCATGTATGGTTCACTTTCAACTCTGATTTGGTTGTTTCTCCCTTTGTAGGGCAGCCATAAGTGAGACCAATCTGTGGCGAAGTATCCTTGCAATTTGCTAGACCAGTCTCTACTCAGCAGTACGCCATAGGCTTCTGGGATGTCGACAACCACAATATCAATACACTGATGAACCCTTGAGTCGGATGAGAGGCGGATAATGACATTGTTTAGTTCTCCGACTGCCGGTACTTGTGATCTGTCCAGTTGAATGATTTTTGCGTCAGTTTTCTCTGGGAGGATGTTGAGTTTCTTGCATACAGATAAAGGCATGACATTTGTGGAAGCACCAGAGTCAACGAGGCAATTGTGGACGTTGAAGTTGAACATCTCAAAAGATAAGAGGAACGGAGGGGTGGACCCTCTTGAGTTTGTGTTGACCGCATTTACTATAGATTGGAAATCTGGTTTGGCTTGTGCAGATGTGTTGCTAACGGTTTTCGTATTTTGGTTGTTGGCGAAAGCTTTTAGGATAAGCTCCTTTTGGTTCGTGATGCGGGCCAACTCGTAGAGCGAGATATTAGCCCTGGTATTTTTCATGTCCTCCACTATGTTGTAGCTAGTGTCAGTTTGGGGACTAGGTTCGGTAGTGGTTTTCGATGGTTCCACTGGGAGTTTGGTTTTTTGACTTGCTTTGCCGTTACTATTGGTAGGCTTGTCTGGCGTAGTTGGTCCTTCGTTGCTAGGGGGGAGAATTTTCCTCAGGAAGGCCCTTTTCTTGTCTTCATATGATTGTTCGGGAATAGCTCCTTTTCTTCTAAGACTATAGTTTCGAGTAGGCTGAGCCTTGGGACTTCCTGCCATGTTGATGTCAATAGGAGCGAGACTCTCTCCCCCGCGGATTACGTCGAAAGTTAAGACGGAGGCTCCCGATTCCCCATCTAGGAGTGAAACTTCGTCTTGATCAGAAACTTCTTCCTCTGTCAGGCTCCCTGGAGTTTGATCATCCAGAAGCTGGTTGACCACTGCGGTCATGCTGCCGATCCATTGCGGACACGTCTTTTCAGAATGGGCAGTTTGGTGAAAAGAACAAAAATTGTCTTTCCCTATTTCCTCCACGTTGAGAGCGGCACTGGTGTTTGACGGAGGCCTGCTGGTGTTGGGATTGTTTTTCTTGAAAAAAGGTTTGGGAGGTTTATTTGTATTTGAGGTTTCAATGCCTTTTCTCTTTAAGTCAGAGACCTCATTCGTTAGTAGTTTGAGGGTCTTGGCCATACTTTCGAAATCGAAAGTTTCTCTCTCCCTATTTGGGGTGGAAGACTGACCTTTTTTAGTGGTTGACTTGTGATCATCCTTTCCGTCATGATCCATGACACCTATTGACAACATGTCTTTTTCTACTGCGAGAGCAGCCGCGTAATTTTCTGTAAGAGTAGCGCGGGCCTCGCGTTTGACGAAGACTGCAATATCCCTAGGGAGGGCTTTGGTATAGTAGTCGATGGTGATGGAATCGTCCAACGCTAAGTTTGGAGGGAATTTTTGCAATATGGTTGCGAAACGCTGGTTAAAGTCTTTAACTTTCTCTTTTCTATGACACTTGATGGTGCTGAGTTTGGTGAGGAGCATAGAGGGTGTTTTATCTTCCGCAAACTTTTGCAGGAACACACGACGGAACTGGTCCCATGAAGCAATAGATGCACTGGGTAGGGAGCGGTACCAGGAGGCAGCCTGGCTTACAAGAGTATGTGGGAAAAGTCGACACGCAACGTCATCGGACTGAACTCTCATAATCTGTAGAGACAGATAAAAACTACTAATATGGTCTTCTGCCGATGTGCCCTTTTCTGGATCGAACTTAGGAAGGTGCTTCTCTGGGTGTCTGGGCATATCATGGAGAGGGCCTAAAAGGGCCAGAGGGGATTGAGCCATCCAGGCCAGAGGTTGCACCCTCCTGGGACGTTGATGGTTTCGGGTTTCTGCTTCAGACTCACTTCCCGTCCCCGACACCGAGGTTCCTTCATGACGACGAGAGTGTTCATCTCGGTGCCTTTCCCGGTTATTCACGTTTCTAAGTAGTTCCCAATTGTGAGGGAGAGGTCTGTTTTGGTTTTGGTGGTGATTATGGTTGGCGTGGTGTCCAAGGTCGTGAATGATATTTCCTCTACCACCATGACCCTGACCCCTGTTGACTCTCCCTTCATTTCTTCGAGGCCTATTGACTTCTTCTGTATTCCTTCGGGCTGTGTTACCTTCTCTTTCGTTTCTTCTCTCCCCTTCTCCTTCTCGTGGGGAATATACTTGGTTGTTGGTCCACTGATGTAAGTCAGGCTGTGTCTCGGGGAAAGGTTCAGTATCAGGGAAACCTTCACTATCGTGGGTAACGGGGTCATTTTCCTGGACAGCCCGCGCGAGGTCCTCAATCATGGTATTAACAAGTTCAGGTACGGTACGGACTAGCACACCATTGCGAGTGATGTTATCGGCAGGGGTCCTAGTGTGGGCCAGAAATTCCATGATAGGGGTATACTGTAAATCCCTGATGAGATTACGAGCAACTGGGCGTAAGGCTCTCAGCTGTTCGTTAGTGATTTCGAAGTATCGGGCTTCCACCGTTGGAATATCTTCTAAAGGGGGAAGGGCAACTTCGTTATTTATGACCTCCCGGCGGGGAGTTTGAGATGGGATATCTGTTGCATGCTGGGAGGATGCTCAGGCCCTCCTTCTAGCGCCAAATCTGTTGACGGGAAAATATGTCCAGCCGACAGTATGGGATCTCCCCGGTAGAAAGTCCCAATTAGACTTTGAACCGTTTGGAGTAGGGATCCCGTCCGGGGTGTGGGTCCGGCTACCACTTAAACGACTATCTCTTCGGTTTCGAGCAACCTGATTGAAACTGCAAAGCAACCTGATTGAAACTGCAAACATACACTTATTAACACGATAGAGAATACATGACTGATGAATAAAACCGATATATGACACTGTGCATAGCAAGGTGATAGACAAAATGCACAAACTCAGGAAATGTTGTTAGCAACACATCTACAGGTGTATGCAAGATAATCATTCACCTCAAAGAAACAATCCTTTGTGGTAAGAAAATCCCTTAACTTTCCAAGGGTAAACGAGATGCTATGTGAATAGTCTATTAACATTCATCATGAAGCAAATAATAACTCTGAGCATCATCAAATACACCACATGTATAACTATGGTGCATAAATGACACTATTAATAACACAGATTCATTAATCAAAAGATATTCTGAAGCTATATGCAGAATACACACAATGTTGTCACGGCTCAACACATCATCCAATCAAAGGGGTTTTAACATGTATTATATTTCATATATCAAGAGTATGCTTCTTCAGCTACAATGCAATAATGCCTTTCAGTCCACCAAAGAGCAGCCTCTTTACAATGCTTCCCACTGGGGTATTTATAGATTCAAAAGCCGCACTTATGGCCTTCCGACGGTTCAACTTCCCGACGGTTCAACTTCCTGTTAGTAACAATTGCGACCTGCGACCTGGTCGCAAATGCGACCTGCGACCTGGTCGCAAATGAGACCTGCGACCTGGTCGCAAGTGTGACCCGCGACCTGGTGTTTGCACTTATGAAAGTGGTCGCGCAATCGTGGTTCCAGGAGCGTCGACTTTCTTGCCTTTGATGAAGTCTTTCCAAGTTTGGTAATCTGCCGTTATCGGAGCGACAAGAGGGCTTTCCTCTTTTATCCGGTGCTCACATTCTAGAGCATTCGGCACCAGAGTCTCCTTCTTCTGGGAGATCATCATTGAGAGAGAAGCAAGCTTGGTGTAAATTTGCACTGGGGTGACAAGCAACCGGTTCAGATTCTCTTGTGATGCTTCGAATTCTGGTGCGGCGACGGCTTGCCTTACTGGCTGCAGGAAAGCCTGAATTTCTTGCTCTACCTGTTCCCAGCTCTTAGTTTCATTTAGTGCCCCTAATGATGGAATATGATGAAGGGCATTCATGGAGTCGATACCACTGATTAGGTGATTATATGCAGACACTACTTTGTCCAGATCCTTGGACAGCTTGTCTTTGGATTGCATACTCATCCGAATCTGCACCTTGGCTTCTTGCGTATGACTCCACTCCTTCCGAGGCACGTGTTCTGGAGCTTGCTGATATTGGGCTGTCCAATTCATCATTTTGTCCAAGGCTGTCGAAGCTTCCTTGAGTTGTTCGTGTTTCTGCTTGGTTTCTTCCCGTGCCTCTGCCAATGGGGCCACCGTTTGTTTCAGGGTGAACATTTCCTGGTACACTTGCCTCATTGTCATCTCTAGCACATCACATTCCTTCTTGACTGCCAGTGGAACCTCATTCACCTGAGCGGGCCTACCCTGGAGCTGGAGCATCTCATTCTCTAGCCTTGACTTCTCTTGCTCTGCCGCTTTTAGCCGGTTCTGCAAAGAAATAATCTCTCTGCTCATCCTTGTGACATTTTCTTCGGTGGCTGCGGCAAAAGCGGTGCCTGCTGACGCTATCATAACCGGATTTGTCCTTGTGTCTGGGACAATGTCCTTTCCGGTGGAGACTGTGGAGATGGCAGGATAGCCTGACGTCAAGGATTTCCTCTTCTCTTGCCGTATCTTGAACGAGAATTGGTCAAAGGTTAATCTGGTCAAGTCGAAGACTTCTTCTTCTTGCTCCCCCAGAAAGTCATCAACATTGAGGTTACTTCCCGCGCCACCTGCAGGGATATTCAGGGGAGATAGATCAATGTCATCTATTATTTCGTCTTCTACATCATGCGTTTGACCCTTTTCTTTCTCCTTTTGTTGGCGCTCTGCTTCCGCCTTGTCATGCTCTTCCTTCTTCCGGCGTTCTGCCTCTGCCTCTGCTTCCTTTTCCTGTTTCCTCTTTGCTGCGGCGGCCTGTTCTGCCTTTTTCTGATGATCGACTTTATCGAGCTCTTCTTTCAGTGCCCGTTCTGCCGCCGCTTGTGCCTCCTTTCCCTGTCTTTCTTTCTCCTCCTCTTTTTTCCTTTTCCGTTCTGTTCTGGCGTCTTTCTTTCGTTTCTCTTCATCTTCCTTCCTCTTCTTTTCCTCTTCCAGTTTGGCCTGGGCTTCTGCTTCCCTTTGCTGATCTGCGGTGTCAGGTCCTGCACCGGTCTGTGTTCTTTTATCCTTGGAGGAGGAAGAACCTCCAATGTTCTGATACTCTTCTCCTTCTCGGTCAGGGTCGATTCCTGGTGCGAGATGCCGGTTAGCGTTATACCAATTTCTTCTCTCATCCTCATCCGGGCACTCGACGTGTTGATAACTCCATCTGAAATTGGCCCTTTTACAATGTTCGGGAACTATTCTGACTGGATCGTAATTTCGGCGGTCCAGATTTCCGAAGTGATAGCTTTTCACCTCTTCCCCTTCACGCGCTACTTCTCTGGAGTCTTTGACCGTATAGGAACCAATGGTGAGAGGTAGAGCAGGCCAAGGTTTCTTCTTCCCTTTGGCAAGGACGTTAGAGAAACCCAAGGTCATCTGAAAACACACCTCTTGCATGAGTACCTTGTCGGTAAAAAACTTAGGAAGAGCGTGTGGTGGTTTAAACGAGCCAAATACTCGGATGATGGTGAATTCAGCGAATGGGAACCAGTGTGCCACCTGACCTAGTGTTTCCATCGCTCGCCAAGACATGCAGGGGGCATCTTGACCAAATAATTTCCCGTAGAGGGCGGGCATGAATATGTGAGAGATTTGCTCAATGTCCGGCTTATACCTAGATTCCCATAACACCCTGGTCTGCCAGTGTATTGCCTGGGTCTGTTCGGGGTTCCAATTATGTGGCCATCCCTCAATATGCATCTGGGCACAGACAGCATCTAGTAGATACGAAGCCATGTAGAATTCTGATGGCGCTCCCTCATCTGGGGCTAAAGCCGAAGCCAAGTTTGTGTGCATGGAGCCCATTAATATTCCCGCCCAATTGAATCGAGTGCCGTGAACTGTTACGTGTTCTATGATGGTTGCCCATGTTCCATTGAAGGTGGTGGCGTCTGCCCGCCCGTATATCCTGCACAGCATGGCGGCCACTAGCTTATAGACTTTCCTCAAACTGGCCACCGGGTACTCCTGGTCCCTTTTGATCTTGAATTTGTCTGGCTCTGCCCACCATCTCCTGATCGTGTCAACCATTGGTACTTCATTTGTAGCAAACCATCTTGGGGTGAAGTTCACATCTGCTTTGGGTAGGGAATAGTAGACCTGTGCTCTTGAACTTTCCAATGTTACGAAAGCTTTTCCTGCACTATCTCGGATTGCGAAGCTTTTCGGATCCGTCTTCTGTATGATCCAGTCCAGCATTTCGGGGCATGGAAAGATGGCAGGATGAGCCCCAACCAGGTGTAATCTGGACTTTTTGACTTTCAGATATATTTCACGGTCCGGGAGATCTTCTGGTAATTCCTCTGCTGTCATGGAAAATTCATGGTATACATCGTACCACCTGAGGCTTTCCTCCTTTGCGAAGGTGCAAAGGGTGTCTCTGTATATGGGCGGCGGAGATATTTGTATGTCTGCGTCTGATTCTTCCTCCACCACCTGCCTGCTTCTCCTTCGGGATACCCGGGGGGCCATATCGCTAGAGTCTGAGGGGACCGGTACTGCTTCTGCTCCGAATTCACCTGCTGCATTTAGACCAGAATCACGGGGTAAGAAAGACATGATGATAATGGCTAAAAAGAGTCTGAGCATGCAAACATAATTTACTGTCCTCTGGGAGCTGCTGGGTCGCCGCTCTGCAAAAGGGCTCACCTGCGACCTGCGACCTTGCGACTAGGTCGCAGGGTCGCAGAGTCGCTGAGTGGGACTTCTGCGACTCTGCGACCTCTGCGACCTTGCGACTAGGTCGCAAGGTCGCAGAGTCGCTGAGTGTGGCTTTTGCGACCTCTGCGACCTTGCGACCGGGTCGCAGGTCGCAGGTCGCAAATTGCGTTTTGCGCGCGCGCGACTTTGCGGCTAAGTGTTTACAAATGAGACAGAATTTCGGTCTGAAAGGTCCAGAATTTACCATAATGCATGGCCATGAAGATTAGGCAAGGGGTAGGCGACCTTGGGGTTTTGTGGGCAACACAAAGACAGCATCAATCCAAAGAAAAAACCCCATCCTTCTTAGCAAATAAATAGGACCGTGAGGAGGCTCAAAAAATGGCAGGAGATGTTTATGCAGGAAACGTAGGGAGAAAAACGGCAACTTACCCGGAAGAAAAAAGCGCCAGTCAACCTGTCAGAGCAAATCCGCGGTTTTCGCTGAGAGTCACAAATGCGACCTAGCGACCCGACCTTATATAAAAAAGGTCGCACGTGTGGTTATTTAATGCGGTCGCAAGATGCAAGTTTGCGACCTCGCGACCTACAGGTCGCTAGGTCGCAAGGTCGCTGGGTCGCAAATTTCCTTAAAACTCCATTTCGCGACCTTGCGACCTTGCGACCCCAAGGTCGCTAGGTCGCAAGGTCGCAAATTGGGGATATCCGACCCTTGCGACCTGTGCGACCTGTGCGACCTTGGGTCGCAGAGTCGCCTAGGTCGCTTGGGTCATAAATAAAGCATGTGCGACTTAGCGACTTGGTGCTAGAAACTTACTTGATCTCTTTTCCTTTTAGTTTTAAGGGGGAGGCTCCAAAAATTTTGAAGTCCCCTAAAAGCCCTCCACTAAATTTGGGGAATTTAAGTTAAACTGTAGATAAAATAGTGATAACCGCCCAAAATTTAAGGGCGCTCCAAATTTTTCACCAAATAACCATTAATATTAAATGTCATGGTTATGGTGGTTGGGCACATGCCTCAAACCCCTCCACGGTTACCGCTTACAGTTGGCGATACTCCACTTAAACCGTGGGTATAAACCTTTGAACCCAGAGTTAAGAGCAACATTAATCGAAACTACCGGTGGATTAACTGTGTATGTGACATGCATGGATTTTAACTGTTGGCAGGTTTTTAAATGGTTTATGTTACTGTTAAGACCTTGGGTCCTGGGCTAAGGTTATATGGGGAGGGGCTGGCCCCTCCGCTTCCCCAAACACGAAATCTTCCAACCATAAATAAAACTGGTCCACCCATATGGTTAAGACAGAATGGTAGTGGAGACGGTAAAGACTTTTGCACGTGTGCTTGGAGGTCTCGGGGTCGACTCCGGTCCCTGACCAAAATTTTATACAATTGTTCCTGAGCCACATGGCGGCGTGTAATTGGTCGAGCCAAACATACAGTCCTTCCATTGAACCATACCATGACACTTGTCAAAATTCAATTTTCCCAGAAAGAATATTTTAAGGAATATTCTAGGAATATTTCATGGAATATTTTTTTTTTTGAATTTTCAAATATCCAGTCAAACTTGGTCGAAAGCCAGAAATTGCAGTTTACTGGACCTTTCAAATTGCAATAACTTCTTCATACGGTGTTGGTTTTTCAAACCGTTCACAGCATTGGAATCAGGAAGACGTGATCTATCCGGTAGCTCAGGTTTGACACACTTTCGAACACTTTTAATTTTGAGCTATCACTTAGGTCCTTGATCCAAATCTGACCACACCTCCCCATTGGGAATCTTTTGGACCCCAAAAGATTGATTACCTGATCTGTTCACTAGATGAGAGTACAACACCCTCACTTTTCCAGCCTCCATACACTTTTCCTTGCATGGATTAGTGCCTTTGAACCACAACTCGAAGGTAGTGAACACTTCCCTTCTTGAATGCTCTTGTCCTCTTGTCAAGAATTGTCTTCCTCGAACTCATCCAGAAATTTCTGGTGACATATTTATAGAAGGTAGATGAACATCATTTCCTTGATCACCAATCCAAGGTGGCTCAAAAAAACATGATATTACAATAGAAAACATGCATACATAACTGAAATTTGCATAAGTATAAATGAATGTATGTCTTATTGTGTCAAGAAGTCAAACCACTTGTTACCAAGCCACTTCCATGGCGATTTTTGCTACTGAAAATCTTCATGTGAAACATCTATTCTCACATCAATGATGGAATATTTGGTTCCACTTTCGCCAGTATTTCTATCCTCTTGCCTCATGTGCTTGGGATGAATAGTTGGATGCAATGTCCAACATTAGGAAATAACATGTCCCCTCTTCTGGAAATGTGTGCAAGTCTTTTGCACCTTTTGAAAAGTTGCCTCTGCCTCAACTATTTCCTGTATGCCTTCAATCTCTTCCATCATCTTGAAACTTCATGGTTAAACATACCACAATATGCACAAAAACTCTTTATTCCTTTCACGTATGCTGATTTGTCATGCGTATCAAAAACATAATCAAATTGACTATGGGAAGAATTATACCTCAAATTCTGCTTTGCACGTCCATCCTTTTTACCTTCTTGAGGATATGAACTAGTAGAGGTTCCAGCTTTCCTTTGAAGACCAATATTAGTGGTTATGTCTTGATAGCTTTCAGAACTCTCATGCTCACCATAAGCTGCCTGTCTACACACATCTTGCTGCAACATAGGCTTCAAACAATGGCAAGCAACTTGAAAACAAACTTGACATGTTTGTTGTTTAGAAGTTGGAACAAAAGTTATTTTTGAAGTTGCCTCAAATGCCTTCGTGGTTGTAGAGTTTTCGCCATAAGATTAAACATAGCCTAGAAAAAACTTCTTAGGTCTTTCCTCAACCAAAATAGGATCAATAATGCCTTGTGCATGCTTTCATAGACCCTTGCCTTCATAGCCCATTTTAAACATCAACTTGGACCCTATACCTCTAGTGTGCTTTTCAAAAGAACCTACACATCTATTTGAAGAGGAACTTGAAGACAAATTGGAGTGATTTACCTCTACTTCACGCATGTTCTTGGTTAAGGCCTCTTGGGCATGATGGAGCTGCATCTCCATCTCATGAAATCTTTGAATAATTTCTTCTTTCTCTTGCTTCATAGCAACCAATTTCTCACGAAGTCTAGTGCTTTCCTTTCTATCTTCAAACATAATTTGCACTCTATCCTTCAGGATGTAGAAGTATGGCTTCATGTCTTCATCGAAGAATCTTGTGAAGGAGGAGGATTTTGAAACCTCACTTGATGAATTTTTCATCTTATGTAAATAAACAAAATAAATTCAATCAAAATTCACAAATCTTTCAAAAACTATTGATAAAGCTTCTGAACAAAATGGTTGTAGAATCAAGCTCTTCTTCAAGCAACCTTTTGCAAACAAAACCTCTTGTGCTTCAAGGGTTTCCTTGAGGTCCTTAGGGTAAGGAAGATGCATTTAGCCCTTCTTCTTTACTGTAATCTTCTAGAATTATCTAACATTAGCTTTCCCTTCACCTCTAGCAAACTCAAACTTGTAAGCATCTGTCAATTTGCAAATAGTAAAATTCTTTGCTTTGTTAAACACCTTTCAAGTCAAACAAGCAACCTAGTGCTCTGTCAATCAAGTAACTTAATCTCTATCAATAAAGAAAAATAGTGCTCTGATACCAACCTGATATGAAAATGGGTGGATAACTTGAAATGCATATGTGCAAGCACCTCCCACTGAGTTAAACAAATAAATGATCGTGCTTATACATGACTGTGCAAAATTTTATACTTGAAAAAGGTGTATGCTTTTTATCTGTTTAAGTGATTTAAGACCATTTGTTTTTGCTGATATTAATCATTTGAAACAACCATATAATGCAGCAAATAAACATCAACACATAACAAAAAATTTAATATAGGAGCTCACCCGAATATCGTCGGCTACATCTCCTTGAGCTTTTGTCATCTGACTTGGCTCTTTGGGATTAGTATGGAAAAATTATTTTACAAGTTAAAAACTCAACTCCAATGGTTATTTGGAATATACCATTGGGTTTAGAATACCATTATATCCCTGGAATGGCTGAAATCTCTCTGAATATGAACCTCGCCTCACTTAGACTTGACTCCTTTTATCGGTGCCCTTAAGCTTCCCTGAGATTCTCTATGGCACTAACTCCATAAAAAATCCTTTTCTTTCCCTAAAACCATTTCAAATATCTCCATCACATATCATACATCCAAAATAGGCTATTCATTTGCTCAAAATGAGCTCTGGCTCCCCTATCTAGGCCTTCATCCACTGTTGGCCCTAGGCTGCCCGAAACTTCCTTGTCGCTTCTTGACCTTCAGAATTCTCCAAATGACTCTAAAAATCATTTAAATGGATTCAAAATGTCAAAAATATTCATAATAGACTATTCATTTTCATAAATTAGCCTCCAGTTGCTCCGATTAGGCCTCCAACACCTTGTGGCACCCCTTGGCTCTGGGTTCACTAAAAACTTCTCTGAAGCATCTCGAATTTTAGAAGTCTTAAAAATATTCTTCAAAATCCATAAATGGATTCAAAAGTATCAAAATATTCTAAATAGACGTTGGTTTGCTGAGAATGGATACTTGCTGCTCTAGATAAGCCTCATTATCCTACTAGCACCTAATGGCCCTGATGGCCCCTGAGACATATCTGAAGCAACTTGGCCTTCAAAAGTTCTTTAAAAGATCTGAAAAATAGACCATTAGTTCCATAATGTCTGAAACATCCAAAAATTACTATTAGATTCCTGAAAAAGGCCTCTAGCTGCCCTCGCTAGGCCTCAAACTGTTGCTGGCCCCTGGTGGTCCTAGTGGCCCCTAGAACTTCTCTGAAGAAAACACTTTCTCAAAAACCCTCTGTTGGATCTGTAACCCTTATCAATGAATTTAGAATGTCTGAGATAGTAAAAAATTACTATTTAGACTCTTAGAATGGTCGAATCTAGCTCAAGATAGAGCCTAAACATTTTTTGTCCAGTGACCCCTAAAAACCGTCCACTAAATTTGGGGAACTCAAGTTAAACTGCAGATAAAATAGTGATAATTGCCCAAAATTTAAGGGCGCTCCAACTTTTCCACTAGATAAACATTAATATTAAATGTCATGGGTATGGTGGTTGGGCACATGCCTCAAACCCCTCCACGGCTATCGCTTACAGTTGGTGGTACTCCACTTAAATCGTCGGTATAAACCTTTGAACCTGGATTTAAGTGTAGCATTAACCGAAACTGCCGGCGGATTAACCATGCATGTGACAGGCGCAGAGTTTAACTACTTGCGGGTTTGTAATTGGTTTGCGTTGGTGTTAAGCCCATGGGTCCTGGGCTAAGGTTATATGGGGAGGGGTTGGCCCCTCCGCTTCCCCAAACAAGAAATATTCCAACCATAAATAAAACTGGTCTACCCATACGGTTAAGACGGAATGGTAGCAGATATGGTAAATAATTCTACACGCGTGCTTAGATGTCTCAGGGTTGACTTCGGTCCTCGACCAAAGTTTTATGCAACTGTTCCTGAGCCACGAGGTGACCTCCAGTCATGCCACGTGGCGGCCTCTAATTGGCTAAGCCAAATGTACAATCCTTCCATTCAACCATATCACGACACTTGTTAGCATTCAATTCACCAAGAAGGAATATTTCAGGGAATATTCTGAGGAATATTCTAGGAATATTCCCTGAAGTATTCTTTTTTTTTTAATTTTCAAATATCTAGTCAAACTTGGTCAAAAGCCAAAATTTGCAGTTTACTGGACTTTTCAAATCGTGATAAATTCTTCATACGGTGTTGGTTTTTCGAATTGTTCACGGCACCAGAATCATGAAGACGAGATCTATCCGGTCGCTTAGGTTTGACACACTTTTGAAAACTTTGAATTTTGAGCTATCACTTAGGTCCTTGATCCAAATCTGATCACCGCTTATCGATGCTTATAACTTGTTGGAATTTTAAATCAGATGGTGGCAATAGAGTGGTGATGGAAATTTCCATGAAGTTTACCATTTGTTGGGGCCATCGATGTAAAATACTACTCACAGCTCATCAACTTCACCCTCTGAGCCCTCCTTATTTAGGGGAGGGGGTGGGGTATTCTTTTAATGGAATGATTGCAAGCATGGCTTAATAAACACTGCACATTCATTCCTACCCCCAAGGTATGTTGTGATTTAAAAGGGGGTGGGGTACAAAACAAGAAACCACCACGACTAAAACCACTTAAGTTTAGAGGAAACCTAACCCAGTTGAACTCTTCCCATTGCTCATCACCCATCGCCCAATCTTGGAACTTACATGATATAAAATAGAAATGTGTATAATGGAGAAAACCTTGTAAACACATAGGTGATGGCCCTTTGGGAGCCACACATGAGACAATGTGGTCGTGGCCGCATGGATGCCCCATAGGAACCCAATTTGACATGGACTAGTACAATGATGACATGGAAGTTCCATGTGGATTCCACATGGCAGTACCATAATATCATGTAGTCATATCAATTTGGTGTGGAAGTTCAATAAGGGCCACACACGAGTACTACATGGATGCCATGTGGCATCCAAATGATGATGTGGCCTTACTTGATTGGTCAAACTTGAGGAAGGAATAATTTTCAATTTGAGAGTCAGATTGAGATAAAATCTATATTGTTGGAAATATCTTAGTGAGCTAGATGATATGGTGGCATTTGGTTTAATATTTGATGAATTTGTAGAAACAACATTTTTGTGACCCCATATTCATGATAGTCCTTGGAGGTAAGGTCATTTCACTAAGTAACCCATTCCATAGCCCAAGATAGTACAAGGGGGTGGAAGGGAATGTTAGACATTTTGATTCAACATTGTCTGGATATGTGGCTACATAGAGATCAATAAAATGGTGTACTATCTCCTCCTTGAGCTGTGAAAAATATGAGATTTTATTTCCCCCAGTTGTGATCTCATTGATGTTATTTTTCCATACTCGACATTGAATTTTTTGTGGAAAATTTTTAAATTCATATCCCCTACTTGTAACTATATGGTTCTAAACTTTAGTCACCATATCTCCTCTTCCTCCTTTAGCACTTTATGGTAGGCTATAAATTCTTCCTTTTCTAACTGGAGAAGATTGTTTGGAACCTACCCATTTTCCATATAAGGTTCAATTGTTTCCAGTCTTCTTTCATGTTCTTGTATCATTAATTTGTTCACCGTGTATTTATATTTGACCCATTTTTTAATTTCTCCCTTTAACTGTTTACTTTTTTTTTACCATATTGTAACCAGGCTTCCCATGAAACATTATCTCCAAACTAATTTCATTAAGTCATTGACGCCTGCTAATATTTCCCATATTGGGTAGT
The DNA here is from genome assembly GCA_034641835.2 of Pinus albicaulis. NCBI lineage: Eukaryota > Viridiplantae > Streptophyta > Pinopsida > Pinales > Pinaceae > Pinus > Pinus albicaulis. The sequence continues at coordinate 1,508,791,223 of CM076575.1, read as the reverse complement.
ATCGAAAAGGGGAGGGGCCCAAAGTCAATATTTTCTGAAAATTCGAGGGATATTGGTCTTTGTTCTGAGTTATTCCATGGAAGGATTTTGGATCATGCCAATATATTTTGAGTTAAAAAGGAGTCTGATAGTAGAAATTTATCTAGATGAGCAACAATATGGCTTAGACTTGATCTTTTGTTACTCCAAGTAAATTTGTTAGAAGTTATTTTTATATCTAAAACTTTTAGTTTTTTAATGAGATCTTCCAAGTGTTCTTGAAATTGATATCTAACCTATAAACCCCCTATTTTTTCCCACCGATGCAAGGTGGTATTAAAATCTCCCCCCAATATATAATATGATCCATAGTTGGAATCTCCAAGAGATAATTGCAACGAGTCCCGACACACTTATTTTTCACTAAACAAAGCTAGCATATATATATATGAATGAAAGAGCATACCTAGTTTGTCAGGAGATGAAGGAATCTAGTGGCCAACCAAGGAGTTGTAGATAAATAGTTCAACAATTTGAGCAAAGTTTTGGCCCATAGAGTGGGCAGGCACTTTTAAGCTCATCTTGCACTGACTAACAAAATCTTGCTACCATTCCATATATTTTCCTAATTTCACTTTATCCCCCATTTTTGTCTCCAAGAGTAGGAGAACTAGAGGTCATTATTTTTAATTAGAGAATTTACATATTTGATACCTTTTGTCAATCTGAGAACCTTACAATTCTAGGATAGGATCTTTATCATTTACTTGTTGCTTAAGTAACCCCTTGAAGAAAGGTTAGATTCCTCCTTTTCTTGTGTTCTTGAATCATTTTAGATTCAGATATAGGATGGCCCATGTTTCCATTTACTTATCTTTTTACATTTTTTCCATTCTTACCTCTTGATGGTTCTTTTTCCCAGCCTTAATTTGGAGCCTTTCTAATTATTTTTCCTTCTTGTCCTTTGATTTCTCATCGGTTGAGCCTAGAAAGGAAGGTACCCTTTTTTATTTTGGGGAGAGGAATTGCTTTTCATCTAAGAATGATTCCATATTTTTCTATGTTGGGATCATATCTTCTTAAAGTTGATAAATTTCGGTATCCTTTTCCTCCAGATTATATTTTGGCCCCATTTTTTGGATATTTTATATTTTGTTGGAGTCGCTTCTATGATTTACCATTCTTCATTCACGATATTCAATTCTTCATATATGTTGGTATTATTATCTCTTTTTTCCCTTTACCGGTTCCTTCTCCATCTCCTTGTTGGGGTCACTTAGGGGAAGTTGGCCCCTTCCCTTTATTCTGATTTTGATCTGATTTCTTTGGAAAATTGTTTATTGTTTGGCTAGGCATCATCTCTTTTTTTTTTTTGCTTCCATTGATCTCATTCATTCCATAACTTTGGCTATTCCTCCTGTTTCCTTTTGTAGCTTTGAGCAAAGTGGCCATATTCATGGAAACTTTGCATTTTAAGGGGAGTTGGTTGTAATCCACCTTTTGGATATGGAACCAAATATCCATATTAATATTTATTACTATTGGTATCCCTTTTCTAGATCTACCTCAACACAAATCATATCATAGGAAAAAATATTACCTTGTGGTTGGACATGATTAATGCATTTTACTAAGGAATTGTTGATGTTTATGAAATTGATGTCATTCCAACAACATAGATGGAGAAAGGGGAGCTTCACCCAAATAGGAAAAACATAGGGGACATCAATTTTTGGATTAAATTCTAGAATCCATCGATCCATATATAATCCTTGAGCCCCCATGAAGTAAGTTCCACTCCGAAATATCATATATCAATCTTCCTTGTTCTCGAAGAAGAATGTGAAGAATACATTACCATAAGAAGTTAAGTATATGGAACCCTTAATTAAGGGTTTCCAATTTTTCTTGACCCAGAACCTTACAGATCACAGGGAGGGCCATATCTCCATAGTTTTTCCAACTAGACCACACTTAATATTTTTCAAGGTGCAGATATGAGATTGAGGTGAAAAAACCTTGACCTTAGAGATTTCCTCTAGTTTATTGACGAAATGGGAGGGATTTTCCTTCTAAAATCTTGGCCCATTAATTATCAGTGAGTTAAATGAAATAATATCCTAGGAAATAAGGGGAGGAAGAGGAAAATACCTCCCCTATCTAGCCATCGAGTGCTTGTAAAGGCACTGATGTGATTGAAACCCTTAGATTTGTTAGAGTCTCACAAAGATGCTAGTTAAGATTCCCAATCATATTTGAATTTTATTTCACCCTACATATTGAGTTATTACATATCTATTTTTATATTTTTATGCAATCAAGAACCTTTCATTATACCATTTTATTCTATTTGTACCATTTGTCTCCTTCACATACATAGACACACCAAGGAGACCTAGTCTAAGGATCATCAAATCTTGTATTATACATTGTAGTCATTGTAAAAGGATGTTTCCCCCTCAAAGTGGATTGTAATTATTTCCTTATTTTCATTTTTAAGGTTCTTGGTTCATAACAAAAACCTTATAGATGAAATCACACCAATTGTAAAGAGAAACCAGGAATAATAGTAGCAACAAAGGAATGGAGAGTCAACTCAGTTAGAGCCAAGTAAACAAGTTGAAGATCATTACTCTGAGGAAAAATTATGGAAATATGGTGACACCATGGAACAATAAGCAGATCAACAACATCAATTTACCAATAGGCCAATGTGGTAACTCAACTATATAACTAGCTAGACAAGGACCACATTGAAATAGTATAGGATGAAACAATTCCAAATAGATATAAAACTAAAGAAAACATGTTTCCAATATTTACTGAACCCACAAAACCATTTACCCAAAAAAATACATAAAAATCGGTTCAAGAACGAACTCCAACAACATCGAAAACAAAAATAGTTCCTTTTATAGGCCAAAAAACCCAAATGATAAGGAAACCAAGTGTAAGATATCAAAATGAAAACAATAGGCTAACAAACAAAAGAGATGGATATTCTACATGGAATTCACATGTGTTGATGAGATGACACAACTAACAAAGATTAATTTTTATCCACTAACAGTGTTAGACAACAAAAGTTTTAGTTATATAATGAAAATAATAAGGAATGTATCATCAAGAAGAGGAAATAAAGGAAAAGTGTAGTTAGATTCAAGGAAAGGTGGAGTAAACAAAAGTAGACATGGTAGGAATGCATGGAATCTGGATCTGGAACAAGAAATACTACAAATACCTCCCCCCCCCCCTCTTTTTCATAAATAGACTAACTATACTACATTCAACATCTAGTTCACAAACTCATGAATTTAAATGTTTGGTTATATGAGGAAAAATGAGAGCTATAACATAAAGGGAAAAAAAACAAGGTTGACTAGAAATATACAACCATATAAGAATAATTCAACAAATTTGGGAGAACATGAAAATCATTAGAAGCATTTGTTCTATAGGTCAAAATAATTTCTGTTATATTGATATATTGAAAAATTTAGTTCACCTCTACATGAAACCAATTGAAAATGTAAAAAAGTCTTATACATATTCTAATTAATAATGATAAATTCACCTTAGACTTCAAATTTTGACAAGCCCTATTTACACAAATAGAATTCGAAAAGTAATTCGAGATAGAATTGATTCAGGAAGAAAAGTAGTGGTTCTAATAAGGGAAACGAGTGAACATGGAAGCAATCAATGCTCTCAACCACCTCAATAAAGTATTACAATATATGTAATTCGTTGAGGTTCAATACAACCCTAAATTACATCAAGTACAGGAAGGTGCATTTATAAAGAAATTAGAATACTTAGTATAAATTACATCCTCAAGGATGTAGGCTTAATTTATAATTTAGGAATTTATATCTTTTGATTAATAGCCACAATAAATTCCCCATACATTCACAAAACAATATTTGGTTAGTTAAAATATTAACCACAACTATGAATTGGCACTACATATTCTCTAACTCATCCATGCTTCTGAATTTTCACTCCAAGCATGTCAATATCAAATATTATAACTCCAAGATGACATTAGAATTTGAAAAAAGAAAAGGAAAGAGGCTTCCATTGGATGGATTAACATTAATAGTGGAAATGGGTTAGACCATCAAGCAAAGAAGTTCCCATCTACAAATGGATGGAAATAATTTTGGAATAATTTCACTTGCATGACAACCAAATGTAGTCTCTCCTTAGACTTGAACAATTGTAGCACAAGGCAAGAAAGATCTCATAGTTCATCAAACAATAAAGATATAACCACAACATAAATAAAACTAATAAAGCTTATAAATTCTCCAAGTTTGATCAATTTTTGTATTTTTTAATCCCTGTTAAATTTTGTAATACAAATTCATAGCTCTCTCTTGCTTGAGATGAGCAACGACTTGAGGTGGTGAGAGATGTAAGAAGGGATATTCAACTTTACTGACTAGATTTGACCCAAGTAAAAATACAATCAACATAAGTTCAAATATAGTTGACTTTTTGTTCATAAATATCAGTGGATTGCACAATATTGTCAACCAACCATGGTAGTTAGATAGTTACAAGACCTTGTAACTAAATCATGAATTTAAATATTTCTTAAATGTAATAGAGATTGTGAGAAAGAGGTTGTAGTGCTTGTGGTATATTAATAAATTGCATATTGCCATCTCCCATTACATGTGTTCTCCTTTCTCTCATCTATAGTTCTATGTCTATCATAGTTGTGAACCATTATATTACTTTACTAGGAAACTATTGGTAAGTAATTCTTAATTCCCTAGATTGCAATAGTAATATTGGAATCAAAATCTTGAAACCAATCCCTAAATTAAAAAAAAAGGGTGTTTTGTAAATATTATGTGTTTTGGAGTTTTTTGCCGGAATTAACAATTTTTTTTTGGCCAAATCTTGATCTCTTTATTGTTTGAAATTAGTTTTTGACTACATATTATGTATTCAAAAATTTGAAAACCCCTTGGGGAACTCGAATTGTAGATAGTTCACAACTCAAAATTGCGATTCCAACAAATCCCTGCTAGATTATGGGAAAATTAGACTAGAAAATACTCAAGAAAACCCTCGAAAACGTATAATATATAGACTATGATAAAAAGAGTGCTATTAGTAGAACATTAATTTTGGGGCACTTAAAATTGTAAAATTTTAGAGACCATAACTTGAAATCCTATTTCCCCATAAAACATAAAAATAAAAAATAAAAGAAGAATGGTTCCCACCCGCTCCCCGTCCCCCATGCAAATATAAGGCATGGCTTTCTTAAGAAACATAAATTGTTGCAATTTTTTTTTTTTTTAAATAAAAGAAATAAAATACGTTAAAATAAAATCTAATTAAAAAAATCATAAATTTAGAGAGGTGGTGCTATCTATCTATCTCTATGTAATATCCCTTTTCAGGGATATCCCTCAAACACAAGCAAACTCCAACCAGAGGTGGACTGGGAGGGCGTTTACCAGATATGTCACCTCTGAAAAGAGGGTGAGATCTAGAGGCAACCTGGCCCTTTCCAGACTCTGTCTAAGAGTATGGGAAAAACACACCAAGTGGTATACTATCTGGAATGCTCAAAGAGAGAAATAATAGTAGTGCAATCATACAATAGCATATGTAGAACATGTAATAGATACTCAGAAATATAGAGAGAAAGCTAAGACATTTTATTATACTGAGAATAGAAATGAGTACAATAGGTGATCAGAGTGATGGCACCTAGACTTGCACCAGGCAAGTGAAGAAAAGCTCTCAGAATGACAAGAAATGGATGCTCTCTGATCTGCGTCCAAGCTGCCGGAGAACTGATGTGCTGCTGCTACTACTGGAACCAAAATGAGTATTTGGGGTTGCTTCCCTACTCGGAAAAAGATGAAACTCTAGAATCCACCTCTACTCACCAAACCTAGAAAAGCCCAGAGAGCGTTTCTGAAATAACCAACTCCCGAAAATCACCCCCTTGAGGATCTACGCTATCCTCCAAGGCTCTGCGCTGACCCTAAAGGGAATCACCAAAATACTGTCTCAAAATCTACCAAAATCCTCCAATAGGCAAGGGCTAGTCCCTTGCTCAATCTCAAAGCCCGAAACCTCCAAAAGAGACCCAATTCGGAGCTCTCAAGAAATGGAATGCGTCCTCACTCTCAAGACTACGCAGTCACTAGATGCCAAGCTTCACCACCAAGCCTCAACTCGATCCTCCTGCAAAAATACTGATGGGACTACCTCACCTGAGCAGGCACTCAAAGTCCCCCGGGGCTGAGGGTGAGATCTCCGAACGAAGACACTCGGTGCACTAAACAGTGCTGCAGACTAGCTAAACAACCAGCGTGATCAAGAAGTCGAAGTGACCAGCTCAATATCATAAACATCGAATGACCAAAATGTGGAGGCTCTCCTCCTTTTATAATGTTGGCCTCTTTCTCAAACCCTAGGCCCATCATCTCCAACGTAGCCTCTCTTGGCCCCACGTTGCCAACTCAACTTGCGCAATCCCTCCACGTGCTCTAGTGGGTCCCCTCTCTACGTGGTCTCTTTACCCCCCTTGGCCCACTTAAGTTACAACGTTGTGTCTACTAGGGAGTGAACTTTATGTTTAGAGTGAGTTATGTCCCCCTCTACTCACTTTTATTTATAATTTAACTATAGTAGGAAAAATTGATCAAAATTAATATTTCCAATTAGCAATCTCTAATTGAGAATATTACAGTCTCCCCCGGCAAAATGTTGCTTGACCCCAATCAACTGTAGTGATGGATGTTGCAATATTTTCTCACTCTCCCAAGTGGCATCCTCATCCGGAAAATTCTTCCATATCACTAAGAATTCCTGGATTGTCCTGTTCCGCAGCTGCCTCTCCCTGGTATCAATAATGGCCTCTAGCTACAACACCAAATGCCCCTCATCATCCGTAGGCAGTAGCTCATTTGTCACTGTCACCTGCTACCCCAATTCCTTCTTCAAGCATGATACATGAAAAATGTTATCAATCTTGCTGCCTTGGGGTAGCTCCAACTCATAAGCAACCTGTCCAACCCTATGTATCACCCTGTATGGTCCATAAAAAAGTGGCTTGAGCTTCTCAGCTCCCTTCTACTTCAGTGACGACTGTCAGTATGGCTGCAAACGTAGGTAGACTAAGTCCCCTACCTCAAACTATCTCTCCACCCAACCCCTGTCGGCATATAGCTTCTGTTGATTCTGTGCTGTAGCCATGTTATCCTTGAGAGCTCGGAGAATGTCCTGGCTCTCTTGGATCCAATCTTTGGCTCTCAGAGCCTTGCTAGCACCAAACATCACATCAGAAAAAGATAAAGAATGATATCCATATAAGGCATATAACGGAGACATACCGATGGATATGTGATGTGTGTTGTTGTAGCAGTACTCCCCCAGATGTAGCCACTTCAACCACGCTCTCTGCTGCCCACTAACATAGTTACGCAAGTAGCCCTCCAGCCAATTGTTAACTATCTCTATCTACCCGTATATCTGTGGGTGGTAGCTGGTGCTCGGTGTCAACTCTGTCCCCACCAGCCAGAAAATCTCCTGCCAAAATCTGCCCATAAAGCAGTTGTTCCTATCACTGATAATGGTCTTGGGAAGACCATGTAACTTGAAGATCTATCTGAAGAATAGCTCTGCCACTTGTGCTGTTTTATTGTGTGCGGATATGGAAAAAAAGTGTGCATACTTCATCAGCCAATCAACGACGACGAATATACAGTCCTTGCCCTGCACCATGGGCAACCCTATGATGAAGTCCATCGAAATTCTCTCCCATTTCCCCTCCGGAATGGGAAGAGGCTGCAAAAAACTTGCTGGATGGCTCATCTCTCCCTTGTTTCTCTAGAAAACCTCACACTCCCTGATATGCTGGAGCACATCCTCCTTAAGGCCCTTCCATGAGAACCTCTCTCTGATGGCCCTGTAGGTTTTGGTAAACCCCTGATGGTCGGAAAATGGTGAATCATGTGATGCCTGAAGTATCTTCTTCTTGAGATGGGAGCCCTCAGTTAAGAAGATCCTATCTCTGTAGTAGATGATCTCATCTATCACCCTGTATCTATCATCTGTCACATGACCATCCAGAACCTCACAAGCAAACCTGTCCTTGGAGTACTCCACCAAAAGTTGAGCCCTCCAATCTGTATCCAAACTCATCAGAGACAACGTGGCTGGTCTACGTGAAAGTGCATTGGCTACCACGTTGTTCTTCCCCTTGACATACTCAATGTCAAATTCATAAGCCTGGATCTTGTTGATCCACTTCTGATGCCTCTCCTGTAGCTGCTTCTGCTCCAAAAAGAACTAGAGGCTGTTGTGATTAGTCCTCACCTTGAACCTGTTACCCACCAAGTACTGCTGGAATTTGGCCAATCCATGCATAATGGCCATCATCTCCTTATCATATATAGCATACAACCGCTCATGAGGAAGGAGCTTCCAGATCTCATAGGCTATAGGGTGGCCTCCCTGCATGAACATTGTGCCGATCCCCTCTCCTGACGTATCACACTCCAAAACAAAAGGCTGTGTAAAATCTGGCAACGTAAGCACTGGGAAGCTGCTGATAACCTCCTTGAGCCTATCAAAGGCTTGCTGTGCTATATCTATCCAACTAAATGCCCCTTTCTTCGTCAGATCTGTCAGGGGTGCAGCGAGCTGAGAGAAAATCTTGACGGACTTCCTGTAATAAGTACAAATACCAATAAATCCTCGAAGCTCCGTCATGTTTCTCGGCTCTGTCCAATCTCTGATGGCCCTGATCTTCTTCTCATGGACTCTCACTCCATCCACCCCTATGATGTGTCCCAAGTACAGCATCTCCGTCAACCCAAACTCACATTTGGAGAGCTTAGCATAGAATTGCTGCTCCTCGAAAATATGCAGTACTGTCTCTAGATGTTGAAGATGCTCCTCCCAAGTCCTGCTGTATATAAGGATATCACCAAAGAAGACCAACGCAAACTTCCTCAAGTGACTGTGGAAGATGTGGTTCATGCATGACTGGAAGGTAGCTGGTGCATTGGTTATCCCAAAGGGCATCACCAAGAACTCGAAGTGGCCATAATGATACCTGAAAGCGGTCTTGGGAATGTCCTGCTCCCTCATGCAAATCTGATGGTACCGAGATCTAAAATCAATCTTTGAGAATAACTGTGCTGCCCTCAACTCATCCATTAGCTCATCAATCCTCGGTATATGGTACTTGTTCTTTAGTGTCTTTATGTTCAGGGCCCTGTAATCAATGCACATCCTCAATGTGCCGTCCTTCTTCTTCACCAATACCATAGAAGAAGCAAAAGGACTGGTGCTTGGTCGAATGTGTCCAAGAGCCAGCAACTCTTGGATGGCCCGCTCAATCTAATCCCGATAGGCCTTAGGATGCCTATAGGGGGTGGTAATAACGACCTGAATTCCATGCTCTAGCTCTATAGTGTGCTCAAACCCCCGATCCGGTGGCTGACCTAGCGGAATCTCCCCAAACACCGTGGCATACCTGTTAAGGATGGACTGTATCTCCGGATGCACTGTCTACCCTGTAGTCCCTGCCTCTGATGCATGCAGCTCTACTGCCCACTCTATATCTCCCCTCCGGAAGACTGCCTCCATCTGGTGAGTTGAAACAGTCTGGGGCAGATATGTGTGCTGACCCCATATCTTCTCATGCCTCCCAGTTTTCTCATCATCCCACTCCATCTCTAAGGCCTTCCAATCCGGGTGACCTTCCCTAGAGTGATAAGCTACTATACGCCCAATATCATGTTGGTGTCCGGGATGTTGACCATGAAAAAGTGGTCAGTCAATGTGTAGGTGCCCATCGTCACTGACAACTCTGGAACATATCGGGCACACTGCATAGCCTGATCTACTAGGACCAAGACTGAAAACCCATCGAAGCTCTCTTTCTGTATGCCTCTCCGCTCTACCATTTGTGCATCGATGAAGTTGTGGGTTGCCCCACTATCCACCAGTACTGACACTCGCTGCCCACGTACTATCCCACGTATGCGCAGAGTCAGGTACTTGGGAACTCCTCACAATGCTGCAAGGGTCCCTCTGGTAGGTGCAAAGGTCGCACCTCCTGCTCCTGGGGGTGGAGGTGGCAAAGGATCCTACGCTGCATGACTGCCTCCTGCCTCCACTTCATCATCCTCATCCTCTTCCCCGCTACTCTCGGAGAAGACCTCAATAAAATGTGCTTTTCCAGCAGCACATTTATGTCCTGGCACCCACGGCTCCTGACAGGTAAAGCACAACCTCTTCTTCTTCAACTCCCTCCTAGCATCATCATCTAGCTGTACCCTACCCTGATTCCCCTTTGGAGGCAGAATCCTCACATCCTTCCCCTTTGGCTGGAAAGCCTGTCTCTAGGGGTAAGGTGTCCTAGTCCTGGGTAAGGCATCCTACAAATCCCGGGTCCTGCCAATGGCGTCTTGGAGTGTGGCTGGTCTAGTGGATCTGACTAGACCCTGAAGTGGCTCTTCTAACCCCTCAACAAACATGTAGATCATCCGTGCTGCGGATAGATCTAGTACCATCACTGAAATCCTCAAGAAATCTGCAATATATGTCTCCGGGCTCTCGGTCTGTTTGAGCCTCGTCAACTCAACAAAGTGCTCTTCCGGATCCCTCCGGTCAAACCTCTCTATCAACCTCCGGGTGAACTCGGCATAGGTAGTCACTATGGAATTCCTAAGTGTAACCATCCCATGGAACCACTAGTCCTGAGCCTCGCCATCCAAATGCAGTGTAGCCATCTTCATGGCCTCCGTCTCTACCATCTGGTTGAGATGGAAATATATGTCCAGCTTCTCCACCCAAGGCTTTGCCTAACTGTTTGATGAACCATCAAACGTAGCCAAATGGAATCGGCTCGTTGTACGCTGGGTGTCTCCATCATGATAATGTCGGTGCCCTCTGTGATGGTTGCAGGGTCTGCTATCCCGCTGAAGCTGAAAAAAGTCTCTAAATGAAAGAGCATCCCAGAACTCCTGCCCATATGCTTGGTACTTAGAAAAATAATCACCCATGTGGCCAGGCTCTTGCTCCTGCTGTGCTCCTGCCCCAGTGTCTGCACCCAAAAAAGTGGGCATAGTGGAATGAGTGGGGGCATGTGATGCCTGGTGCGGAGTGGCATCCCGCTCCTGCAAATGGTGGGATGTGCCTGACCCTTCAACAACCTGGAAACCCCTTGGGGTTTCACGCTGTCTAGCCTCCACAATAGTAAATCTCTGACCCATCATCTCGATCTGCCTCGCAAGATCCTGCACTAATTTGAGGAGTGCTTCCCCAAACTATTTTTCATCACTATCATCTACCATTGGCTCTCCCTACTCTGCGTCTACCATAGGCCCCTCCTGTTCTACGTCTATCACAAGCTCCTCCTGTTCTGCGTCCACCACCCGAATGCAGTCACCCTCTTCGTAGGTGTTCTCCAACCTACACTCAATATCTCTGTACTTCCTACCTTTGTAGCAGATGTAGGGTTTCTCCCCCGGTGTCATAGACAACTAGCTCCATAGGCTGAGCCAGATCTATGCTCTGATACCACTATAATATCGCTTTTCAGGGATATCTCTCAAACACAAGAAAACTCCAACCAGAGGTGGAATGGGAGGGCGTTTACTAGATATGTCACCTCTGAAAAGAGGGTGAGATCTGGAGGCTACCTGGCCCTTTCCAGACTCTGTCTAAGAGTATGGGAAAAACACACCAAGTGGTATACTATCTGGAATGCTCAAAGAGAGAAATAACAGTAGTGCAAGCATACAATAGCATATGTAGAACATGTAACAGATACTCAGAAATATAGAGAGAAAGCTAAGCCATTCTATTATACTGAGAATAGAAATGAGTACAATAGGTGATCAGAGTGATGGCACCTAGACTTGCACCAGGCAAGTGAAGAAAAGCTCTTAGAATGACAAAGAAATGGCTTCTCTCTGATATGCGTCCACGCTACCGGAGAACTGCTGTGCTGCTGCTACTGCTAGAACCAAAATGAGTATTTGGGGCTGCTCCCCTACTCGAAAAAAGCTGAAACTCTGGAATCCACCTCTACTCACCAAACTCAAAAAAGCCCAGAGAGCGTTTCTGAAATAGCCAACCCCCGAAAATCACCCCCTTGAGGAACTACGCTATCCTCCAAGGCTTTGCGTTGACACTGAAGGGAATCCACCAAAATACTGCCTCAAACTCTGCCAAAATCCTTCAATAGGCAAGGGCTGGTCCCTTGCTCAATCTCAAAGCCCGAAACCTCTAGAAGAAACCCAATCCGGAGCTCCCAAGAAATGGACTGCGTCCTCCCTCTCAAGACTGCGCAGTCACTAGATGCCAAGCTCCACCACCAAACCTCAACTTGATCCTCCTGCAAAAATACTAATGGGACTACCTCACCCGAGCAGGCACTCGAAGTCCCCCGGGGCTGAGGGTGAGATTTTCGAATGGAGACACTCGGTGCACTAAACAGTGTTGCAGACTAGCTAAACAACCAGCGTGCTCAAGAAGTCGAAGTGACCAGCTCAATATCATAAACATCGAATGACCAAAATGAGGAGGCTCTCCTCCTTTTATAACGTTGGCCTCTCTCTCAAACCCTAGGCCCATCATCTCCAACGTAGCCTCTCTTGGCCCCATGCTGCCAACTCAACCTACACAGTCCCTCCACGTGCTCTAGTGGGTCCCCTCTCTACGTGGTCTCTTTGCCCCCCTTGGCCCACTTAAGTTACAACATTGTGTCTACTAGGGAGTGAACTTTATGTTTAGAGTGAGTTATGTCCCCCTCTACTCACTTTTATTTATAATTTAACTATAGTAGGAAAAATTGATCAAAATTAATATTTCCAATTAGCCATCGCTAATTGGGAATATTACACTCTATTTGTGTTAAAAATAATGGTATATATTATTTTTTTTCCAAATGTATTTATTTGTTTATTTTAAGTATATTTTTTTCTTATGTTTTTTTTTTTTTAATTTTTTTTTAAACTCTGTGTGTGTAATGTTATATATATATTCTTCTTTTCCTTTTTTTCTTCAAGGATAGGTGGAGAAGTAGCATTCTCTTCTTTTTTTATTTTCGCTCCTTTTATTTTTTATTTATTATTTATTTTAAAACAATATTGGGATTTTAGGACATGGTTTCTCAATTTAATAATTTTAAGGTTGAAGGAAAAGAGAGTAATTAATAGTCATGTGATAATTTTTTTTAATATGCGAGTTGGTCATAATGTTTTGGTTCCAATGGTACTAGTTGTCAAGGCCTTGATTTAAAAAAAACATTATTTCTATCTTTAAAATGGGGGTGGGAGGTGGGGGGGTGTAGAGGTTTCAAAGAAGTTCATTTACCTTGAAAATAGAAATTGGTGTTAGTATTAACACCAATTTTTTATTCAAAGGTTTATTTTAAAGTTTTTTTTGAAAATATTACGATGTTGTTAAGGTTATGATTGGAAAATATAGTTATATATATATATATATATATATATAAGTTATGCACTTTGCATTACGTTAAATGAAGATTACATATACCATTTTTTTTTGCTATTGGTCTTCCCAAAGGGAAACCATACTAGTGACATAAGCTCAAAATCTTGAGGTTACTAATGCTTCATCTAACTATAAAATGTTGTAAATATAAACTTAAAATAGGATGGTTGTGCCAAACCTTGACATACATCGACATGAGAAGACACAAAATACTACTAGTGTTGCAAGCCAAAAACTAGTGAGTCATAACAACTATTGGGTAGAATATCAAGGCATCTGCACTAGTTAGTCAATACCCACATCTAATGAGAAGGAGATGTTGGTTGATATCCTCATTAAAATGGTTAGCTTGTAGTTTATACTATTATTTTTTGCCTCCAACTCTGCCAATCTGATAGAATTGTCATATTGAGCCCCCTTTGTACCTCCCTGTTCTTCCTATAATATTCAAATGATGTTTAACCTTGTGTCATATTCATGCCATGATCTATGAAGAGATAGGAGCACATTCAATGTGCCAAGGATAGTGGGGGTCAGTGCCCTCTTTTTTCTCAGATAGCATCATATCAAGGTGGAGGGGGGCTGGGGGAGGGGGGGGAATGCCCGCTGCTAGGCACCCTCCTTGCGGGATAAGATACTTTGTATCTAGATTTTAACAATGATTTTGACAAAAGGATTATGGAATTTCCTCACTCCAATCCAAGTTAAGGGGATGAGATGTTATGCTAAGACCAAAATTGGCTAGCTTGTCAACTACCTTGTTTCCTTCTCTGCCTACATGAGAGAGGAGGGGAGCTGTGATTTTTTCCAAGAGCTTTGTGATACTACTTATTCAAGCTTCCAAACTCCAAATCTTAGAGACTTTGGAAGGATATGATCTGCATTGGATTTTGTGGAAGATATTGATAGCTATATTGGAATCTCCTTCAATAACGAGCTTGTGAAATTGTTCACAGATAGAAAATGAGAGACCTTGCTCTAGTGCCTATATTTCAACACCATTATTAGTGTTGATTCCTATGGTGATCCAACTGGATATCGATGTCCACGCACCTATTCCACTTGCTCACAACACATTTTTCTATTTTGGAAGTTTTTTCTATAGTTTTTAGGCCCTAAACTTCTAGAGTCATTTTGATGCCCTAAACAATGTTTTTTGAGGGGAAAGGTTGATTGTATTCATATATCAACAACAATATTAAAAATGTACTTCTTGGATAATCCTTTCCAACATGTTATCACGCGCTCCAAACATAGATTTTATGCTAACATTACAATCCCAGGAAGATGAGGTTCCAACTTACCCCATTTAGGCCCATAAGCCTTTGGTGCTTGATCTCCTAGGTTTAGATTTTTGGATGTTCAAGGTCTCTCATTTCTTCTTTATGATAAAAATTCCTCTGAGCCTCACTGTAACACAGTTTGGAGAAGACATGTAGCTGTCACATCTCTTCTCATAGATAAGCTATCGCTATTTGAGCTAGTTTTTTTTTTTCATGCCATATAGTTTCAAAATTTTCCATTTATCAACAGAAGTCAAGTTTCACTATATATTTGTGTTTTGGTTATAAATATATGTAAACCATTTCATTCCCTTCATAAATTTGGATCATATAACAC
This sequence comes from Pinus albicaulis, assembly GCA_034641835.2. Lineage (NCBI taxonomy): Eukaryota > Viridiplantae > Streptophyta > Pinopsida > Pinales > Pinaceae > Pinus > Pinus albicaulis. The sequence goes on along the minus strand of CM076575.1, from coordinate 1,508,776,115 downwards.
TTGCATAAACATGTAGAATATGTCCATTAACATTACGAAAGACTCCACCATAACTGGCTTGACCTAGATTTCCTTTCGAGGCCTCGTCAAAGTTAAGTTTGATGAAATCCTCTAGAGGGGGGACCAAAAGGAACGGATGGAAAGGAAGAAATTAGGGATAGAGGGAGTCTTAAATAAGGAATAGGGGGAGATCCATTTTGGTTAATGACTTAGGTATTCTCATTCAATATAGTTAGAGCGAGGAATCAAGAGGGAAAATGGTCCATCTCGAGGACAGTGTTGGATCCCAACCACATTCATTCACTCTTATAATGTGATCTCATATGTATTATGCCATTACATTGGACTGATATATGATTATTATTGTTTCCCTCCACTTTTTTAATTTGAATGACATATTTGTGGTTAAATTTGTAAATTAATTGCATCTATTATTCTTATTGTTTATGATGTTATGACACTCTTGTTCATTTCCAACAACTAAAAATGGTTTGTTCTTTAGCTTACAAACTCGCTACATTAAGGATTTTTCTCAATAGCGCATGGAAACCCAACTGTGATAAATCACATGTAAAAAAAAATGTGCTTTAAATTATATATTTATTATTTTGAATGAAATTCCAACACAATTATTTGAGAAAAATAAGAAATACTATATAGCACCGTTGAACAAACATAAAACATTAATTCTTGGGAAGATTTGTTAAGGAAAGGTGAGTTCCAAAATCTCCTTAGGGGAGTTATTTTCTTCTTTATACACTCATTATACAACTCTGTTTGAATGCACACGTATGTGTTGGTTTCCATCATAAATATTAGAAGCCATGGGCTAACCACTTATTGGATTAAGAAGGGTTGAATGGTTCTCAAGGGATTTATTATGTGATTTGCATAAAGGATAAATGGTATACTACATCAAAACTCAAAATGGTTAATCAATTGTTTGACTACGCTCAATAAGGTAGGAAAAGGCCATGATATGATATGATAGGATGGAATGCATAATGCGACTTATAGATCAACCAATGTCATTCTTGGATGTAACTAATCGATTAGCAAAGGTAAAAAGGTGATAATTAAAGTAATTTCCAAACTTGAGGAACTACCTTAATTACACTTTTAATACATTTTTTTAAGAAATAAAGTAACTATGCAAATTCAAATCTAAAATGATTGATTGAAGTAAATAAGATTTAATAATAATAATAATAATAATAATAATAATAAGTTTCTTAGAGAAGCTAAATAGGTGATGGTTATGTTATGCCATGTTATGAAGTATTATGTAAACTATCAGATGTGAGATAGAAGTATTTTCAATTAGCTCGTGTCTACAAAAGGGCATATATAAGAACTTAGATGTTATAGTGGTAGCAAGTGAAATTAACTCTGTCTAAACTAAGTACATAACCATCCCAATTCTTAATTCCTCTAAATGGTGACGATGATAATGATTTCAAGTTGATAATGATTTCAAGTTAATGACTAAGCTAAACACTAAATTAAATATATGACCCGATGTTTTTAGAATGAGAAACCTGCATCCATACAACAATTTGAATATTAATATTTACGAAAATATACATATTCTACCTTCTCTAAATTTAAACTTATAACATTACACGAGAAAATATATATTCTTTATTATTAAACTTATTATAATATTTTAATTCTCACAACTTTGATATAAATATACTTAAATAGAATAATGTATAATAAAATAATTACAAAGATGACAAGAGTAAGATAAATAATATGCAAAACATATAAAAAAGATAATTAGATGCCCATGCTGTTCGTGGTGCTATTATTACTTTTGTAATCCTATATTTGACAATAATGGTGGGTAATATGTCCCTCTCGCAAAATCTTGAAATTGATTTTGTTGGTTTGAATATTATTATATTTTCTTTACCAGATTCGATCTATGAATCTTTTACATTTAATCTCCAACATCCATGATCTTTATATAATGTATTTTATTCAATCTATAACATATTTTTCACATAGATATAGCATAGCATATGCGTTGGTTTCCATGATTATAAAATATTTAAATTTTAATTAAAAACAATTATAAACAATTGAAATGTGACAACACTAACTTAAAATCAAATTTCATTTAAATTATAAACTAACTTTAAGAGATACAAACAAAAACCTTAAAAAAATCTTGCACTAACCTTTATATATATCACACTTTATTATTATTTCACTTTAAGACCACTTTATAAGATGTGATTTCCAAACCGTTTTTCAACATTGTTACGTGTACCATTAAAAATAAATATATTATCCTTTTCACAATCTTACTTTACCTTTTTCCTCTTGCAAGTTTTCCCTAACATGCGTGTGTTCCAACATTGTTGTAATAAGATGGCATGCGTGTGGACCTTTTGCTAAGCTTTTAATTAATTTTGGTTTTTCGATTTTGTAAGGTAATTTTGATTGATATAATGATTTTGCAGTGATGAGATTATTGATTTCAAATATAAAAATAGATTCCACATTTAATTTTTTTTTTATTATAATTAAAATATACAATGTTTTATAAGATTGTTGTGATTTACTAATATATATATATATATTTCTCTATTATTTATAATAATAATAAAAATGCAAAAATTATTATTTCTCTATTATTTAAAATAATAATAATGATAATAGAAATTAGCAAAAATTTATGGGTTATGTATGCAATTTTTATAATTATTAATATATTTAAGCAAAACATAAAACTGATGGTTCACTTATGTTGTGTGTACTTTGTGACAATGGTGTGTAATTTAAACTAATTTAATAGTTGTTTGTGAAGTATAGAGAAAGTGATTTTTGGAAGTTGAAGACCTAAATACTAAGCTAACTTTAATATTATCAATCCCTAATTTATCCATGGAAAGAGAATATAATAAAGAAATCATTGTGTTAATAATGAATAAGAAGTACAAAAGAATATAAAGAATGCATAGCTACCAATGAATAAATTAAGAGAACACATGCAAATTAAGCTTAAGGAGGATGATGAGCTCCAAAGCCTTTTCATGAGAAGGGTCTTTGACTTCCTTCGTGTGACAACCTTTGTAGTTAATCCTTCTTGTAAATATTTTTATGAATTCTAATTCATGTAAATAATGTGGAAATGTAAACATTGAATAAATGAGAAAGTGGACATGGATTCAAAGGATTGAGGAGAAGGAGTTGCTTGTAATCCCAAGACATACATTTGTTTCATCACCTGTTTCACTATTAGTTTTATGAGATAAAATGGGTCTCTTGAGTAGAGGATAAGCTTGCTAGTCTCGATTCTCGTAATGCTGGACACCTAATCCTATATGGGTAAGTGTGGAAGACGAATGTACAAAAGGAGTCCAAGTGACCTTGGAATGTGGAATCCAAGAGTCACGCCATTGTATTATAAATATACATGATATTAATGGTAATAGCAACTCACACCTATTTTCCTACTTGTGCGTGTGTTTACCATGCATCTATTTAACATGGTATCAGAGCCATGATGAGTGGTCTTCTTCCTCATTGTGCGTTTATGTGTTAATGTGTTAGGTTTTCTGCCTTGCCTTGAATAATGCTAGTCTTTGTGCTAGACCAACGTGTTGGTCTCTAACGCTCCTCCTTCCTGACCATCTGTCAATTCCTGACTCCTTTCTACGCATTTTCATTCCTGCCATCCTGTGCATGATTTAGAGTGAAGATCAAGGTCTGACAAATATGAATACTTTGACCATTCATTACTTTCTCCCTGACGCCTAAACTTTTGCGGACTGCACCCTTCAACTTCCTACAACATACGATGCCCATAGTATACCACTGCGCACTCCCCTCTGCTGTTCCTCACACCTTCTTCCCGCCATGCTCAAATTTAAATCACTAGTTTGATGGTGCAGTGATTTTGGTGAACCCTTGTAATATCCCAAAATAGGGAAAATTTACAACAATAAGAATATCTTAAGATATTATAAAGTTGGAGCTACAACAATATGTAAACACAACAATGGAGTAGCAGTGATAAATAAACTCATAAGAGTGTGAGAAGAACTCATAGCCATCTTATTAAGTTACAGCAACAAAATGTATACAATATCTTGAGGAAAGAGCTACTCAAGATAGGCAAAATCAGCCTCAAGAAACAAGTACATAAAATATGACAAAACAATGTTACACAAGAGTGCCCAAGGCTATTACTGTGCAATTTTATAAAGAGAAATTGCTGCTAACATATGTCAATACATAGATATACTAGTATATGGCTCATACAACATTGGGAGAGAAGATCTATGCTCCCAAACACTATCTCAAGACAATCCTGGAAGGATTGGCTAAAATATGAAAAACTGAAAAATGCCGGAGTTTCAGGGTAGCAGTTGCAACTCAAGAACTGGAAATGGATGGAGATGGTTGAAGATGCTGCATCAGATAAAAATACCTCCTCCAATGGATCTTCCAAGTGAAAGGATGATCCTAACATTGAAGATCTCACCCTCCGACAATCACTGCAATCCCTCACTGCAAATACCTCCTGAAAATAACGCAGTCACTGAGGGATACTGTGCTGTAGGTGCAGAAAAAAGTGTTGGCCATGTGCCAAGATCTAAAATATGCTCCAAGGGCTTCCCAACTAATCTCTCAAAGGAAAGAGAGCCTCCTCCTCTGAAAAACAAGTGCAAGAAGTGGTGTTGTGAACCCTCACTGCAGCAACCTGCAACACAACTTTATACTGTTGCAGAAATAACGTTGTAGCTGAAGAAGGATGCTTAGCCTCAAGCCTGGATGTGAGGTAAATCAATACAACTCCTTCAAGAGGCCTCTCAAGAAAGGATAAGGATTCCTAAACAGGAAATCCTTGTGCTAAGCAGCACTACAACTTTGCTAAATAGCAGGAGAATGCACAAAGTCTAAACAGACAATGAAATCAATAATCTAAATCATGACTAACAATGGCTGCCTTCCCTCCTTTTAAACAAGTGAAAGCCATATCTCCATGGGTCCCACTCATTAGGGTTTCCTTCACCAAATAACCCTCCTCTCATTCATACCGCGTTGTCTCTCAAAGTGTTCTCCACCTCCTATCCCAGCGTTGTTGACTTGGTCAAACTTGACCTTGTCTCCATGCAAATGTCCTCTTTCACACATAAGGGTGTGAAATCCAGCTCTTATGACTATCCCCTTTCACATTATGAGGGAATTTATTCATTTTTTTAATAGGCATGGGCTTCCTTACCCATTTATTTAGCTGCTAGGTGACAAAACAAAATTTAATATTCCATTTAGCTGTGTGCTAAAGTGGGAATATTACATTCCTCCCCTCCCAAATGTTGCTTGTCCTCAAGTAACTGCAAAGATAAAAATGAGGGGCCTTCTTGAGGCATGAGGTATGATATGAATTGGGATCTACCATCCCCATATGAAGCTCCCATCCCCAAACAATCATCCATACAAAATGAGTTACCTCCCAACATGGAAACTCCTGAAACTCCCCTTCCACCTTTGGCTCCGGCAATGTAGGTGGGTTGAAAATCTGATCTTGGTAGACAAAATAGCCTACCCCATTCATTCCTCCTCTCCACTTAGGATAAGTGCAGAGTATATGTTGATCTTGGGCTGCAATAATATTTCCCTCAAATGGCAAGATGAAGACTAGACCTCCAAGGATCCCTCCTCCAATGTTATAAAGCATGCTGGCCCAAATCACCTCAAATGTGATGAGTTGGAAGTCATCACCATATGGTATACCACTAATCACATGGCCCACCTCAAAAAAATAAAACAAGTGTTTGGCTATGGTGGCCATATCTCCTCTCATGTTCCCATTAGAACATGCAATGAAAAAAATGTGGGAAATCTCTCCCCCAAGGGACACATCCAACCAATGTGCCATTCCCCCAATCATGCTCCCAATAAAAACAAGAACAACAGAAACATAAGGAACCATAATGAGAACCATACTTGCTGCCATATGCAACAAGGGAGAAGGACAGTGGTCCCTCAAATGTAACCAACGCAGTTTGACCCTCAACTGCAAAAGAGAGTGAAAAAAAGGTGTGGTTTCTCAACCACTTGTTTGTTGTCCCACTCTCCTCATATGTTTGGAGAAAGTGAATGATGTAAGGTACCAAGTGAGAATGTCCTCCATAATACATCTCCTCCCTAAGTCCTCCTAGGGAGTGGTCATCAATAATGCTCATGGCCTCGAGTAGACCATGAGGTCTAGAAGGAAGAATGTTCCTTCCTTGAGCAATATCCTGCACATATATGGTTAAGGGATGCATATATACATTATACAATTAATTATGCAAACAAAAAATACCCTCACCATATAATTTTCTCATACAAATGGATTGGCTCATAGATGAGTCTCCTCTCATCCTCAAATAGGAAAGAGGTGGTTGTGCTAAATCTTCCAAAGATTTATGTATCTCCTCCATCTCTACATGATCCATGAATCTCCTCAAACGATGATACATATCCTCCTCAAAGCCTTCCCAAAAATACCCCTCCATTATGGTGTGGTATGTCCTTATAGAATAAGTGTGGTTGAAAAGGAAATCTCCATGAGCTACTTGTAGTAAATTCTCCTTGAGCTTGGAAGCTCCAGATAAGAAGATCCTACCATGGTAGTAGATGACCCCATCTCTAACTGAATATCCCTCCTCATGTAATTGGTCATCCAATATCATGCAAGTGAAAAGATCCTTGGAATACTCCACCAGTAGCTGGGAGTTCCAATATGGATCTATCCTCCATAATGACAGCGATGATGATCTCTCATGAAGAACACCTATCATATGGTCATCCTCCTCTTTGACATCTCCCCTACCAAAGATGCAAGTTGTAAGGCTTCTATCCTTCCCCTGCTGCTTCTGTCACAGCGCAGAATCTGAAATGAGAGTGGGTAAAGATGATGTTGAGAGAATGCCTCTCTCCTCCTTGAGTCTACCCAAGACTCTCAGCGTTGTACAATGACCTCCCAAGGTCTCCATTCCTCTGAAATCAATGAATGGTGCCTCAAAATGTGAAGCATATCTCATCATCTACTGAACTGGTGGTCTCCTTTGTGAAATGTCTCCATGCAATGAGACATCATCATCAAGAGTAGACTACATATATGAATGGAAAGAGTTGTCCCTGCTCTCACTGTGCAATCAAGTCTCCCTATTAGGTGCATCAACCTCATGAAATAGAAAGGGGTGTCCTTGGTGAAATGTCTCCATGCAATGAGACATCCTCATCAAGTGTTGCATATATGAATGGACAGACTTGTCCCTGCTCTCACTACGCAATCCAGTCTCCCTGTTAGGTGCATCAACCTCATGAAATAGACAAGGGTGTGTGCTCCTCATCACATGATGCTGTTCATCCTCCCTATCTCCTCCTTGTATCTCCATAGGTTCACATCCTTCTATCAAAGGCACATGTAAATCATGAGTTATGCCTTGATCTCCACATGTGAGATCCTGGGGAATTTCTTGCAATGATACAAGAACCCCTCTAGTTGGAGCAAGAGCTCCCTTTTCCTCTGCATGAGGTGCTAGATAAACTCTAGACATGACAGCGTTGTTGCCCTCCTCTTCATTAACATATATGGGCAACCTCCCAAGAATTGGATCCTCTTTTTAAAAAGAGATCCCCATGCCCTCTTGTTCATAAATCTGAGATAGAGGCTTTGCCTCTAACAAGGTATGCTGCAAGATGTTAGTCTCCTCCATGGGTTTCTGAAGTGGATCTGAGTTTATATTTTTCTCCATCACATGCAATGTTTTTGTTTGTTTATGTTTGTTTAACTTCTCCACATGTGTTGCAGAAATTTTTCCATCAAACCTTTCCACCAATGTCTTAATGAACCTTGCATAGGAATAATTATTTGCATTTTTCAAATAAAAATACTAAAATATCCACCATGCATAGGCCTTACCTCCAAGATGCAGCACTGCAACTCTGATGGCTTCATCTTCAGAAATTTTTTGGTGCTGCAAAAAGGTGTCTAGTTCTTCCACCCAAGCTTCGACTGAACATGTAGGTGAACCATCAAAATTAGATGGAAGGAATATATCCCTATCATGCTGCTTGCTTCTCTTCACCTTGATCTTGCAAAACTCTGGAAAAGTAACGTGATCTCTAAACTTGTGAGTTTGAGATGCATACTCTTGAAAAAAGTCACTAAGAGTTTCCCTCTTAGTCATTCCTTCTTCTTCCATCTCTCTCCTGGAAATTCTGGGCATGTGACTGCGCTGTGCATCAATGTGTGTGGCTACATGCCCACACTCATGATGTGAAATTCTAGATTTTGATTCATATTCAAACCCTCTTGGAGATTCTATGCACATCTCCCTTCTGTTCTTCTTGAGATCTCCTTGAATGCTCTGTACAAATTTAGGAAGAAGCTTGGAAAGCCTATCCTCCTTATTTCCTCCAAAGAATGGAGTCTTCATCTTCTCTTTTCTTGATAGAATCATGGCTGAGTTCTACAGGTTGAGTCAAGATTATGCTCCGATACCACTGTAATATCCCAAAATAGGGAAAATATACAACAATAAGAATATCTTAAGTTATTCTAAAGTTGGAGCTACAACAATATGTAAACACAAAAGTGGAGTAGCAGTGATAAATCAACTCATAGAGTGTGATAAGAACTCATAGCCATCGTATTAAGTTTCAACAGTAAAATTTATACAAGATCTTGAGGAAAGAGCTACTCAAGATAGGCAAAATTAGCCTCAAGAAACACATACATAAAACATGACAAAAGACTGCTACACAAGAGTGCCCAAGGCTATTATTGCACAATTTTATAAAGAGAAACTGCTGCTATCATATGTCAATACATAGATATACTAGTATATGGCTCATACAACATTGGGAGAGAAGATCTATGCTCCCAAACACTATCTCAAGGCAATCCTGGAAGGATTGGCTAAAATATGAAAAACTGCAAAATGCCGGAGTTGCAGGGTAGCAACTACAACTCAAGAACTGGAAATGGATGGAGATGGTTGAAGATGTTGCATCAAATAAAAATAACTCCTCCAATGGATATTCCAAGTGAAAGGCTGATCCTAACACTGAAGATCTCACCCTCCGACAATCACTGCAATCCCTCTTTGCAAATACCTCCTGAAAATAACGCAGTCACTGAGGGATACTGCACTATAGGTGCAGGAAAAAGTGTTGGCCAAGTGCCAAGATCTGCAATATGCTCTAGGGGCTGCCTAACTGATCTCTTAAAGGAAAGAGAGCCTCCTCCTCTGAAAAAAAAGTGCAGGAAGTGGTGTTGTGAACCCTCACTACAACACCCTGCAACACAACGTTATATTGCTGCAGAAATAACGATGTCGCTGAAGGAGGATGCTTGGCCTCAAGCCTGGATGTGATAAAAATCAATACAACTCCTTCAAGAGGCCTCTCAATAAAGGAGAAGGATTCCTAAACAGGAAATCCTTGTGCTAAGAAGCACTGCAACTCTGCTAAACAGCAGGAGAATGCACAAATTCTAAACAGACAATGAAATCAATAATCTAAATCATGACTAACAATCGCTGCCTTGCCCTCCCTTTAAACAAGTGAAAGCCCTCTCTCCATGGGTCCCACTCATTAGGGTTTCCTTCACCAAATAACCCTCCTCTCATTCATTCTGCGCTATCTCTCAAAGTGTTCTCCACCTCCTATCCCAGTGTTGTTGACTTGGTCAAACTTGACCTTGTCTCCATGCAAATGTCCTCTTTCACACATATGGGTGTGAAATATAGCTCTTATGACTATCCCCTTTCACATTATCAGGGAATTTATTCATGTTTTTAATCTACATGGGCTTCCTTACCCATTTAATTAGCTTCTAGGTGATAAAAACAAAATTTAATATTCCATTTAGCTGTGTGCTAAAGTGGAAATATTACAACCCGACGTGAAATTTGATGAAGAGCACAATGCTGCTGAACCTTCTTCATGATTTTTGGTATTCAGTTGGACTCTCAGCATACTCCCACACTACAACAAGTTGCACCGTCAGCCACTATTAGTCAGTCTCCCTCTATACAGTCGACTCTTGTTTCCTCATTGAGAGAGGGAGTATACGACAGAGTGACTGTGAAAAAAAGCATGTCGAGTTCACTAAAGTAAATGCAGGAGATTTCGACAGTGGGCCACGCGTAGTCTTTACTGCTCCCTCCTATTAATATATATGTGCTCCTATGTTTCTTGTGTCGACTTCCTCCCATTACGCATGTCTGCGTCGGTTCCGTCCTCCTCCACATTCTGCCAACTGACCTGGCCCTCCGTCTGCTCACTAAGGGAATAAGGGAATTATTCAAAGGTAATGCTACAAGATTTCCTGTCGAGGACTCAAATGTTGAGCTTGAGCTCCATTATTTCTTGGTGAATGACAGAAGAACAGAGATACACCCATTTATAAAAGGTTTGAGAACAACCTGTGGTGAGTCTGATGCCCAGGACGACTATGAGCCCCTCATTAAGGGCTGAAATTAATATGTTCTTCTACTCCATCTAATTTGTTTTTTGGTTTTGATTCACACCACCTCCAACCTCAGATCGAATCCAAAAGCCTCTTCCAAACGCTCATTCCCCTGGTCTCTCTCACTGACCTCTAGTTGTGGCATTACCACTGGTACAAAGGAAGCGTGGTGGGTCCATACTCATACTTGACCGCTGATAGCTCTCGGCTCCTGCAGTCAACCTCCACATTACTCCTGACTATACCTCTCGGCTTATCCACCTTTTGGCTTCGACTTGCATAAACAGTCGACTTGCGAACTCCTCTACTCCTTCCTTGACGCTCTTGACACCCAACTTCTCATACATATTGGTTGCTCCAACCTCCCAATTATCTTCCTGGCACATCAAATCCTTAGCCAGTTCCTATGGATTGTGCAGAGTGAGTGGTAAGGATTGCTTCGGCGTGCATTGATTCGGATTCTGTGAAGAGGCCAAAAATGAGGTATGTTGTAGGGGAGATGTCAAAAGCTTTTATCAAATCTGAGTAGTGGTCCAAGTGAATGGAGGCCAACAAGGGGTATGCCAATGTCACATTCGAGGCTAGATAAAACCCTAATCCAAGAAATTTCTCTGCCCAGGTCATCTCTTGTAGCGATATTCCCACATTCCGGTCCCATTTTAGCTCCTACGTAATTCAAAATAAATCCTATAGCATTTGTTGAAGATTTTGTTTTAGAAGGTTTTGGGGCCTATCTATTCCATTATCTTCATTGGCGGGATTTTTTCCATTTCAAATTTTTGTGTGGATAGTCACTTGAAGTAGAACTGGAGCAACTGTGTTAAAGGTTGAGCATTCTAACATTTAACTCTACCATTCTACTTCTTAACTCCTCCATATTTAATACCTCCCCCTCCGCCATTTCAGTTAATAACTCCCCCATATACCACCTCTCCATACAACCCTTCCCCAAATAATACCTCTGCTATAGATATTACCACCATAAGTGCAATTTTTTTTTACAGAATATTGCCAATAGAGTGCATTTTTTTTACACAGTACATAGTGTTGATGACACATTTGATTGGATTGATTTGTTGCTTTCTATACAAGTATCATCAAGATATAATATATGCTACAGAGAGAGTAAAGTTTTGATTATAGTGCAGATTGGAAAATATTTGTAATCATTTCAAAATGGCTCTAATTAGTGATTTATTAGAGTTTTTAAATATTCTCACTCATTCAACTGTTGATGAGATGGTGAAAATCAATAAAGACACTCTCTTTGACATTCAAAATTGCTTGCATCATGCAGAAGACAAAATAGAGTTTTTTTAGCTTGAATCCCAGTTCCAACAATAAGAATTACAACAGTGGAGTCATCATTCTGAACTTGTTTCTATTCAGAACATTGAAAAAAACTCCCATAAGCAGCAAGTCAATAATGTTGCGATTAATGCGCATTCAGTGCCTAGTTCAAAAGTAGATTTGTATGCAGATGCAGAAGCTCACGCTTCACTTCCCAAGCCCATCATCAGACCTTGGGAAGCGCTTGTTCATAACAATCACAGAACAGGTCTGGGATATGACAAGGAGTTGTCCATTCATATTCTGGACTACTCCAAGCCCATCAAATTTCAGAGTGCCAGATTTCTTCATGACAATTCACCTTCAGTTATTCTAGATTCTGCTCCTCTTCCATAGAAGAAACAAAAAATTGTGAAATTCCAACACTGTGATCAAGTTGGCCATATGAAAGATCACTGTTTGATCTTCACCCATGCAAGCACTATGGTCAGCACACAAATTCCTCACACATATTCTTTAGAAATAAGCCTCCTGCAAGAACAAATATTAATCTTGGATGGATCGCTTCTTGGCAATGGGAATCAACAACCAAGAAGATGTTTGAGTCATAAGTCATAATTTGTTGAAAAATCTTGTAGTCGAATTTTCCCCATCATATCACCTTACCTGACAGGGGGGAAAATGGTGGTCATCTAGAAGCTTCAAAGCCACATTGTAATGTTCCAAAATTTTAGCCTCAAAGCTAAATGGAACATTAGAGTTAGCGGCAACTCAAGTCAGTGAATAAATGGGTAGAAAATACCATAAGTCTCCTAAGGAGGATAAAAACACTCCAAGTGTGAAAGGGGACACCCTTTCTAGCTTAATAAAACACCTCTATGTGTGAACAAGGATAAAATCAAGTTGATTCAGTCCACTTTGACTAAGTCAATAGCGTAGTTGTGGAGGAGGAGGAATCCAAGAAGGAATAACGCAGTTTTGGAGGGAGATGTATCTTTGGATAGAGATGAACTAATTGAGTGGGACCAAGGGCAAGAAAAATAATTTTTTATTTAAGGAAGAGTATGGCAGCATTATTCTTCATGTTTTAGATTGTTATTTTGTTTGCTAAGACTTTTTGTTTCCTTTGTTGTTTAGCAGGGTTGCAGTGTTGTTTAGCACTGGGTGTTCCTGAGCGGGAATTCCACCTCTCTCCTTGAGGAGCCTCATTGGGAGAGTTTTCATTCGTCATTCCACATCAAGGGTTTTAGGCCAAGATTCATCCTACTTCATCAGCACAGTTTTTCTGGAGATTGTGCAGTGTTGCTGGGTGCAGCAGTGGAAGGGATTGGAATCTCAATTTCTGAGCTAGTTTCTCATTGGAGGAAGGTTTCCTTCACTTAAGGGACCTATTTGGAGAGCTCTAGAGCCTATTTCAGATATTTGGTATCAAACCACACATTTCCCCTACATTCCCAACGTTGTTCCAGCTAGGGAATGCGTTATTTGGAGGCAACATTCATCAGATGGTCTAGTGGCTCCGTTGCAGTGTTTTCTTGTGATTGAAAGGTCCAACCTTTCATGGGAGGAAGCTATTGAGGGATCTACATCATATCAGTCATCTTCAAGCCTTATAAACTCTTATTCTTCAGTATTGCAGTGATTATTCAGTAATTTTTTGAAGATCACATTTGTATGCAGAGTGTTTTGACAAGAAACCCTTGCCGGGTTCTATTGTATTTTGTATAAGGAGACTAGATCTCTATCCTTCAGCATTATTCATCAATATAGGAGTAGATATACTTGTTCTCCTATTTTTTAAGTTAAAACCCTCTTTAGAATACGCAGTCACTTTATGCGGAAATCCTTGTGTTGCAATATTTTGGGTTTTTGGTCATTTTAAGCTACACTAGTGTGGGAGGTCTGTTTAACCCACCTAGTTTGATTTGCTTTAGCTCTATTCTTGGATTTAGGTTGTATATTGACTAATATATAGGATCCAAGAGTCCAATTCACTATTTTATTGCATATTTTGCTGGGAATGCATTTTTAGTGCATGCTTGCTGAGCTATCCCGATTTTGGGATATTACACACATCAAGCGAGCCTGAACCACAATCTCTCATTCCAGATTCAGAATTGTAGCCAAAGACAAAATAGTTCAAGCGAGCCTGAGCCACAAATTTTCATTCCAGATTCAGAGTTGTAGCAAGAGACACAGATGCCCATGAGCATTCCTTTGGTTGGTGGACAACCTTAAACCATCTATGCGAGGTTGATATTAATCCTCTTCAAATAATTCAGAGCACTTCCTCTAGCAGAAGACTTCAGCTTCTTGCCAGCTTTGGTAGAGTTCCAGGAAATGCATTAAGAATTCCAGTGTTGGTGATCATCCTTAAACCATCATAGGTTGTAGACCTCCCTTCTTCTAGGTTGAAGGTCTCCCTCTTCAAATATGAGGGACACTTCCTCTAGCAGAAGCTCTTAGCTTATTTCCAGATTTGGAAGAGTTTCAGGAACTGCACTAAGTGTTCCAGTGTTGGTGGTCATCCTTAAACCACCTCTTTATGCCAACATTTCATAGAGATGATTCATCCTAAGTTCCACCATGCATACTTTATAGATTTGTATTACAACTCTCTTCTTGGACTCACACATACCCCTTTGGATTAAAGGGGGGAATGTTGGACACCTAATCCTATACGGGTAGGTGTGGAAGCTGAATGGAAAAAAGGAGTCCAAGTGACCTTGGAATGTGGAATTCAAGAGTCACACTATTGTATTATAAATGTACATCATATTAATGGTAATAGAAACTCACACCTATTTTCCTACTTGTGTTTGTTTACCATGCATGTGTTTAACACGTACAAACATATGTGTGGTAAATAAGCCTAATGTACGAGGAGGAAAGAAGTCTCTTGGAAGGGAATACTATTAGGTATGATGCATTATGCATTATGGGTAATTTCGTAAGTAGACACACGAGGAAAGGAGCGCATTATGAATAGGAGAAAACTGAGTTCAATTTGGAAGTTGTAAGGGATTTTATTGGAAGATTAAACTTCTCCCAAAGCCTATGTTCTGTGCTTGTGGGATGGGTTCCCAATGTTCTGTTGAGGCCTATATTTTTTCTTATGTGTTTTTTTGTTGAGGCATGTGCTTGTGCCCATGTATTGTTTTCCAGAGAGAATTTGGTGGGGTCATTAGACTCAGGTGCTTATTGGGTATAGAAACCTATAAAGGCTTGCCCACTTATAAACACTTGAGTAAATATTTTTGTCTCGTGGTCTAAATGATTACTATGAGATGAAAATATTTCCTATTATTTGAAAGGAATATTCACGTTCACAACATACCATGTGGGAGATGGTCCATTCCTTTTTTTTGGTGTGCAGGCAAGACATGATGATGTGATGATGTCGTAGGTAGGGTCCATTGTAAACCCCAGTAATTTATTATCTTTTCAAAGTCATGCATTAAAAAAGGGGCTAGGCCCCCTGTGGGACCCAATACTGGGTCCATGTGGTAGACGCCATGTAGTTCGAGGTTAGCCACATGTGTATTGGATGACATGGATAAGGCACTAACATGGCACACATATGATGTGACACATGGAAGGTGGAAGTGGATTTGTTGGATAGCCATGTGGCTTGTTTTCTGTCTCATACATGGCACCTTAATAAGAGGCCAAATGGGTGTGTGATTCTAGCAAGACGTCAGCAAAATTTCATTATATATCATACATCACAAAAGGTTTGACTAATAGGATTTAAAGAGTTGAAAAAATGTGTAATATGGGAATTATTTCCCGTCACTTGATGAAGAAATTTTTTCGTGCCACAAATATTATTCACAGTTACATTGGTTTTGGCAATGGAGGTCATGGTTGATAGAAGCTGCATAAGAGAAATTTCCTAGAAGCTAATAGATAATTTACTGTTGCACCACAAACATTCAACATGGTGTGGGTTGATGTTGGCCTCAAGTGACATAAAGATCCTGCATGGGTGCCATGTGGGTGAGAAAATAACTAATGTGGCAAGGGTGTAAAAGGCTAAACTATAAAAAAACATAACTTTTGATCTAGGTATTGGATTTTGATAAAATTTATATTTCCAGAAATCTCTTGATGAGCTTAATGCAATGGTGTTATCAAAAGTTAATTCCACTAATTTTGGGAAAGGAGGAGTTTCGTAACCCCATTTCCAAAATGAGACCATGGAGATTGGGTTAGGGAAAAGTACCACTTCCCATTTAGCTTGGGAAGACAAGGGGGTGGGAGGGAGTGTTATAGTGTGGTATCATAGATGAAGGTTCAACACTAGACCTTTGGGGATAAAAGCTATATGCTTTGTTACAAAGTGTAGTAATAAATTTGATTGATTTTTGTATGTTGTTGTAGCATTTGATTGTATATTTCATGTTGTATGCAAGTATATACCTTGATATGAGTATTATTTTCTAACCAGTAGGGTAACTTGAGTTATGGTGTTTCTAATGGAAATACACCAACATGATTATTGCAATTGAACCCATGTGATAGTAAGTATGATTGATTATATTTTGATTGGTTAATAGTTGTATGTATATGGAAACACATAGGAATAAGGGATGAGAAACATGATGGTGCATAATAGCACTGATGAATATAACCATCGACATGGAAAGGAGTCGGTGGAGAAAGGAAGAGATGAAGGTTTCCCTCACTAGATGAATACTCTCAAAAGTATAAGTGTTGAGATAAGGAGTTACAAGGCTAATAGTGATAATATTGTCAAGGCCCAAGAGAAGTAGGTTGAGTTGAACACAATCATCTTATAAATCCTATAAGATGTGCAGAGGCAGAAACTACATGATCCAGGAGTGGAGTTCATTAGTTTAAGAATAATTCATAAGGATTTGGAAGATAGGAATTTAAGATTAGTGGCATAGAAGGAAGTAGGTCCAAGAAGGGTCATATGTAGAGAAGTGAAGATAGAGTGAGGTGTGTAACTCCATTAAGAACCCAAGAAAGAAGGAAAGGAAGTCCTGAGTAGCTTCCTAGTTCTACAACAAAAAGGGAAAAAAATTCATGCCGAAAGAATTCAAGAACTAATTCTAACTTTGACGGAAAAGTGAAGGAGGTTGAGGAAGGAGAGGCATCACTTATTTGAATGAAGAAGTTATTAACGCTCCATAATTACTCTAAAAATATGAAGGCACGAGTAGTCACCTTCATTGTGATAGGAAAGGATGATATCTAGTGGGAAGACTTGAATAATTTCAAGAAAATTCAAGAGGAAGAGTTGTCCTAGAGGAGATTTGAAAGATATTTCCAAGAAATGTACCTGTATGAGATGTAATATGATAGAAAGGCCAAGGAATTTTATGAACACAAGTTATGGTAGCTATCGGTTCATGAATAACAACCAAAGTTTTGGAGTTTTTTAGGTATGTGCCCTACCTCAAGGATGAGAAACAAAAGATTCAAAGGTATCTCAATGGGTTTCCACAAGCATTCAGAAAACAAATATATTTTGATGAGCCAAAAAATGTAGATGATGCTATCAAGAAACTAAATTAATTCTATGGTAATCCAATGACAAATTTGAGTACAAGGTTGATTGGAAAATGAATGGAAAGTCTAGATATAAAGGAAAGGGGAAATCTGCAGTACATCAACAAGGTGGAAGTGCAAGGTTCACCACTACTACTCTATAATTCTACAAGAGAGGAACCAAATGGGTTTAGGAGGAAAGCCATAAAATTTTGGAAGTTTGGGCAAGACCACCTACAGAGGGATTGCCCTAAAATATAGAGGAATCAGCCAAGATTGTATAATGTATAGGGAACTGAGACAATAATTGATGTAGCTCGGAGAATCCCACACATATCTGTAGTGTTTTAAAATAGGTGGGAAGATCACGAATCTTTAGTGATCAAAGTGGAAGGTATGATGAAAAAGAAACTTGTTTCAATTTTAATTGAGTTTAATTTGGCAGATAAGAATTCAAGACTGTTGGTGCAGAAGGAGACACATGAGGAAAGGAGTGCATTAAGAAGAGGAGAACATTGAGTTAAATTTAGCATTTTTTGAGGCCCTTTCCTGGAAGATTAATCTTCTCCCGAAGCTTATGTTCCATGATTGTGGGATGGGTTCCCAATGTTCTGTTGAAGCATGCATTTTTTCTTGTTTGTTTTTTTGTTGAGGCCTGTGCTTGTGCCCATGTATTGTTTTCTTGAGAGAATTCAGTAGGGTTGTGAGACTGAGGTGCTTGCTAGGCCGAGAAAAATATAAAGGTTTTTTCACTTATAAAAACTTGAGTAAATATTGTCGTCTCATGGTCTAAATGGGTATCGTGAGACTCAGGTGCTTGCTGGGATGAGAAATATATAAAGGCTTTCTCACTTGGTGTAGTGCAATGAAAAACTTGTCATTGTATAACGAGAGAACTTAGACGACGAGACAAAAATATTTCCTATGATTTGAAAGGAATATTCACATTCATAGCATACCATGTTGGGATATGGTCCATTCCTTTTTTTTCAGTGCACAGGCGGGGCATGATGATGTGGTGGTGTCACAGTTAGAGTCCATGGTAACGCTCAATAATTTATTATATTGGCAAAGTGATGCATTGCACAAGGGGCCAGGCCCTCGGTGGGACCCAAGATTGGGTCCATGTGGCAGATGCCAGTTAGTTCGAGGTTAGGAATAATTCTTATGATTTAAAGGCTTACTCACTTATAAAAACTTGAGAAAATATTGTCCTCTTGTGGTTCAAATCATAGGAAATATTGTCGTCTTTTGGTCTTTGAATGTGGAATATTATCTCAATGGGTTGCCACAATCATTCAGAGAATAAATATATTTTGATGAGCCACAACATCCAGAGGATGATATTAGGAAACTAAATTACTTCTATGGAAATCCAAGCACAAATTTGAGTACAAGTCTGATTGGAAAATGAAGGGAAATTCTACATATGAAGGAAAGGGGAAGAAAACTGTAAGACACCAACAAGGTAGAAGTGCAAGGTTCACCACTACTACTCTTTAAGTATACAAGAGAGGAAACAAATGGGTCCATGAGGAAATCCATAGAATGTTGGAAATTTGGGGAAGACCACCTACAGAGGGATTGTCCTCAAATCTAGAGGAATCACCCAGGATTGTATAATGTATAGGAAAGTGATACAATAATTGATGTATCTTAGATTATCCCACACATCTATGTAGTGTTGGAAAATAGATGGGAAGATCACCAAGATTTAGTGTTCAAAGTGGAAGGTACGATGAAAAACCAACTTATTTCAATTTTAATTGACACTAGCTAAAATTCTAGTTATGTGAGTCCACTACTAATAGAGAAATTTTCATTTAAGAGCAAAACACATGAGAGTTATTGGTTGTCTATCTAGCCATCAGAACTAAGAAGTGGGTCAAGCATGTGGTAAATTTCTATCCAAATGTAATGGACGAGATGCCTACAACAACTGACTGGAACATACTACCCTTAGGTTCATATGACATGTTAATTGGCATGGATTGGTCAGCAAGGCATATGAAAAAAGTTCATTTTTATAGCAATTCATTGAAATGAACTGATGAAAATGGAGGAAGAATGATGTAGAAAGGAAGAGAAAATGCATGAAAATCAATAAAATCACCACACTATAGCTAAAAAGGTGCAACAGAAAATGATGCACACTATTTGTTGTACAAGTGACCAACAAATTAGTGGTTGATAAGGATAGAGTGGAAGAGAATCCAATCATAATAAAATTAGTGATGTATTTCTTGAAGAGATTCCAGGACTTCCGCCAAGGATGGGAATTTATTTTTCAATTAAGTTTTTTTGGGATCAACACCCATATCCAAATATCCATATTGAATGAGTACCCAAAACTTGTAGAGCTAAAGAAACAATTAAAAGATACGTTGGATTAACGATATATTAGACCTATCGTGTAACCATTGGGAGTAATAGTATTGTTTTTAAATAAGAAGGATGACGCATTAAGGCTATGGATAGAATATAGAAAACTCAACAAGGACACAATTAAGAACATATACCCATTGTTGAGGATTGATGACGTATTTGATTAGCTGATATGGGTAGTGGTATTTTCAAAACTTAATCGCATTTCTAAATACCAAAATTTCAAAATTAAAGATGGAGATATTTATAAGGCTTCCTTTAGAACTAGGCATGGACACTATGAATTTCTATTTGTGCCATTTGAGCTTACAAATTCCCCAACAATGTTCATGGGTTTAATAAAAAATGTGCAACCCATATTTGGACAATTTTGTACTATTTTTTTTTCTTTCTCTGTTGACATTGTGGTGGTGGATTTGATGCACAGGTGTATGAAATCGCACCAGTTTAAGGGGTGTGGTCTACCCCTATAAACTATTGGTCAAAGGCAGAAAATGGTGGAGCTCAAAAGCATATAATCTAGAGGAAAAATTATGCAAATGTATTCTCAAAGTAAACTAAAAACTAAAACACAAATATACAGAAGCTATTGAAGAGAGTCAAAATGATAATAATGCAAATGATGGCTCAAATGCCTCTTCTTATTACAAATTTTAAATGGAGAAGAAATTTTACCCACTTGCCAAAGGGCCCCTAGGCAACGACTCTAGGTCCCGATGCAAGGATGTTGGTTTCCAAGCTCTGCCTCTGATGCAGTCTCCCTCTCTCTCCGCCATGATGGACTAGGATTTTTGGGTGGCCAAAAATTGAGTCCCCTCTATTTCTAGATTCGGGTCACACACTACTGGTATTGCTTGGGAAATTTTGGCCAGCATAACAATGTGATCACCATTTCTTCATCTCTTGGTGGCTTTATATAGGGGATTTCAAATCCTCCTTCCCTCCCTTGGTACATGATGGATGGTGACCCAAGGGAGAGGTATGATTCCATTGTGTGCTCCAAATATTCCTTTGTGTGCTCACATAGTGTCTAAGGAGGCACTGGTGGCTGTCCTTAGGCGACTTCATATAAGGAGTAACTGTCTGTTGCTTTTTGTGGTCCTGGAAAGTGACATTTTTCCATTTCCAGGAATGCATGCTTATCAGGAAAAAAGGCATGTAGAAGGCACTCTTATTGAAGGATTATGCACACAATTTAGCATTTAAGACTGGTTCAAATATGATTTTCTCAAAACGTTAGAGATTTTAAATACTTCTTGATTCCATAATGTGTTCCTGCCCTATAAATCCTTAGGCTTGACATTAATTAATGTCGTCTTCTACTGTATTATTTTCGAGTGTTAACAGTTGCCCCCTAATGTGTGAGGTCTAGGAAGGATTGTATAGCCAAAATACATAATAGTTTCTTTTATGTATCGTGTGCAGAGAGAGAGAGAGAGGCCTGCATGGATCTTGGAATTGACAACACCTTGCACCATTTCCTAGATGACCATGGCCTAAGGGACCCCTGCAAGCAAACAAAATATACACCTTATATACATAATTTCAACGAGGCAGGCATGTCCCATGCTCGTGATGTTATGGCTAGTTCAACAAAATTGATAGCTACATGTGTTGTCTACATCACTACCGTGGTAGTGATGTTGGCAGTTGTTGACGACGACTGTTGACGCCCTCAGGGGCATTTTTTCTTTGACGATAGGTGGAATATGGTACCCATATGCGCAAACTTGGTATGGCATCTAGCTGCACAATTTACACATATGTAATAGCTGGGACCTTCCCGTGTAAGCATTGTTGACAGAGACGCTTATGGAGGCACGGGTCTTCGACGGATCTTAATCAAAGTGCAATGGTTGTAAGGTACGATACCATCTTGACATGAAAGCTTTTATCGTAGTTGAATGTCAGGAGGATAGATGAAATCTGTGGACAATGATGTCTCCCATAGTGCCACCCGAGGATACCCCTTTGCATGGGGAGGGGTGATCCAAGGTACCGCTTCCTTTTTGGAAAGGAGGTGTCGAGGTCGACAAAAAGGAAGCCTTAACCGAACCATGGGTTGCTGACCTGAGGGGTCTTGGACCTAGATGTGATGGGTTTAACATAGGCATGTTGGTTAGAGGTGACTGAAAATCGATGATGGGGATTCAGTGGCCCCAGGTCAGAGTATAATTTAGCAACTTGGTGGTAGTCACAGTTATTTCTGAAGGGAAAATCCCTGGAGTCAGTTGGACTTCCAGGGCGGGTGTGAACCGGCTATGAATGTCATGATGGTGCGTGCGTGGGGGTGAAATAATATGACCAAGGGGAATGAGGGACTACGGCCATGGGGGAAAAGATGAAATATGAGGGTGAAGCGGTGAAGTGCATCATTTGTGGTCTTTGTACACTTACCAAACAAATAAAATAATGAGGTTTGGTTTGTACAAAACACAGAGACGGGTAACTCGAAACATGAAAGGGTTCACTCACTGAAGGTGTGAGGACAATGTTTTGCTGGGGGTGGGGGTCCCATTGGTTGGTCTCATGTGCGGGGTTGATGAAGTGGATGGAGGAGTGTCGTAGATGGGAAAATGCTGATGGAGGTATGGTGGGCCAAATGTGATGCACAGAGGTGCGCTTTCACTCTGCTTGTACAACCTGGTCATCCGGGAAGGGGGGTTTGAATTTGAATGGTAAACTTGACATTATGCATGATGAATGGATGGGAACGAGGTTCTTCTTGGAATGAAATTGTATGGCCATGGTGTCACTTGTGCTATGATATATGGTCTACTTTGGGTGACGAGCACCATGGAGGGGAGGCTCTACTGACCAATGCGAATGTTTATCATGTGCAGGGTGAGGTGATGATAAACACGGTCGGGTATGATGACCCTATGGTTTATTTCTGATGGAGAAATGATGTCAGGATATGAAAAGTTTTATGGAACTCTATCATGCTGGGGGTAGAATGATACCTGCTCTGGAGCCTTCAGTGGATGGTGTTGTAAGTAGTTTACGGGTTCTTCCTGAAAAAACAACTACCTCAAGTGAAAGCATATTATTTTCATCAAACATCATACAATAAGTTCTTCAAGATGGTAGAAAAACAATTACTATCTAATACAGCTATTTGTGCAAGTGTTTTATGATTTGGAAGCAACTGCCTCTTGTAAGGCATGAGCTTTTAAAAAAAATAAGATGAGAGAGGGCATACCTGCCGGCGCTAAAAAATTATTTTTTCTGGAATGCGAATGTGAGGCATCACTTTTGTTTTCTTGGGAATTGTTACTTGGCTCCTAGTTTTGATTTCAGTTGGGATTGCCCCTAGCCTGAGATCAGGGGGGGCATTTCTGAGTGACTGCCCCCTGTCCAGGATCCCCCTTTTGGTTTGTTCCCCGGCTTCTTGTTGCAACATTTGAAGGATTGTCATAATTCTCCTGGTTGTATGGTTGGTGATGAGCCTAGGAATGGTTGCACTAGATTGACCGGCGCATTAATTTGTGCCATTGGTCCATTCTGTGCAGGGAATGGGTAATATCGGTTCCCTTGTCCCTGGTTGGTATATGAGTGCCGGGGTGACTTTCATGATAGCTAGGTTGTGATATATTCTAAGTAGAATCGTATGAGTATCCAGGGTATTGATTACTGTTGTCTAGGTGTACTTGGGCCAAAGACCCAATCGAATCATCTACAAAATAGACATGCATGGTGCTACTGCTACCTAGGTGATCTTGGGAAAAATACTCGATAAATTCATCTGCAGAATCGATGCCCATGGTACTACTACTGCCTAGGTGATCTTAAGTCAAAGACCCGATCAAGCCATTTGTAGAATCTACCTACCTGGTAACTTCCTGAGTACCATGGGTGTTACTGCTGCCTAGGAGATCTTGGTTCAAAGAATCGATCAAGCCGTTTGCAGAATCGATGTGCATGGTCACTCCCCGAATATAGATTACTTCTGCCTAGGTGACCTTGGGTCAAAGACCCAATCAAACCGTCTGCAGTAATAAATGCATGTGATAACTCAAGAGGATGACGCAACCAGGTTCCCCTTTCCTTGGTTGGTGTATGGTGGCTTGGGGGGATGAGGGACAAATGGATGTCTTTCTGGTGTGTGTTATTCCTCCTGCATGTAAAGGACGACACAAGGTCCATCTTCGACAGATTGGGCGGTGGGATCCTCTTGGTAGGATCGCTCAACCGCATGTAAGGCATCCCTATATCATAGTATCTCTGGACAATGGTGGGTATAGTGCCCATAGGTGCCACAGAGAGCGCATGTGTGATTGGTATGCAACGGTTTGCCTTTACCTTTTGTAGTAGGTTCCTTTTTACAAGAACATGGCTTCAAGATGTCTGCTTCGGAGCCAAGGAGTGGTTTTAACTCATCCAACTCCAGACATATGTGGGTAGGGTGGCTTATAACATCGCATATGGCACAGACTTGTGATTCCCTTTGAATGTAATGGGTCACCATATTCTTTCCTCTGTTTGTGGTTTTATTGGCCATGATAACCAGTTTTGCAATGGGAACCTCCTTTGCGGGGGCGGTCTCGACCATTTCTTGGGTTGGTTGGGGCTCCTCGGGGCTGAGGGGCTTTAACCCTATGGCAGTAACGTTGGTGGCTCCTGTTTCGGATGGGGGAACAAGGTAACAAACTAGGAATGCCAACGATATGTTGGGTAACACTAGTGTTTCCAAAACCTGCTGGGAAACGAAGTCAGCTGGGGGGTAGAGGAAAGGGGTTTGGGAGGTGGCGTAGGCTAGAGAGGCTACTGTGGCTGATGCCTCAGTGTCGTTACTACTTGAGTCTGTATGCTGAATAACCTCGGTGCTTGACGTGGACATCATACACAATGGGGCCCTTGTGACATCAGGCGATGTCTCAAGGATAATGGGAGGATCTCCTAGGAATGACCCTAGAATGAGCAATGGTTTGAATTGGACAGGGCCATATTCTTGGTATTGTGAAAGACCATCCAAGGTTGTATCTACATAGGGTAAAATTACATCTGTGTTGGGTAGGGGACACTTCTCGTTGTGTGTCAGCTGGTCTATAGTAATGATGCGATCCTCGTGGGGGAACATCATAATGCGGAAGATGGAGGAGGCTATGGCGGATGTGGCGTACATATAACTCCGCCCGAGGAGTATGTTGTAACCAGGTGAGCATCCAAGACTTCAATGTCTATGTGGACCGTCTTTCTAGCTAAACAGACTGGGACATTTTGGCAGAGGCCGACGGGGCTCAAGGGATGACTGTCATAGGCTCAAAGCATTATGACCGAGGGTTTTAGTTCGGGAGAACCCAACTTCTACAAAACATTTTTTGACATGATGCATGTCGATGCACCCTCGTTAATGACACATCAGTGAATAATGATATTATGGACTGATACCGATATTTGGAAGGTGACCATGGAAGGAAGCCTAGGGGTGGCTTTGTCTAAGTCAAAAGCCATCCTGCGCATATTGGCAGGGTCGATAGCGCCTAACTTGGAAAGTAGACCTTTTCGTTGCTTTGGGCACGACTGCAGTATTTCCAACGTGGACATAGCACACTTTGGAGTAGTTAATTTCTCTCCTATTAGGTCCCTTTTCCATCTTTGGAAATGGTTCTATAGGAATCTTTGAAATGGTCAAAGGTGCAGTCGGTGCACTAGTACTAGCCCTTGACGTAGTGGATTTTGGTGGGGTGTCGTAATTGCGATTCTGTGTTTGGAAAAACATTTCTTCCTGAGTCATGTAAATTTCATGGCTGTTTTGCCCGGAATCGTCTGGGTTTGGTTGCTGAGTGCTAACCGTCCCTTGGTTGGGGAAAGGTTCTTGCATAAAAATGGGTTGCTGGGAAGATCCTCCTTGTCCTTGGTTACTCTGAAGCTTTTTTAGCTTGGGGAGATCGGGACAGTGGTGAGTATAATGCCCGTACTCACCACATATTGAACAATAATGGTTTGTTTGCAGAGGTGGCTTTTTGCCTTGTCCTTGGGCATTGCTTGGCTCCTAGTTTTGATTCATGCTAGAGTTACCTCTAGCCTGGGATCGCGGTGGGCACTGTTGGTTGCTGCCCCTCTGTCTAGGGTTCCTTTTTGGCTTGTTTTTTTATTTTTTCTTAACCACATTAGGAGGGTAGTTCTCCTGGTTGTACTGGTGTGGTTGATTTTGGGACGGCTGCACAAAGTTCACCTGTGCATTGGTTTGCGTAGGTGTGTCATGTGCTTGTGACTGAGCATAACGTTTTCCCTTATTTGCACCTAGTCGTTGGGAGGGAGCTCTTCCGTCAGTGTTTCTTTCTACGTACTGGGTTCCCTCAGCCAGAGGATAGGGTCCTTGTTGGTGATATGCTTGGGCCCTATTAGTCAAATCTTGTTGAGGCATGTGATGACTTTGAAATTTGGGTTGAGAAATGTTTTGGGTAGAATTATGTGCATAACCGAGATTGTGACTATTGCTGCCTAGGTAACCTTGGGTCATTGACCCAATTAATCCGTCCGCAGAATTCGACATGCCTGGAAATTCTTGATAAGTTTGCAGGTGCGGGGCATTAGGTAGGATATTGTAAATGTATCCTGACTGCATATAAATCAGTTCAAGATTCTAGGCTTTATTGATTGGATCTTATTTGGATGTGGGATATTGCTGCACCACATGCTTTTAAATCTCCGCTGTCAGAGTTTTCAAGAATAAATCTAAGAGGACCCGATCATCGAGTTTAGCTTTGCATAAACTGCGACGATGCCTCCATTCATGAAGATGGTCAGAGATATGGACGAGGAGGGTTTTTCTAAAATGAGTTAGTGACTCCATTCCTGAATCATGGTGAATGGGTAACTGAAAATAAGTGAGGAATGCAGTAGCAAGGGCGCTAAAGGTTCCATGTGAAGCAGAAGGTTTCTCCACGTACCACTTCGCAGCTACTCCCGTAAGAGTGCGTTGAAATAGCCTCAATCGAATATTGTCGTCGATGATACTATTCGATGAGCACCATAGGTGAAAGGTCATTAAATGATTACCTGGGTCTTCTACCTGCTTGTCTTCGAACTTTGGTATATCTGAAGGGAGCTTCATGGGCATGGGAGGCCATGAAGGATCGTGTGCGATGGGGTCATTTGTGAGCTTGGTTAAATTGGGTAGATTCAACACAGCTAAGAAGGGAGACTGGGAGGTTGACACCATGGAAACGTGTGAAGACATGAAGTTCTGGTTAGAACGAGGGTTAGTCTATGACATACCATGATGTGTGTTCAGCTGGCTTCCTGAATGGGACGCGCTCCTTTGCCCCCTAGGGGTCAAGGGGGGAGTGGTGTGTGGTGTGGTGTTCGGAGACCGACTATGGTTCCCAACTATGGTTTCTCCAATGAAGGATGAACCAATGACTGTGGCAGTGTTCCGCCTTTGATGCCTGAATGGTGAAAGACTTGGAACCCCTCCTTGTAATGGGGGGAGGTCCAAAAGATGCCTGGATTGACGAGGTTCCGTTGGGACCGTTCGGGTGTCGACCAGGTTAGGTTTTGGAAAAATTTAAGATGATAGAGTCTATGATCACGACAAATTTATGGCCACATACATAAAACAAATCGAAAATGAAATGAATTTTTCCTTTACCTTAATCTATGTGATCAATCAAGCGAAAAAAATGGTTTTTTGTTTGTTTACATGTGATACTCAAAATCCTAGAAGACTTATGCATCCTCACACACTCAAAAGTAACTGGGCCTTGATAATATTTCTTGCGAGTGCTGGCACAACATCTTGTAAGTGTTGGTGACGCCCCTAGTCAGCTGAAGAGAATCCACCAAGGTAAGGGTAGAGGGTCTGGCGCTTGCCTGCACTGTCACCTATAAGGTAAAGGATGCCCTAGTTTTTGGCCACTAAGAACCACCGTACCACATGAGCATTCGATTCTTGGGCTTCTTGGTAATTAGCTAACAGTACCGAGTATTAGCCGGGTCAGGTAGCCCCAACTGATACCGCACGCACTGCGCCTAAGCCTAACCCCCTCTAAATCGGGTCTCTGTTGTGCTCGGGTTTTCTTTTTCATGGGCTGATAGGTGGATTTTAAGCTCCCTAAATACACAACTTCTATGTTTCAATATGAAGTATGATCAAGGCGGCTTATTGGATGCCTACCCCCTTGATCCTAACTTAAACTATAAATTATTTTGTGGCCCCTGTGGGGAGAATTTAGTGAGTTTGGTTAAGTTAGTTTTAGGTGTCTTCCTTTTCTTAGTGGGTGAGTGTGTGTGAGCATATGGTGAAAAATCTCATAGTTTGAACATATGAATATTGGTGATCCTTTATAAAAGTCCCCTAGTTAAACTATGTGATGTTGTTCCTGTCTCTAATGGAAAACATTTGCGGATAAGGGGCCGCTTTCAAATTTTCCTAGTTAATCTATGTGATTAACTAAAGGGAGATGATGAATTGTAAATATAGAGCATTCATATGCTTACCTAGGATCATCGAATGGTGCAAAGGTAGCAGAGATTACTTTCTCTAATCGACAAATCGATCCTAGTCCTGCAATCCCTAATTCATAAATTGAACTAAACTAAACAATTCCTACACTAGAAAATAAAAATAGCTTACTTAGACTAGTTAATCTAAGTGTGCATACCATAATTTGAAAAACATAAATCATTCAGAAAGAAATGGTTAATTCACCCCCTACTTAAACTATGTGAAGATTTTTTGCAAAAAACCAACTTAAATGAAAACTAACTCTAAGCCTACAGAAGGCAGCAAAAAGTAAGTTCTTAGAAGCTATGGGGTATCAACACAAGTGCTGGCAGATACATTAGGGGTTGCCCAGCACACTTACAAGTATAAAAATGCAGAATATAGAGAAAAAAATCTCATTCTGTGATTTGTGCGGAAAAGGCTCTGATAGGTGCACTTCCCTATGCGCAGGTCAGTCCTGAACACGCGCACTGCGTGTCTGTGAGAAAAAACGGTACACAGAAATCCTGCAAGTAAAAATATTGGGAGCTGCCTTCTTCATTCTTTAACTCCAAGTGAATCTAGGGACTGTAAGATGGATCAGAGGACTGTTAGCTCCACTCTCCAGCGTAGACAAAGCTCTCCTGCAAGAGATGGCACAACCACATAAACTTGTAAACCATTAGTAGAGTCGCCAATCCTGTGGTGGTGGATTTGACGCAAAAGTGTACAAAATCACACCAGTTTAAGGGGTGTGGTCTACCCCTATAAACTATTGGTCATAGGAAGAAAGTGGTGGAGCTCAAAAGCTTATAATCTAGAGGAAAAAATATGCGAATGTATGCTCAAAGTAAACTAAAAACTAAAACACAAATATACAGAAGCTATTGAAGAGATTCAAAATGATAATAATGCAAACATTTGCTCAAAGGCCTCTTCTTATTAAATGTTTGAAATGGAGAAGAAATTTTACCCACTTGCCAAAGGGCCCCTAGGAAATGGCTGTAGGTCTCGATGCAAGGATGTTGGTTTCCAAGCTCTGCCTCTGATGTAGTTTCCCTCTCTCTCCACTGTGATGGACTAGGATTGTTGGGTGGCCAACAATAGAGTCCCCTCTATTTCTAGCTCCGAGTCACACACTAATGGTATTGCTTGGGCAATTATGGCCAGCATAACAATGTGATCACCATTTCTTCATCTCTTGGTGGCTTTACATAGGGGATTTCAAATCCTCCTTCCCTCCCTTGGTACGTGATGAATGGAGACCCAAGGGAGAGGTATGATTCCATTGTGTGCTCCAAATATTCCTTTGTGTGCTCACATAGTTTCTAAGGAGGTGTTGGTGGCTATCCTTAGGCAGCTTCATATAAGGAGTAATTGTCCTTTTCTTTGTGTGGTCTCGAAAAGTGACATTTTTCCATTTCCAGGAATGCGCACTTATCGGGCAAAAAGGCACACAGAAGGCGCTCTTCTGGAAGGATTAAGCACGCAATTTAGCATTTAAGACTAATTCAAATATGATTTTCTCAAAGCCTTATATATTTTAAATACTTCTTGATTCCATAATGTGTTCCTGCCCTGTAAATCCTTAGGCTTGACATTAATTAATGCCATCTTCTACTGTATGATTTTCCAGTGTTAACAGACATCATAGTTTATTCCAAAACCAAGGAGGAGCATGAGAAACATCTAACAATGGTGCTACAATTAATGAGAGAGAATTATCTCTACACTAAACTCAACAAGAACTATTAAAAATGGCTAATTAGTTACTAAAAAGAGACTAAATTTTGCATATAAAAAACTATTTTTCTGTCGGTGACCGATAGTAGCTAATTTACATTATATTATAACGTGACCAAATTTTAGTCGTTTTTAGCTGAGTCATTAATTAGTTGTCTCAACTTTATGTCTAGTAGTATATTTATTCATTAATTTGTGTAGAAATTTGAATAATAGCTGAATTATTCACCGAGATTATCCTTATTACACACTATTTGAGCTTCATGCATAATACATAACCTCTTCTACAATTGATCATAAATTTGCAGAAATAGAAGCAGTCACATGCGCAAATTAAAACATAATCAAGCAAACATATAACACAGTATGTAATGGCGAAAGATTACAGCTGAAAACCCCCAACTATCTGTATATTATAATGATAGAGAACATGTAACAATACATAGCACAAACTCCTCACAAGCTCTCAGCACTATCTCCAATTGTTACACACAAACTAGCTCAGATCTGAACAAGTCACACGTTCAAATCTCCTCCACTGTTTGCCTGCCTCTACTGCGAAATCCAAGATGAGAAAAGAATTGAATGAATGAGGTCCAAGTTCGAATCCCACTGGCTTTAACTGCGCAATTCTCATTTGAAATATCAATCAATGTGTGAGCAAATCCCATGCATAGCTATAGTCACAACTGATAGCAAACTCACCCTTTCATCCACCTCTAACACTGGTCTTCACTGAACTATCCATGCATTGTAGTTAACTGATGTGTTCTTTAGTTGATTTATGAGTTAATAATTAGTGAATTAAATAATATTTAATTCACACCACTCATCACTAGTGTATTTGTCAGTTAGACTAAATAAAACTAGTTCAACTAAGTTAAACAGAACACAACTCCATCAACTGATCCATCAACTCCACCAAACTTTGCCACATGAGTTCTAACTGAAGTCAACCATGAAAAAGCTCAAATAAACCCTAGGAATAGAATAATTCCTTCTGTCAGTTGCATGGGCCACATCCGTAGCTCAAACTGAAGTGCTGCAAGAGAATAAGATAATGTTTATAGTCCAAATATTATTAAGGGCTAATAATATTTGACTGACCTATTTTTAGACAGGTAGTCTAAAAATAGACTTCGACCTATATGTCTAAAAATAGTTTTCCATCTATTTTTACCAACTTGACCAATCATCCAAGAATAGCATCCCGCAACTCCTAGACCATGCTCCATATGTCTAAAAATAGACTTTTCGACAAAAATCACATGTGTGGTCCCCACCTAGTTTAGGTGATCAATTTCCAAACTAGGATCGTGAAAGATGTTTTTCTGGGCCTCCTTCATTGTTTCTTGTTGCCATCTTCAACACTCCCTCTCAATAAGAAAGGATTGTCTTTGCATGCGACATGCAACTCCATGCATTCACCCTGCAACCTTCACAAGCGCCATGCAACTCCATGCATCTGCTCTGCAACTCTTCCGAAACTGAATAGGCTCCAAGCAACTCAATCAGTCTGATGCATCTATCATCAAAGTCTTCAACTTCTGTTGGGCCTAATTACACATGTCATCAGGAACCACTGCGCTGTTGAAATCTTGCACCCATGCACTCCTGCACTTGCTGTCAACTCTGATCGCACTCCAGTATCTGACACTGTCACTTTGATCTGCCCTCGCATCAATCCAACCGATCATGCTACCGCCGCTTCCGTGGGCACCTCGTAGCCGTAGTTCAACTCATGAGATCCGCACCATCTCGCAACTCGCCCCGTAAATATCCTCTTGGGATTATCATGCAAATCATGCATTTCGCCCACCTCTCACTCGGTGGTATAGCCGCATGCACTCCTCCGCCCCCATCCGGCACCAAATTTATCCGCATGAGTGGTTTCTTCCACTCCATGATCCTCATCTTGTGGGCCGCTCCAGACACCCCGAGGTTCACTTTCACCCGCATGCAACACTTGCTCCCTCTCAAGCTTCAGTTGCATGTCTTTCTCTCGCTTCCCAACAATAGGAAGCTCCGTAGACATCCCATCTACTTCAAGTCTGTAGAGATTCTTTGCTCGAATCCCAACCTTCTTGACTTGTCTCGTTGCCTTGTGCCGAAGGAAAACTTTTCCTTCTCTAAAGACAACTTCATACCCTTTATCCTCTAACATTGCGACTGAGATCAAATTCTTTGTTAAACCTGGTACATGCAATACATCTTGTAAAAGAATGAGTTTACCTGACTCCCTATGAAAGGTTATGCTACCAAATTCGGTCGCATTGTATCATCCACTGTCGCCCAACTTAACATGCATCTGGAGACCTTTCTCCACTAAGTCACTGAAAAGATTTGCATCTCCCGTCATGTGAAAGGAAGCACCACTATCAAAATACCACCCTGATCCCAATGCAATAGACACCATGCATGCGATCAATGAGAAGTCTAGCTCAAATTGCGAGGCAAGAGCCTCACTGGCTGCATCTCCAGCAGTCTGCTTGTTCTTCTTCTTCCGTGGACAATTCGTGGTGTAATGTCCATGATCGTGACAGTGAAAACACTTCACTTTGGAAATGTCACGCTCTTTACCGTCCGCACCGGATTGAGAAGCCTTCTCCTTGCCCTTCCCCTTCCTTGCTTTGGCAGCCAAAGCACAATTTTCTTCATCAGATGCCTTTGATGAAGATCCGTCTTTGGTATTCTACCTTATCTCCTCTTGCACAAGATCGTGCATCACGCCTTTTCCCATCCCGGCAATTTCTCCCGACCATTGACAGAATCCTCATAGGAATGCCAACTCTTCGGAAGACCAAGGAGAGCCAAGCTCACCAAGTCCTCATCTTCCACACTAACTCCTACACTCCCAAGCTCATCCTTGCAGTGGACAAACTTTGTCAAGTCTACCGGAATAGTGTCATTGTTCTCCATCTTTATTTTCCTGAGTTTATCCTTGAGCGCCAACTTCCTCTGGTCGTTCTTGCTTTGGAATAAATTTGTCAAGGATTTCCACATCAAAAATGGAGAAGTCTTACCATGCAGGCTGGATACTATGTGATCCTTCACGCCCTCCAACAGAATCCTTTGACACCTTGCTGTCTTCTTTTGCCAAGCCTCAACCTGAGCAGCATTAGTAGGCTTTGGGACTTCAGCATCTATGAACTCCTTCAGCCCATTGTCATCTAACACTGCCTCCATCCTATCTCTCCATGCAATATAATTTGAGCTGCCTTCAAGAGCATACTCCAATCGCAATCCTTGATAAGACATTTCGACTTCAACACCAAGAAAACACTGCTGCAAATTCGAATTCCACCAGCTCAAAACTCAACCGCTTCTGATCTAATGTGAGAACAAAGTATTTCTAGCACAGAGATCAACTGTAGGGGCATTTACTAGATATATCACCTTTCAAAGAAAGGATGGATCCAGAGGCTACCTGGCCCGCTTACAGACTCTGTCTACCGAAATAAATTGTAATCACTATAATAGATCCGATCATCAATTTCGCTCTGATACCATGTAGAAATTTGAATAATGGCTGAATTATTCACCGAGATTATCCTGATTACACACTATTTAAGCTTCATGCATAATACATAACCTATTCTACAATTGATCATCAATTTGCGGAAATATAAGCAGTCGCATGCGCACATAAAAACATAATCAAGCACACATATAACACATTATGTAATGGGGAAAGCTTACAGCTGAAAACCCCCAACTATCCGTATATTATAATGATAGAGAAAATGTAACAATACATAGCACAAATCTCCTCACAGCTCTCAGCACTATCTCCATGCTACACACAAACTAGCATGGAAGATGAACAAGTCACAGGTTCAAATCTCCTCCACAAGTCTGCCTACCTCTACTACGCAATCCAAGATGAGAATGAATGAGATCCAAGTTCGAATCCCCTTGGATTGTACTGCACAATCCTCATTGTAAATCTCAATCAATGTGTGTGCAAATCCCATGCACAAATATAGTCACAACTGATAGTAGACTCACCCTTTCACCCACCTCTAACACTGGTCTCCACTGAACTGTCCATGCATTGCAGTTAACTGATGTGTTCTTTAGTTGATTTATGAGTTAATAATTAGTGAATTAAATAATATTTAATTCACACCACTCATCACTAGTGTATTTGTCAGTTAAACTAAATACAACTAGTTCAACTAAGTTAAACAGAACACAACTCCACCAATTGTCTCATCAACTCCACCAAACTCTACCACATGAGTTCTAACTGAAGTCAACCATGCAAAAGCTCAACTAAAACCTAGGAATAGCGTAATTCCTTCTGTCAGCTGCATGTGCCACATACGTAGCTCAAACTGAAGTGTTGCAAGAGAATAAGATAATGTTTATAGTCCAAATATTATTAAGAGTTAATAATATTTGACTGTTCTATTTTTAGCCCGGCAGTCTAAAAATAGAAACCGCCCAATGTCTAAAAATAGAGGTCCATCTATTTTTACCAACTCGACAAATCATCCATAAATAGCATCTTGCAACTCATAGACCATGATCCATATGTCTAAAAATAGAAATAGTCTAAAAATAGACTTTTTGACAAAAATCACATGTGTGGTCCCCACCTAGTTTAGGTGATCACTTTCCAACTAGGATCAGGAAAGATGTTTCAGGAGGCCTCCTTCACTGTTTCTTGTTGCCATTTTCAACAATTTGGTCATTAATTTAGTCATTAATTGTCACAATTAATGACCAAATATACAACAAAATATATTACTAAATGATCATCCTAGAAAACAAATTAATGACCCAACGAAATATGACCAAAATGTTGTTCGTGTTATAACATACTGTAAATTGGCTACTAATAGTCATATATATGCAAATTTTAGTCATCTTTTGAAACCAATTAATGACCACAGAAATATGACTAAATTTTTGTCTTGTTATATGATACTGTAAATTAGCTACTAATAGTCATATATATTCGTTTTTTAGTCATCGTTTGAAACTAATTAATGACCAAAGAAATATGGCTAAATTTTGGTTGTGTTATAATATACTGTAAATAGCTACTAATAGTCGTATATATGTAAAATTTATTCGTCATTTGTAATAAAAAATTTATCATTTGTAGTAGTCATTTATACTTTTTTGGTAGTTTCATATTCATTATATTAATGCCTACTTTAGTAGTTTATATTAATTTCATTTAATTTCATTAAAAATTATTATAAGCAACTAATTTAGTCGTATATTCATTTTATTTGTATTCATTAATAAACATAAACTACTAATTTACTAGTTTTAGATTGATTTTATTTGTTCATTATAAATCAACATAAATTAATTAATATGATTTTTCAACTAAATTTAAAAAAACTGACATTCAATGTACATGTTCATCTAATATGTAAACGCAAAGTTACATATGTTAATTACAATACTAAATAATATCATGTCCAACTATAAATAATTTCAACCACATAAATTATATTATATAAAATATCAAGTATTACAATATGAGTTTCGAACTTAATATTGGTTGGAGTACAATTTACACATGAAATATTTTTTTATCACTTCAAAACATTATCATTGTGTTGCAAAGGCATTGCAAGTGAATTCACCAAATCTGAAGACTTGACCATAAATCTCTATGTGTGTCTCTTATGTGGGATATTGACTCTACAGGTACCACTAGACCAATTCTCTTCTCTCTCTCTCTTTCTTTCTAATTTTCATTTTGTCACTTTAGTATTATTGTTCTCCTCTTTCTTCAATTCTTGCTTCTTACCATCAATAATGAGTTCCTTTTCTAAAAAAGAAAGAAGATACAATTTAGAGTATAAGACATGAAAGATGATGAATACAATAATATAAACTAAAGTATACTATAAAGGATTTATACGATATATACCTCAACATTAGCAATATTGTCAATGCCATTTCCCCCCATAAAGACAGGAAAGTCGAACATGTTTTCTTAAGTTGGGAAATAATGGCTTCTATGTGGTCAATTGACTTGTATAAACAGAGAAAATAAAACTTCACCATAGAATATAACACCTCAGTAAAATTAGTATTCAACATTCAAGGAAATATTAGGCACAATCATGCCAACTAAGTTACATGCTAAAAATATCAAGTTGCAGATTACTTATACAATGTGGGAGTGCAAACAAAAATTCTAGAAAATGCTAAAGCTAAGTCTAGGATAAAATGAAATGAAGTAAAAAGTATACAATAATAGGATATCCTCGTATACATGTATATAACTAGATAATGTATAGCGCTAAGTGAATAATTCCAAGGCTAGAGGTCGATGATGTCAAGAATGCGCAAGTATGATGAGCCTTTTTTCAGATAAGAACTACTATTTGGGTTCATTATCACATATGAATATGCCAACTAGTCTATATCATTTTATTAATGTTTTTCCTATATTTATGGATCACTACAATATAAGTTGATAAATTTCAAAGACAATTCCCTTCCCATTGTGTTCCTCACCTGTGGTACAATATATTAGCTATGATTTGGAGCAAATTTACAACATCGAAATATGTAGCAATCACCACTAGTAATCCCCCAAAAATTTTTATTTTGGAATGTAACTTTCAGATTCCAGTTGCTATATGATTCTTGAATAGAAAATCCACACTGAATTCCAACACCAAACTTCTAATTTGAGGGAACACCTGTGGCCATCCTCAGTCACTCAAACTCAAAACATCAATGATCATTATAATGAAAATATAAAATAAGAGTAGTTTTGATATGTTTTGCGGATTTACATGCAAAGCACCAATAGTTTTCCTATATTTACCATACTTGTAATTTCTAATATATAACACATTGATTAATGTTTTACATTAAATAATTGATTCAATACAAACAAGAATTTAACATATTACAACAATACCACCAATGTTTAATCCTCAATTACACTACAAGAAAAAAGGACATTGGTGAGGGTCGAAAAATGTCACCATAATCTCATTGGTGACGGTTAAAAGAGCCTTCGTCACCAAAAATTGAACGTCACAAAAGGTGGCATCACCAAAAGTACAGGTGTTGTGGTGACATTCAAGGTCCATCACTAATAATGGCTTATAATGACGGATAGTGACCATCACCATTTCATATGAGAAATGGTGATGGAAATTAACCTCAGTCGCCAAAAAGTGAACTTCACCAAATGTGGCGTTGCCAAAAGTATAATTGTTGTGGTGACATTAAAGTTCCATCATGAATAATGATTATAATGACGGATAGTGACTGTCACCCTTTCATATGAACAACAATGATTTATGGTGGACCTTTCATGGTCATCACTATTGATGCATATATATATGGTAATGTTCATTTACTGTCACCATTTCATATTTTGGTGAGGGTTGAAAAATGTCACCATCAGCTCATTGGGGATGGTCAAAAGAGTCTTTGTCACTAAATATTGATCGTCTTCATTCCATATAAATATCAGGGCATAATGGAATCAAACCACCAACCTTTTTCTTGTAAAATAGGTGTTGTTCCATTGAACTATCACACTTAAAAAAAATACTTTAAAAAAATAGATTTTGAAACTTTATAAATTGTAAATTCTACAACTTTCAATAAATTATAAAACTTTGTAAAGTCTTGGAAAATATTTTACTAAACAAGAAAAATAGGATCGAAGTTTGTACCTAATGGTTATAGAAGTTATGAAAATTGGGTGGAGGGGAAAATAGTCATGTATAAGATACTCAGTATGTTCAGCTAAATACTCAATTAAAAGTGAAACTTTAAAGAAATTGATAGCCTATAAATGACCTGCAATTATCAAATCTAAAATTTGCAATTACACCAAAGATTGATTTCTCACCTTGTGAATCATGTAAATATGTTGTGATGGCATAAAAATCTACCTCTAAAAGATTTTTTTTCATGCCAAAAAGCAGAAAACAATGAGTATATATGATGCAATTATGAATAATGAGCTACATGCTTGAATCCTACTGGCTATGGGTCTAGAAAACTAATTGGGAGTGGTTCTTGTTATTAATTAATTAAATATGTCAAAATACAACAATCAATAACAATGATCCTGAAACGTAACCACTAAACTAATGTTAAAAATTGTAAGTACAAAGTTTGGCTAGTATATGTTACACCAACAAAATATCAAAGGGGAATTAAGATACTTCCAAATCCACACCAAGAATGAGTATCCAAAGATGTAATTGTATGGATACAAGGAAAACACTCTCTACCTCTCGATGATAACTATGTCCTCCCACAAGTACTTCAACTAGCAAAGGGGTGTGAATACAAGCACCTCAAAGTAAAATAAGCTACACATTACAAAAAAAAAAACTTCATCCCCCCTCTACCTTTATAGAATAGGTCTAGGGGAATAAAGAAAGATCCATAAAGAATAGGATTAGAGTGGGAAAAACAAATATGATAAGAAAAAATAACCAACGATGAAAATCTACTAATTTGAACACGTTTAAACTACAGTAAAAAAAGATGGCATCCATAGTAAATTAAAGTAACATTGGTCAATTGTAAACTATCTATAGTGCCGCCAATATAATGAACTTTGATAGGGGATTTTCACATTAATGGAACAACATGTTTAAATATCACATTTTTTCTTTATAACCATTGTATTTAACTGACAACCATGCATAGTTCTAGCACATAACTGCAAAACATGGACAAAAAAGTGAGCATAAATTCCAAAAGCCCAATCTACCTTAATGGAGAAAAAAAAAAGAAATCAAAACTTACGTACAATGTACCAACCATTGAAATGATAGAAACATGAAAGAAAATGTCATGATACTTCTCATCAAGGACATATAAAATCATATCACCTACAACGATGAATTTATAAACCTTTTTTAGAAAATGGTGTTAATACACTAACTATAGTTGGTTGGCAAAAATAAGTCAAGGATATATATAGTTGGTTGGAAAAAAATTCATCCTTAAGGAAACCAAGTATATACTAAAAAACTTAACCATTAGAGAGTACCATTTAGATATGGGTTTTTACATGTGGTTGGTCACTTGCACTTAGTCCAATATTTGAGGAAATACACAACCAATTGAGGGTACAAAATTATTTTTTATTTAACTATATTAAATAGATCATCCAGTAACTTAAAGAATTTCCTACATCCAACCCGTGTATCTTTGCCAATATTTCTTTAACCTTAAAATCATCAAGAAAATAAGACAATATGATCAGAAAAGAATTTTTAGGTGAACTCCACCCTAATAGTATGTATAGAACCAATGTCACATGTAAAATTATTATTTTGAAAACTATGAACTTTTAATAACTTCCATTAAGAGATCACTCTACATCCCCATCCCTGCACCATAACTCATAGAAAAACTAAAACATAAGAAAAACATAAACAACTATGTGCCACATATCTATGGTTCTAACTTATAATTTTTTATATTGAATTTAAATTGAAGTAATCTTTAAAAAAACCCTTGAGATATTATATATTATGTGTTGAGCAAACTTCTTGAACAACTTTTAGACAATATACTACAATATTTCTTTCAATTTTCCTTTTACTACAAAAACAAGGGATATGTAGGGAGACCATAGTTTTGGAATTTCTACTACATATTTGCAACATCTTATATATGTTCCCCTCATTATTTGTTTCTAGAAACCTACTAGTCAAGCATTACCAAAAACAATAGTTTCAATAATTTTAACTATATACTTCTTTGAAGTAAATTTCAAAAATATAGATGTTACCCATTCTATTAGATGGGTGAACAACAAATTTAGTAGTATTTTATCTATACTTTAGCCGATGTTCTTCTAATTTTTAACAATGCATTCATAGAATATTTCCATCACTGAAAATTTAGAGATGCTCCCAATTTTCCTACCAATGTAGAGAAACAAGTCTTTTAGTGGATAAAGGTATTTGATTTGAGCTTCCATATCATGAGTGAATGATTGTGGCATGGTTTATAGTGTCAAGGTTCAAGAACAATAATACACTTGTTAGTTTTTTCAGTTGAAGAGCACTCCTCAATCATACATGTCATGTTGTAGGAAAATAAATTCCATTGCTTAAAATAACATGCTTCTATGTCTCCACAAAAGGAAAAGTACAAAAGTTCTTAAAAACCAAACTACAAAAATGTTATAAGCCACAAATCTCTTTGTATATTGTTGGAAAATTAGTCAAAGCTGCGAATTTTGTACAATTTTGTATAATTTTGGTATTAATTAGTCTAACGCAGGGGTTTTGGGGTGGGTCAAAGCCCTGAATGCATTGTAATGGGTCAAGGATAGACCTAGAGTCTGCAAACCATAGTTTGCGGACCACAGGAAAGCGTAGGCTAAGTCGTTATAAATAGATGAACATTTTGAGTCTAGAGGTAGGCAAGAATTAAGTCTGATGCTAAGTGAATTTATGCATCTGTTGGTGTAATGTTTCCAAATTCTAGCCTCTGGCTAAAAGGAACATTATAGTTTGCATATTTTCACTTTTTTGAATAAAATGGGTAAGGAGACACCTTAACCCCCTTATATGGAGAAATAACACTCCTTGTGTGAAAGGAGGAATAATAAAGTAGCTGATTTGAGCACCACATGGTGTGAATAGGATTGGATCATGCTTGATCTAGACATTTTGACCAAGCCCACATGCACTGTCCAGATACAATGTATCTCCTTGATGGACTACGTAGTTTTAGAGGAGGATCACTTGCATGAGTTGGAAGGCACATGTGGATGGGACCCATGGTGGAGAGGAGCACTTCATATATATGGAGAGGAGGAGAGCCATTGTTATTCATGCTTGATTATTATTTTCTTAGTATGTTGAGACTATGCTCCTCTTGTTGTTTAGCAAGAGTGCAGTGCTGCATAGCACTAGGGTGTTCCCGGTTCGGAATCCCTACCTCCTCCTCAGGGAAGGAGAGTTTATAGAGATAAATTTCCTCATTCCATCATTTGGTCAAAGCTACCTCCTTCAGTCACAGTGTTATTCCTGGAGCAGGATAACTTTGGGCTGCAGGGTGCAGCAACAGAGGATCTCTTGAGGCATTCCTTGGCTTGTTTTTTAGTGGATGGCTTTCCTATCTATTGGAGGATCAGTGGGGAGGTCTCCCAGGATTATTTTAATATCATTTTCATTAGGCCAACCATCCTTCTTCCCTCACAGCACAGTCTTCAGCTAGATTTGCATTATTTTTGCAGGCAGTTGCTGGGAGGGTCATTTGAGCTCATCAAAGGAGTTGTTTCTGAGTAAAGGGATCAACCTTTTTCTTAGATACGATATCAGAGGAGGGAATCATCATTTCAGATATGATACATCCTCATTTCATATTTTGATTCAGTTGCAGTGACAAGTTAATTGTCACATTGTACATTCTCCGACATTTCTAACAATCTCTCTTAGATTGGCTAGAAATCTTGTGTTGGAGCCCAGTCTTCTATTCTTGGGAATTTATTTGTATATTTAAACCATATTTCATGTATATGCATCTAAAAAATTAGCTAATCTAACATAGACTGCACATTCACTACTCTCCGGCATTTTGTGAAGTTGCAGCAACTCATGTATTTCATAGTTTGATCATTGGAGATTGGTTCCAATAGCTTGAGTGGCTTGTCCCTCAAGATATTTCTGTATATTGTTGCTGCTATATTAATTAACATGATGGCTGTATTATATTCCCTTTATTGACATGGTCATATTTGCAGAGTTTCATGATTATGCTCATATGTTGCTGTAGCTCACTCTTTGAGCCCTTTTCCGAGATACCAAAGGGTAGGAGATCTATTTAACCTATCTTGAGGGATTTATTTGAGCTCAAATTCTGGAAGTGCAATGTATGATTTATTAAATAAGGGATCCAAGTCCCTTTTCAACTTATTTTTGCATTGGCTTCCTTATACAGCATCCCTCTGGACCCTATTGCAACAAATCCTGAAAAAGGGAACTTTACAGTCGGGTCGTTTGGGTAAGGAATCCTGCTGTCTGTGTGTGCGAAGATCCTAAGTCCTATTGTGTGTGGACCCTGTTGGCTGTGTGCACAAGCTGTGTTAGATTGTATTGGGTTTTGGATGATAATATATATGGATATGGTAAAAGTATTTCTATGTTATCTAATATGATGTATTACTGTTGATGCGAAATGTTGGGATCTGTTATAAATGCTGTTGTGTTATCTGTTTATGATACGAATATGTCTGTTTAATTGTAATCTGCTGATGATGTGTTATGATAATGTGTGTTGTTGGTGTCCCGTGTTTTGATAGTTTGGCAAATCAAAAGACAAGGCAACATCAGTTTCAATCTTTAGAGTTACAGGGTCTAGTCCTCCTGTTCTCAGAGAGGGATCTCTCAAAATTTTGTTTGCAAAATTTTATATTGTGTGCTTATAGTATTGATTTTAGACTAGTTATTAAGTGCAGATGTTTTTTTATTTGTTTGGTTGGATTGATACCACAGAACATAAAAGATCTAGGAAAGATATATAGAACGGAGAAACATCTAGTTCATTGGGAAATGGAGTCAAGAAAAGGTCATAACAAACTCATCAATGGAAATTTGATATCAAAGGGAAAATATAACTTGGCCACAGGATCCTTTTTTTTTTGGAATGAGATGAAAACTAATGATTTGGAAAGAGAGGTTTAAATTCTCAACAAAGGGAAATTTGAAAACATAATTTGAACAATAAAGAGCTCTTTGATAGACAAGGCTAACCATAAATTCTACAAATCACACCTTTAAGCAAATAGTGATTTCAAAGCAACTTTTGAAATGAAATCTAAGATTCGGGGAACACCCTATTTCCTCAAAGATTTTATTTCAAATGACTTAGAAAACATAAAAGATTCACTAATAATTGCAGTCATAGAAGAGGTAACACCTAAAAAAATCTATGATCATAATTATAATGACCTTTAAGCCAACTGTTTAAGTGAGGACAAGGGCAAGATCAAAACAGACCTCTTTGATTCACTGTAAGCAAAGAACTTCAAAGGGAGACTTCAATAACAGTTTTTAAGTGGTAGCAGACAAGCAGGGAGAACCATAAATCATGCTAAAACCAACTGTTCAAACTATTAAGGAGATAAACAAGCATGAAGACTAAAGAGAAAGATTAAAGACTCTAAAATACTTCAGCAGAAGAAAACATAAAACAGTGAAGGATGAACAGGTCTAAGGTGCTTCCAGGAGTCATTTCTTAGCCTAAAAATTTCAACCTACTGCAGTAAGAAATTATGGAACATAATAAAAACGGGGGAAAAACATTAAACAATCCAGAATACTTCACCAACAGCCAAGCTCATGGATCCAATGATAGAGCCTTCTCAGGAACAAGCATGCAACAACATCATCAAGACCTCCAAGACTTCAATTTTTTCTTCAACTTCAACGGACTATGTATTTATTTTAGAGAGTTTCAGTATTACAACTCGTGATCAAACAACAACCAACAACTTCTCATCTCCTTCAGAAGTATTTATAGAAGAAATCAGGAGGTGGAATGGGATCAAATATCTTCTAAGTTCAATTAATACAGATTCAAGACTTCTTGTCCTTTTGAGGGGCTTGATGAAGAAGTTTACAGGCGTTTCACTGTATTAACTATTTTACAATTAATATCAAAGCTCGGTGGGAGATTTATTGACTTTTAGGCTCTGCGTAATGTTTGGAGTAACTCTGTAGATATTTTTGCATTTCTTTCCTTGCAAAAGTAACTCCGTGGCTATGCTGGAGGCGAATATCTGATTTTCTTGAATAAGTTCAGCCTCTGTTTGAATGCTTTGAGGCAACAGGTGGCCCTGAGGAATCAATTTGCCTCAAAAGTGGCGGCGGAGGCCTTTCTGTCTATTAAAATTTGTGATTTCCCTTTAACTGTGTTTAATTTGGGGGGATTAGGCTTTTGATAATCATTCTTAGCCGTGATCCCCACAATTCTGTCTTCAATATTCATTCTTCTGTGCTCTGTCTTCAAGAACTAATACTCTTTTAGATGCGATTTAAATCACAGTGTCTTGTTGATGTGCAGGCCGCGAAGGTCCCTTCATGGCATCAATGCCCATGAAATGTTGATGAAACGTGGAGAAAAAACCCATGGATGGTTTCTCTTTAATAAATCGAGGGCATGAGAATCGTCATTCTTAGCCCTCAGATTTTCTTCATTTATAATGAAAAACCATTGAAACACCTACGAAAACACAAAATTATTAAGAAATCCTACATTTTTGGGTTAAACTACTAAGAAGGCTGCGGGGAGGAGCATGGCCATTGGACCTGGACACGTGGACGGTCCAGATATAATCAGGGGATC
This sequence comes from Pinus albicaulis, assembly GCA_034641835.2. NCBI lineage: Eukaryota > Viridiplantae > Streptophyta > Pinopsida > Pinales > Pinaceae > Pinus > Pinus albicaulis. Next base: position 1,508,731,947 of record CM076575.1, on the reverse strand, counting down.
GCAATCGGTAGGAGGAGAAAAGTGGTGCGAAGAAAAAATCCAATGCGATTGCACGATCGGAAGGGCCGAGGCGATTAAGCGATGGCCGTTGATCTAAGGACGAGATCAACACTGGAGAATGAATCGGGGGACTGACCGATCGGGGGAGGAAATATAACGCAACGATTTTAAGAAATGCGATGCGATTGAAAAATGCGATGCGATTGAGAGCTGGTCGTTTGATCGGTCAACAATCAACGGTGGGGATGAACCGGGGGAAAACCCTTTTTATAATGTATAAAACCCAAAGTTTTAAATAAAACAAAGGTTTTTATGGATCGGGGCGGGATAAATATATAAAGTGGGTAGGCGCCCGACTGTGGGGCCTTTGGACTTTATGAAATGTTATATGCCTGGGGCGTATATATAACAAAGGGCCTAAAACAAAGGGCCTAATCGCAATCGGAACTTCGAGCCCGGTCTTTCAATCTACCCATTGAATTCTCCTGATGCGATAAGCGCCTTGGGACCTTTAAATCTCGGTCCTGTGCATAGGGTATATGAAATGAAAAAGTGGTGGGGCGGAAATATAATATAGGGACTCAATCACATCGAAACATTTTGAAGTGGTCTTTTCGATCAACCCATTGAACTTTCTCCGATTGCGATTGCGCGATCGGTCTTTCAATCTACCCATTTGATATTTAGCACGTGATTTGGTATTTTTAAAACAAACTTTGGATAAATGGGTTTTCGTCTTTTACAAAAGAAAAAGGTGATCGAGAAGGTTTATATAAAAGAGTTGATCGCATCGGGATTTAAAAGGAACACAGGACTTACACACCATCGAAAGTTTCCGATGCGATAAGCGCTATATGGGTTCAGCGCTTGGTTTTTATGGCAAGGGCACATGTGGGGAAGTGGTTAGGGGGTTTAGCCAAAGGGGCTAAAGCTTTATGCAAAAAACATGTATTTTTTATGATTTTTCAACGTTTTTTAAAGGGATTCGAGGATTTTGGTAAGGCTAAAAAGAGGGTTTTAAACCTTACAAAGTGGATTTTCATGAATGGAAGAAGGAAACTTATGAAAAAAAGAGGAATTATATGGAGAAAAATGGGAGCAAATGAAGGTTAGTTTTGAGTGGGGGAAAGGGAAAAAATGATGGTTTTGCAGCAGTCTTTCTCTTGGGATTTAGCAGAATTTCTGAGTATTGAAATGGGGACAGTAGTGAAGATTTGGACAGAGGCATGAAGCCTTTCAAGAGTCTTCAAGAGACAACACTTTTTTTGCAATAAAATCTGTTCCTTGAAGGCTCCAAAAATGATTTAGCCACCTTTTGGTATAAAAAATTTATAGGTGGCTAATAGTGGCTCCACTTGGGGATGATGCCTTCTTGAAGGCATCAAGAATTTCAGACTTGCATTCTTTGAGATGATGATGAATTGCCTCATCCATTGGGCTTTCTTTCTTTGATTGAATGATCTTCTTTTGCTCTGGAAATGCTAATAGCCATGGAAAACAATGGATCTTTCATCAACAAGCTTTCTACCTACCCAATCCTACTGATCTAACATTTTTTCTTCCTTAGAGTGCACTTGGATTGGCAAACTCTCTTTCAACATTTTATTCTTTTGAAAGAAAAAAATCTAATCTATTTCTACTACTTATTTCTTCATGAACTCATATTAAACAGTTGAACCCATATGCTTCTCTACCTAATCTACTAATCTGTTAGGATAAAACAGTCTAACAGATTTTTATTCTCTAATTGCTAAAGCAGAAATTTAAAAAGCATTCAAGTTAGGATTGAACAGTCTAACTTGATGCTGATCTATGGCATAAAAACAAGCTGCACATAGATTATTATTTGCAGAAAATTAAATCAAAATGAAAGGCTTAAGATCTGAAAGTTACTCATCATGGCCTTCTTTTTCCTTTACAACTATGTTTTGACTTTATTTGAGCGGTTTCTCCTTTGCCATTTGGTTCATATTTTGAGCTAATTAGAACCAGATTTTTATCCTTTTTTGACTCAGAAAACAAAAAAGATTTGAGTCATTCTCTTTCTGAAATGTTAGGTTCAGATTTTGAGTATGTTTGAACCTTTGATTTCTATCCTAATCTATCTACTGATAAGCCAAGATTAAACAATTTGGCAAATCAAATTCACTATCCTATCAGCAGAAAATTTAAAGGCTAATTAGTCAAGATTAGGCAGTGTGACTAACTAGAAGTGTGTTTTTTAGTAGTGGCATTTAAGCTCGCACACTTTCAGAACTTATTTCTCTGTTTTTTGGTATGGGGCCATACCTTTATTGTTTTTTACAATCTGCCCTCTTTTCTTTCTTTCTTTGTTTTTGTATTTTTGATTTTTATAACTTTGAATGCAATGGTGAGACTATGATATTTACAATGAAAAAATAAAATTCTTTGAAACTTAAGATTCTTGGCAGAAGTAATGCTTGAGCATCCTGCCATTGACAGGACCTCCATATAGATCCTCTCCATTCAATTCTTTCAAGAAAAATGCATTGTGACCCCTCTCAGCATGGATAATATATGGCCCTTTCCACAAGTTCTCAAACTTGCCATTTTTTCCCTTCTCTTCTCTTCTTGAATCCCATTTAAGAAAAACATTTCCAATTTGGAAATTGTTTGCCTTAGTCCTCTTATCAAATAGCTTCTTCATGTTTTCTTGGACTAATTGTTTTCTTTCATAAACTTCCTCTCTGGTCTGCTGTAAATGGATTTTTTGGTTGATTCTTCTCTGCATATCATTCTCTTCAATTTGCACTTCTCGAAGGAGTTTCATGACTGCAACTCCCAGTGAGGTAGGAAAAACTGCATCCATGCCATAAACTAACTGATAGGGGGACATATTTATTGATTTCTTTGTAGTTAACCTATCAGCCCATAAGGCATGAACCGGATTACTGTGCCATGATTTCTGATTTTGTTCCAACAGTTTTTTAATGATACTGATGAGGATCTTGTTGGAAGATTCAACTAATCCATTTCCTTGGGGATAATAAGCAAAGGAATGGCCCAAGGTTATGTGGTATTTGTAACAGAAATCAACCATCTTCTTAGATTTAAAATAAGCAGCATTCTCTGTTATGATTTTTCTGGGACAAACAAATCTGGATAGGATATTTGTTTCAAGGAACTTGATAATGACAGAGTCATTAGCATTTCTGGAGGGTATAGCTTCTATCCACTTGGTAAAGAAGTCAGTGGTTGTGAGGATCCACTTATGTTGAGTTGAGGAGGATGGGTGAATTTCCCCAATGAAGTCTAAACCCCATTGTTGAAAAGGTGCCTCAACTCTGATGGGATGTAAGGGTAAGGGAAGGAGTTTTCTTTTGCCATCAAATATTTGACACTTATGGCAAGACATGAACAACTTTTGAGTGTCTGGGAAAAGGGTAGGCCAATAGTAACTAGATCTAAGAATTTTGTTTGCTGTGGCCTTCCATTAGAGGTGTCCTCCACATTCTCCGTCATGAAATTCATGCATGATATTTCCTGCATCATCTTCAAGTAAACATTTAAGCAAAATTCCAACAAAATTTCTCCAATATAATACTCCATCTAAGATACAAAAACTCAAAGCCTTTTGTTTCAAAAATCTAGCTTTAGTTTTGGACAAAGAAGGAGGGGCATTTAAATATAAAAGCACATAAATAATGTCAGCATACCAAGGAGAATTCAGAAATGTTTCTTCAATAAAAGGAGTAGTAGATTCTTCTATTTCTTCCAACACATCCACCATATTCATGTCTAGTGCTTGGAAGTTAGACTCAGCCATAAGTTTTGCTAATCCTTGCCCTTTAACTAGTTTGGTGGGCCTAATTTCTAAGTCATATTCAAGAATAGTTTCAATCCATTTTCCCCTTTTACCATCAGGGTCTTGACTTAGAATGTCCTTGACAACAGTATGTGGAACAAAAGCAATTATGTGAGAGTGTAAAATGTAGACCCTAAAGTCTTTTAATGCTTTCACTAATGCTAAGGCTTGCTTCTCCATGATATTATATTTGAGAGGAGCATCTCTTAAGGCCCTACTAAAGAAAGATATTGGTTTTTCTTGTCCCAAATCATTCTTTTGAAGTAAAACTGCAACTATTGTATGCTCAGATGCAAAAGAAAAGATGTAAAAGTCTTTGGTAAAATCTGGACTAATCAGGACCGGTGTTTGAGTAAGAGCTTGTTTGACCAGTTCGAATGATTTTTTAGCTGGTAAAGTCCATTTTACACCGACATATTTCTTAAGCATGTTTGTAATGTTTTTTAATAGCTCAGCAAGATTAGGGATAAACCTCCTCAGAAAATTAATCTTTCCGATGAAAGATTGCAACTCTTTGAGGCTTCTTGGATGAATGATTTGTAATATGCCATCTATCCTTATAGGGTCTATTTTGATTCCCTCTTCCAAAATTATATGTCCAAGAATCTTACCTTCTTGGAGACCAAAGAGTGTCTTCTTGGGATTTAATGACAAGCCAAATTTCCTACACTTCTCAAAAACTTTTCTTAAGTGAGTCAAATGTTCTTCATCAGTTTTTGAAAAGACAGTTATATCATCAAGGTAAATAATTATGAAATAGCCAATATCTTCAGAAAAGGCTATGTCCATGGCCCTTTGGAAGGTGGCCCCTGCATTCATTAACCTGAAAGGAATTTTGACATACATAAAGGTGCCCCAAGGTGTGGTAAAAGCAGTTTTGATTTGATCACTTGGGAGCAGTAACACCTGGTTGTAACCCGAGAACCCATCTAAGAGTGATATCCTTTTTGACCCAACTACCCTCTGAAGTATATGATCCATCTTGGGCAATGGGTAGTTGTCTTTTAGGGATGCTATGTTTAAGTTTCTGAAGTCGATACAGAGTCTGATCTCCCCTTTCTTTTTCCTAACAGAAACTAAGTTTGATACCCATTCTGAAAATCTAATTGGTACTATAATGCCAGCATCATGCATCTTTCAATTTCGGATCTAACTAAAGATAATAAAAGTGGGTTTATTCTCCTTAGTTTTTCTTTGAAGGGCTTTTGATTTTCCTTCAGGGGAATCTTGTGCTGAATGATGCTGGTATCGTAAGACTTCAGATCTGTGTATGCCCAAGAAAAAACATCTTTAAACTCCTTAAACAGATCAATGTATCGAGATTTTATGTGAGTTGGAAGAGTGCTGGACAATTTAATCATCTTGGGTTCTGTTAGGGAGCCTATGTTGTGTTCTTCTATGTTTGTTTCTACAGGCTCCATTTTTGTTTCTTTGGCTACATCACTAAAGTCGAAAAGGTGTTCCAAAGGTGAGAGACCTCTTGGAATTGAACCGTTTTTACATTCTAAAACTTCTAGGTCTTTTTGGTCCACATTGTCAATTAACTCTGCTTCAAACAGATTCTCATAATGATTTATATCAGCAGAGTGTGTTATTGCAGTTTCTGGGATTTCTTCGATATATGGAAAGTTTTCATTATGGCTAGATTATGATGTTGGTATGGTGAAATCATTTTCTGACTTTAAGAAATCATCTATGTGTTGGTCATAATCAAACACTTGCCAGTGGTCTTCGTTATCAGGCACTGCAGGCCTATGTTTTACCTTTACGCTAAGTTGTTCATTTATCTCAGGTTTTTGACAGTTACTGGCATTGAAAGTGAGTTCATTTACTAAATTATTAAATGCTCTAGGAATGAAAACAAGTTCATATTTTTCAAAGGTTTTCAATAAATCGAGGGTAGCGTTCCGATATTCCCTGAGCCTCGGATTTCTGGTTGAGTATTCTCCTTTGATTTGTTTTATGATAAGTTTAGAATCTCCTAAGATTGATATCCTCTGGGCTTCTAACTGTTTAAGCATTTGTAAGCCTAGGAGAAGTGCTTCATACTCAGCAATATTGTTAGTGCATGGGAAATCCAATTTATATGAAAAACTTTGATTTTTATTTTGAATCCACACACCTGCTCCTGCACTTGTTTTATTACAAGATCCATCAAAGTTTATTGTCCAAAGTATGTCATTCTTATTTTCATTTTCTTGTTGCTGTTGATTGGTAATGTTTTGAATTTGATTGAGGGGAAGATTGGATTGTTTTGGTGAACTGATTGGGTCCATGTTTTCTTTATCTTGTTGAGTAGTTTCATCTTCATTACATAAGATAAAGGAATCTAAACTTGACTGAATAGAATAGATTGGAGATTTGTTTGGTTTGTCTATGTTGCTCACCATGTACTTCATGTGGGATTCCCTGTATAGTCTTCTGTTTTGATTGAAAACGGGGATGGTGTCATAAGACATGTCCATTTGAAGGGCTCCCTAAAGTTTGGCTTCCCAAGATCTTGATAAGAGCATGCCATACTTAGGGGGAATGTCAGCTACAACTATATCCATTACTAGACTCTTAGCAGGGATTTGAGCTAAATTAACACATAAATAATTGACTAAACCCAAACATTTGACTCTGCTTGAGTCAAAGGAATAAAAATATTTGTATGGTTTAGTAATCTCTAAGCCTAAGCTTTCCATTACCACCTTGGGCATTAGATTGTGTGAAGCTCCCAAATCTAATATGGCATTGTGTAAAATTTTCTCATGTATGTTCAAGCTAACATAGAAGGGAGGGACAACCCCTTCTTGATATTTTCCTTCAACTTCTGGACCAAACAACAACTCAGGTTTGTCATCTGTCAAGTTTAAAGTGTCTGTATCACTTCCTAAGTTCAAAGCTTTCAAAACTTGGTTTTTATACACCTCTTGGGTTACTAGTTCAGCTAGGGGGATGGTAATTTTTATCTTAGCAATCTCTCCCTCAAGGTTGAAAGGAATAATTGACTTGTTTGTATTTACATCTGTTTTTTCAATTGAATTATTTTCAGCAAATTTGATTTGTTGAACCTTGTTTGGACTGGTAATTGGGACAGTTTTATTAGGACCACTAGCTGAAGTGCTAGGGGTACTCTGTTCAACATTTGGCTGGACACCTTTATCTTTGTTTAAGTCTGGTTTTTTAGCTGAAATTTTGGTTTTCTCTGCTATCTTTTTGGGCTGGTTTTCTGCGTTTTTCTTGACAACAGTGCTAGTGTTCTTATCCTTTGAATTATCTATGTTTCCCTTGCTCCTAAGATCATACTGTTTCTGTACCTCCATGATTGCATTTTCAAAACCCAATCTATAGTCATTAGAGTCTTCATAGGTGTTTGTATTTTGATCATAAGAGAAGAAATCTTGTTCTTCCTCAGTGAGGAAAACATCATCCCCACTGTCCGATCCAATCAAGTTTACATGAGATTCTTCCAGCCTTTCCAACTCCCTATCTTCTTCATATTGATCTACATAGTTCTGTTGAAAGGGAGGTCTAATCTGTTGGTCACTTTCTTTTTTCTTATCTTGATTTTTGTCCCTTCTATAATTCTAATTTCTATTTCTGTTTTGGGAGTTGTTTTGATTGTCTCTTGGCTGTGTTCTCTCAAGTATGCTCATCCTTTTCATGATCTCTTCCAACATTTGTTCTGTCTTTGAGCTAGATGTGGAGGGTGTAGTGTCATCTTTATAAGTTACCCTCTTCTCTGATCTTAACCTATTTATTTTCTCAATTATGTTTGCTTCTACGCTCACAGCTCCTTTCTGCATGTCTTCTAAGGTCAATTAATCCCTCTCCCTTAACTGATACATCATGTCAACATCAAGGCCTTTGGGATATCTTACTAAGGCCATGCCTTGAGGAGGTTTCATGTGAGGTGGAAGAACATTGTAAATGCTATTAAACCTAGTGGAGTAGTCAGGAATACTCTCTCCTTGATTTCTCTTGAGGCTACTATACTCTGCTAGTATTTGGAGAGGATTCTTTTTGAGTTCCCATTTGTTGATGAATGTTTGATGCAAGGCAGGGAGATCATTTATGCTATTAGGAGGTAAGTTTTTAAACCATTTATTTACATCTCCTCCTAAAATTTGAGCAAAGATCCTCATCTTCACAGTTTCTTCTTCTATCTCCATGTAATCAAATGCATCTTCCATCCTATCTACATGTTGTTGAGCTATTGTAGACTCTTTTCTAGTGAAATGAGGAATTTTGGATTGGTAATCGTTTGGTAGGGGAAGTAGAGGTTGTGGTAACACTAATGGGGCATACCATGTTGCCATGGCTGGAAATAAGGGTGGATTTACAGTAGTGAAAGTGGGTTGAATAGGAGTGTTTTGCACAATGGTAGTATGAATTGGAGTGGAAGAAGTACTTGGGCCAACAAACTGATTTTGAGCAGACTTGTTATGAAAAATACTAAAGTGGTGAAGAAGCTGGAAGTCAGGAGGAGTAGAAGGTGAGGCTTCTCTACTTAAGCTTTGTTGCAAATCTGCAATGTTAAGATCAGTTTGATTGAAGTCACCTTGAGATCTAGTTCTAAAGATGTTCTTTGTATGATGTAAATCAAAGTGTGAATCCTCCAACACAACAAAGTTTTCAGGGGAAGATTTTGTTCTTAAGAAGCTCCTATTAGCAGCTGATTTTCCAGAGTCAGAAGTCTGCCACAGAATTTTCTTAGGATTGTCTACTATTAAAGGAGGATTTGGGTCCAGATGGGATCTAGTGTTGATCCTATGTGAAGCCAGACTGATTTTCAAAAATGAGAGAGGTTGAGATTTTCAGGAACTGTTTTTGGAAGCTTCACCTCTCAAGATGTTTTGTCCAGAATGGGAACATGTTTCTAAACCTTATTCAAGGATGGTTAACACAGTCTTAAAGAGATTTTGGAACCTAGACGTGTAATAGGCCTACTAGGGCTAGTGGAGTCACCAAGTGGAAACTTTTAGTTTTTTATGAAGGTAAGATATTGGATGGTTCCACCACCATGCTTATTATAAAGCCAAACTGAAAAGTTTTGGGTTTTTCTGAGTTTCTTGATCTTATAGGTTATGAGAGTGTCCTAAATTTGACTTAACACTTAGCTAGGGTGTCAAAACATACAGAGTTCACTCTTATGGCTTGGTAACTTAATCCTTCAAGGTTTGATAAGGTTTAACGAGAATCCTAAGGGTTACTTAGTTTTTCACTGATTCAATTAAGTCCTATCATGATTACCATTGCTTGTTAGTGCTTGAGGGAGGTTACTTATGTTATACTTAGATAGTGAGTGTTTTTTTTTGAAGATTTTACTCAGTGTCCCATCATGATCGCCATTATGTTGGTGTCCCGTGTTTTGATAGTTTGGCAAATCAAAAGACAAGGCAACATCAGAACCAATCTTTAGAGTTACAAGATCTAGTCCTCCTGTTCTTAGAGAGGGATATCTCAAAAGTTTGTTTGCAAAAGTTTATCTTGTGTGCTTATAGTATTGATTTTAGACTAGTTATTAAGTGCAGATGTTTGTTTATTTGTTTGGTTGGATTGATACCACAGAACATAAAAGATCTAGGAAAGATATATAGAACAGAGAAACATCTGGTTCATTGGGCAATGGAGTCAAGAAAAGGTCATAACAAACTCATCAATGGAAATGGGATATCAAAGGGAAAATCTAACTTGGCCACATGATCCTTTTGTTTTTGGAATGAGATGAACACTAATGATTTGGAAAGAGAGGTTTAATTCTCAACAAAGGGAAATTTGAAAATATAATTTGAACAATAAAGAGCTCTTTGATAGACAGGGCTAACCATAAATTCTACAAATCACACCTTTAAGCAAATAATGATTTCAAAACAACTTTTAAAATGAAATCTAAGATTCGGGGAACACCCTATTTCCTCAAAGATTTTATTTCAAATGACTTATAAAACATAAAAGATTCACTAATAATTGTATTCATAGAGGAGGGAACACCTAAAAAAATCTATGATATTAATTATAACGACCTTTAAGCCAACTGTTTAAGTGAGGACAAAGGGCAAGATCAAAACAAACCTCTTTGATTCACTGTAAGCAAAGAAATTCAAAGGGAGACTTCAATAACAGTTTTTAAGTGGCAGCAGACAAGTAGGGAGAACCATAAATCATGCTGAAACCAACTGTTCAAACTATTAAGGAAATAAACAAGCATGAAGACTAAAGAGAAATATTAAAGACTCTAAAATACTTCAGTAGAAGAAAACATAAAACACTGAAGGATTAACAGGTCTAAGGTGCTTCCAGGAGTCATTTCTTAGCCTAAATCTTTCAACCTACTGCAGTAAGAAGTTATGGAACATAATGAAAACAGGGGAAAAACATTAAACAGTTTAGAATACTTCACCAACATCCAAGCTCATGGATCCAATGATAGAGCCTTCTCAGGAACAAGCATGCAACAACATCATCAAGACCTCCAAGACTTCAATTTGTTCTTCAACTTCAACATACTATGTATTTATTTCAGAGAGTTTTAGTATTACAACTGGTGATCAAACAATAACCAACAACTTCTCATCTCCTTCAGAAGTATTTATAGAAGAAATGAGGAGGTGGAATGGGATAAAATATCTTCTAAGTTCAATTAATACAGATTCAAGACTTCTTGGCCTTTTGAGGGGCTTGATGAAAAAGTTTACAGGTGTCTCACTGTATTAACTGTTTTACAATTAATATCAAAGCTCGGTGAGAGCTTCATTAACTTTTAGGCTCTGCGTAATTTTTGGAGTAACTCTGTAGATATTTCTGCATTTATTTCCTTGCAGAAGTAACTCCCTGGTTGTGCTGTAGGTGAATATCTGATTTTCTTCAATAAGTTCAACCTCTGTTTGAATGCTTTGAGGCAACAGGTGGCCCTGTGGTAGCCGAGAGGAACCAATTTGCCTCAAAAGTGGCGGTGGAGGCCTTTCTGTCTGTTAAAAATTTGTGATTTCCCTTTAACTGTGTTTAAATTGGGGGGATTAGGCTTTTGATAATCATTCTTAGCCGTGATCCCCACAATTCTATCTTCAATCTTCATTCTATTGTGCTCTGTCTTCAAGAACTGATACTCTTTTAGATGTGATTTAAATCACAGTGTCTTGTCGATGTGCAGGCCGCGCAGGTCCCTTCACGGCATCAATTCCCATGAAACGTTGATGAAACATGGAGAAACAACCCGTGGATGGCTTCTCTTTAATAAATCGAGGGCATGAGAATCGTCATTCTCAGCCCTCGTCTTTGTTTCATTTATAATGAAAAACCATTGAAACACCTGTGAAAACACAAACTTATTAAGAAATCCTGCATTTTTGGGTTAAAATGCTTAGAAGGCTGCGGGGAGGAGCATGGCCATTGGATCTATACACATGGACGGTCCAGATCTAATTGGGGGATCGCAATCGGCAGGAGGAGAAAAGGGGTGCGAAGAAAAACTCTGATGCGATTGCACGATCGGAAGGGCCGAGGCGATTAAGCGATGGCCGTTGATCTAAGGACGAGATCAATGGTGGAGAATAAATCGAGGGACTGACTGATCGGGGGAGGAAATATAACACAGCGATTTTAAGAAATGTGATGCGATTGAAAAATATGATGCGATTGAGAAATGCGATGCGATTGAGCGTCGGTCGTTTGATCGGTCAACAATCAACGATGGGGATGAACCGGGAGAAAACCCTTTTTATAATGTATAAAACCCAAAGTTTTAAATAAAACAAAGGTTTTTATGGATCGGGGCGGGATAAATATATAAAGTGGATAGGCGCCCGACTACGGGGCCTTTGGACTTTATGAAATGTTATATGCCCGGGGCATATATATACCAAAGGGCCTAATCATAATCAGAAATTCAGGCCTGGTCTTTCAATCTACCCATTGAATTCTCCCGATGCGATAAGTGCCTTGGGACCTTTAACTCTAGGTCCTGTGCATAGGGTATATGAAATGAAAAAGTGGTGGGGTGGAAATATAATATAGGAACTCAATCGCATCGAAACATTTTGATGTGGTATTTTCGATCAACCCATTGAACTTTCTCCGATTGCGATTGCGCGATCGGTCTTTCAATCTACCCATTTGATATTTAACACGCGATTTGGTATTTTTAAAACAAACTCTGGATAAATGGGTTTTCGTCTTTTACAAAAGAAAAAGGTGATCGGGAGAGTTTATATAAAAGAGTTGATCACATCGGGATTTAAAAGGAACATAGGACTTACGCACCATCGAAAGTTTCCGATGCGATAAGCGCTATATGGGTTCAGCGCTTGGTTTTTATGGCAAGGGCACATGTGGGGAAGTGGTTAGGGGGTTTAGCCAAAGGGGCTAAAGCTTTATGAAAAAAACATGTATTTTTTATGATTTTTCAATGTTTTTTAAAGGGATTTGAGGGTTTCGGTAAGGCTAAAAAGTGGGTTTTAAACCTTAAAAAGTGGATTTTCATGAATGGAAGAAGGAAAATTATGAAAAAAAAGAGGAATTGTATGGAGGAAAAGGGGAGAAAATGAAGGTTAGTTTTGAGTGGGGGAAAGGGAAAAAATGATGGTTTTGCAACAGTCTTTCTCTTGGGATTTAGCAGAATTTCTGAGTATTGAAATGGGGACAGTAGTGAAGATTTGGATAGAGGCATGAAGCCTTTCAAGAGTCTTCAAGAGACAACACTTTTTTTGCAATAAAATATGTTCCTTGAAGGCTCCAAAAATGATTTAGCCACCTTTTGGTATAACAAATTTATAGGTGGCTAACATGTGCTAATAACCGCTGATACGCACGTGGATGCAGAGATATTGACTAGATTTGTGCATGATAATAGCTCTGTATATTGCGATTATACTATTAACAACCCTGATAGGTTGCGAGCATGGATTTGCTTGACTTACCTACTCTCTCTCTCTGGGTGTGGAAACCTAGTTCCAGCGTCCTCCCATACTGCTTCAGGTGAGACTTTGGCCTACGTAAGCAAGTCACTGCCGAAAGGGCCAGTAGTATAGGGGTTTGTTGGCAAACCTTGACCTCCGAACCTAGGTCAAGACCCCTTGAGCTGAAAAATGGTTCTGTTTCCGGGACCAAGAGAATTTTGAGAGAGGGATTGGGTAATGCCAAGGGAACATTAGAGACCTGAGAAGAAAGAAATTGAAGAGTGGTTCGAAAAACAGGTTTAGGAATTTGTGATAAAATAGAATCGTAGCACAAAGTTGATGGCAGAGAAGTGGAAGAATAAGTAAATTTTCATAGAGGTATACGAAATTTTCTTTGTGACATTTGCGACCGAGCTTCAGGAGTGGCTCGCAAGGCTCGTAGATATACAGAAGTGTTGGAAGGATGAACGGTTCACGCAGTGGACTCCAAATTTGATCCAACAGTTATAAAAGGTTGATAACACCATCACTTGTACAGTAGATCACTGGGTAGATAGTGTGCTAGGAGGGTTTGTGATGGAATTTGCAATTGATCAGTTCGTATCCTATTTTGAGGTAGAGCGGAGGTTCTTCAAGGGTTTTTGGGGTAAGTTTCTGAAAACCTTGCCATTACTGATTAAGATATTATTGTGCGAAAAGAGCATTATGTGTAGCCATACAGAGTGAATGAGCTCCGATCAGAGCAAGGGTACAACATAGAGTGGTAAATACTACAGAACTAATCAAGAGGGAGATAGATCTGTCTATAGTCTAGTAAGGGACCGTACTGCGCATAGATACATGTAAATTTTTGTAGATGTTCTATTCTTGATGCAACTTTACTTTTATTACAGCAATCACCCAAACAGTTAAGTAAAATGCTGATAGAACATACCAGTGGATCTATGGAAGACAAACTAGAAACAGGAAAAATGTGATGGTGCGTTACGACGGTCAACAGGATGCTTCAACCAGCAAAGTCTCCTTGATCAGCCAACCCAGAATGTGTCACAAAAATCCTCAAATCAGTCACCAAGTCAACACAAGTCAACTCTAGAATAAGTCAACGTTGTCCAGAAAATTCAACGCAGGGTAGCAACATAAAAGTTAACGCAGCTCCAACTTTGGTCAACCTTTTGACCTCAGTTCTTGTGCCAATGTGTACGGCCTCCCAAAATCGAAGTCTCCAATAAATTTCAGCCTCTTTGGACCATGCATTGACGAAAGTCAACGCTGGTCAAACTTCCTTGGAAACCCTAGCTGCAACAATCTGCGTCCTTCTTCTTGGCTGTACAAACTCGTCCTTTTTCCCACGTGTGAGCTGAATTCGTCCTCCAAGGAGCTCTTACTAAATCAGAGAAGAGAAGAATATGTGTGATGAGTGAGTGTGAAATGCTCTCCAACTTTGACTGTATTTATATACATCATTGAGGTGTGTGACACATCTGCTGGGGGTGTAAAAGCTTAAGGCCGACCTGCACATATAATTTATTATAAATAATAAATTCAAAATAAATGTTCTGCTCATTGGATTTAGATAAATTTTATATGGATCTTACACCTATCCGAAAGAGGAATCCAATAAAAATATCAGTATCTTCATCTGAGCATCACAACATGGAGTTTGGATGTAGTTGTCCAATTTTAACACTCCCTCTCAACTAGGGAGAACTCCATCCATCAGTGCAATCAAACATCGTGTGTCATTCCACCGTAACTTGCTTTTCTAGCCTCTTTATTTCAGATCAGAAGTGGGTCAGTCACAAAGACATCATCCCCCGGCTGAAAAATTTAGCCCAGAGGTCCGAAACCTCTATCAGACTCACAAAGAGTCTCCAACCAACCCGAAGTTGGTTCATCTGACCCGAAGTCAGGCGGAGGTCCGAGGTCCTCACTATACTCTAATCCCGTATCAAGGGTTGGACCTCAGGCGATCCAGATAGAGAGTGCTTGAAATCTCTCGATGCGTCCATCAATATTTGCTACTAGTCTCTAGCTTTTCCCACCTCATTGGCCAAATGAGAGGTACTTCCCATGAGCCCTGAACTCAATGGGTAGGATGCATACGGGGCACAGAAAATGAGAGGTGAACCAACTCAAAATCACAACGGTGGGGTCCAAGCACACCACCAAGGTTGGAAAGCCTAGCCTTGTGGATGCTCATAGCTCCGAGAATCTATCTCCAAAGCCCCCCAGAGCTCCCAGAGCTCATCGTTCAACAGGACCCACATCATAGGGTCGTTCCACGATACCAAGATTCTCACGGAAGGTTAGGAACTTGACCTTCCCCAGGGGCTTTGTGAGAATATCTGCGACCTGCTCATCAGTTCCTCTATGATCGAGCCTTACGGTGCCTCGCTGTACCATATCCCGGATAAAGTGGTACCTGATATCAATATGCTTGGATCGGTCGTGGAACACAGGATTCTCAGTCATGCGAATCCCACTCTGGTTATCATAGAGTATCATGGTGGTATCTAGCACATGTCTAAATAGCTCACTAAAGAGATTTCGCAACCAAAATGCTTCACAATAGGCCATACTCGCTGCAGTGTATTCGGCCTCAGCGGTGCTCAAAGCCACCGACTTCTGCTTCCTGCTCATCCATGAAATCGAAGCAGAACCAAGATTGAAGCAGCATCCCGATGTGCTCTTACGATCCACCACACTGCCAGCCCAATCGGCATCGCATATCCACGGAGGTCACCCCAAGAAGTGTATTCCCGCCTATTATTTGTCAGCCCCTAAGATATCTCGCAAGATTCTGCACTAACCCGGGAAAGCGATGAGGCCTCAACCATCCGTTGACTCAAAGTGTCTACCGCAAAACATATATCTAGACAGGTGTTCACTAAGAACATCAGTGCCCCTATGAGTTGACGATACTCCGTAGGGTTTGCTAATACGGGCCCAGCAGCGCTGCCACTCAACTTCTTGAAGATGAGCTCCATTGGTGTCGACATGGACTTGCAGTCCACCATACTAAATCTTTCCAAAAGCTTTACAATGTATTTTCCTTGAGAAAGGAAAATCTCGCCAGATCTCTGACAGACCTCCAGGCCTAGGAAATAGTGCATCAGTCCTAGGTCCTTCATCTCGAACTCAGCAGCGAGCTCCCTCTTGCATTGGATGAATGAGAGTGGCCGCACTGCTGAAGAGGTCGTCCGCTATTACGCGTCGAATGAGAGGCTTCCTCCTCGACAACCTTGGAAGTAAAGGTTTGGATCAACATTACTTCGAGTGAAGCCCAGCTTCATCAAGTAACTATCCATCCTCTCGTACCAAGCTCTAGGTGCTTACTTTAACCCATAGAGGGCTTTCTTCAACCTGCAGACATGAGTGTCTCATTCCAGAACTTCAAATCCCAGAGGTTGTTCTACATACACCTCTTCTTTTATTTTACCATGCAGAAAGGCGGTCTTGACATCCATCTGATGAAGACTCCAACCTTGCATAGCAGCAAGGGCTATGATTGATTGAATGGTGGTATATCGTGCCACAGGTGCAAATATGTCATCATAATCTACTCCTTCCTTTGAGAGGCCACTGGGCAAAAAAATCTTGCCTTGAACTTTTCAAGACTTCCATCGCATCCATGCTTGATCTTGTAGAGCTACTACGGTGACAATCACTGTCCTTCAGTTTGGAACCACATCCCAGACATCATTCTTCATTATGGACTCATATTCTTCGTGCATAGCATCCTTCCAGACTTGATGCTCTATGGCATCCTCAAAAGATCCAGGTTCAGATTGTACAATAGTACTCATGGCAGCCATATACCCTTGGTATCTACACGGCTTCTTGCTTTCTTGGAATTTCCCCCTCGGGGCAGCATGTCCCTCGGCATCTTCGAGAGTGTCCCTCAGCCATGATGGTCTCTTTCTCAATGAAGGAGATGGATCTATTGGGTCCATTGGTCCTTCAACATCAGGCATCTCATCCTGCGGTTCTTCTTGATTTCCAGGCCTTACTTCATGATTTTCCTCAGATCTCGGAAGATCTACTACTTTCTTCAAGGAAGCATCTTCGTCAAAAGTGACATCATGGAATATCTCTACTTCCCTTTGACCAGGTACATAGACTCTATAGGCCTTAGAGGTTTCGCTGTAGCCCACAAACATTCCTTTCTTCCTAGAAGCATCCAGCTTACTTCTCTTTTCTTTTGGCACATGAAAATAAACAGGACATCCAAAAATTCTAAAATGTGAGACCTCAGGTTTCTTACCGGTGAAAACCTCTTCGGGAGTTTTGGAGTCCAGGGCGGAATGAGGGCATCGGTTTTGAATGTATATAGCAGTATTCGCAACTTCTCCCCACAGAAACTTTGGTAGACCCTGGTCACATAGCATGGCACAGACAGCTTCCATAATGGTCCTGTTCTTTCATTCAGCAACGCCATTCTGCTCAGGAGTATAGGCAGTAGTAGTCTCCCTCTTAATGCCAGCTTCTCTGCAAAAGTCCTTGAACTCATTTGACTCATATTCAGTGCCATTGTCGGTCCTCAAAATCTTGATCTTCTTTTCTGTCATATTTTCCACCAAGGCTTTGAAGGTACGGAACCACATGAAAGCCTCATCCTTCTTCTTCAAGAAGTATATCTAGGTTTTGCGGGAGAAGTCATCAGTGAATGTCATATAGTAAGAACATCCTCCCAGGGATGTCACAGGCAGCGTACCAGATAGATCAGAATGGACCAGTTGCAAAATATCAGATGTCTTTGTGGCACTTGAGGGAAAAGGTCCCCTTGTATGCTTTCCTTCGGCACAACCCTTACATACACCTTCATGATTATTTCCAAAGTCGGGCATCCCTGTCACCACCTTCCTTGCTTCGGGAAGGGCCTCGTAATGAAGGTGTCCAAACCTTCGATGCCATAGTTCAGTTTGTCGCATAGTATCACATGTCATAGCTCCTAGTGGACTTCCTTCAACTTGGTAGAGTGTTCCAACTCTAAAACCAATCACGATAGCTTCCTTGAGATTCTTCTTCCACATGCGCACCTTTCCATCAGTGAATGCCACATTGAAGCCTTTGTCTTCGATCGCTGATATAGACACAAGATTCTTCTTCAATTTTGGTACATAGAGTACATCCTGCAAATGTAGGACTTGTCCTTGAGACAAGTGGAGGGTCACAGTCCCTGTCCCTCTCACGGGATATGTGGCATTATCTCCAAGGATAATTTCCAGATTAGTATCCTTCTCAACCATGTCAGAGAGTGCTTCCTTGAACCCGGTGATGTGTCTTGAGGCACCACTATCTATCAGCCAGACATCCATAGTGTCGGGCGGGGATGCAGCAGAGAGGGCAGATACAAGAATGTATTCATTTCTTTTATCAACAACATTTGACTCCTCATACCTAGAGTTTCTAGACCTTTTGAAAGGTTGATTGTTTCCGCCAGAGGGAGCCTTCCTCTTTCCTTTGGACCTGTCGTTTCTTTGATTTCCATTCCTCCGGTTGTTGTTGTTGTCATCACTATCAGGAGAATCCTTCTTGAAGGGACATTCTCTAGCATAGTGACCAGGCCTATGACAAGTGAAACACTTACCCTTCTTTCCTTGGGCCCTTGTTCTTCCTTTGTTCTTAAGACCACTAGAGTTCTTCTTCCTAGAATGAGCAGAATAGGCAACATTTCTGTCATTTTCATATTCCTTCATTCTTGTCTCTTCTTGCATGCATCTGGATAGTAGCTCGTCAAAGTTAGGAATAGTAATATTATTGAGAATGGTAGTGGTGAATACTTGCCATTCATATGGGAGTCCTCCAAGTGCGGTGAGTACCATCTCACGATCGACTATTGTCTCCCCAATAGCTAGCAGATTGTTCCTAATCTCGGTCAATTTCAGAAAGAATTTTTGGACAGACTCATCCCTGCCTTTCTTCATATTCTTCAATTGATTCTTGAAGAATAGCACTTGGTTTACATTTTTTACCTTGAACATTAGGATCAATTTATCATACATCTCTTTGGATGTACCCAACTCAAAGATGTAGGCCACTAGGATTTTATGAATGGATTCCCTGATCATCAGCTTTGCTTTGATCTCCTCCTTCTTATACTTGGTTTTAGCAGCAGCAGTAGCATTGGATGGAGGTTCTTGTATCTTACCCAGTACATGGTCCATGAGATCATGGTCTTCCAAGTTGAGATCTAATATCATCTTCCAAGCATGGAAGTCATCCCTTCCAGTCATCTTGTCATTCTCCTTGAATTCATAACTTGTGGAACCCATTTTCTTAGATGGTGATTGCTAAAGTTAGGGCTTGTCTTCACCTCAGCTCCGATACCATGTAAATTTTTGTATATGTTCTATGCTTGGTGCAACTTCACTTTTATTACAGCAATCACCCAAACAGTTAAGTAACATGCTGATAGAACATACCAGTGGATCTATGGAAGACAAACTAGAAACAGGAAAAATGTGATGGTGCATTACGGCGGTCAACAGGATGCTTCAACTAGCAAAGTCTCCTTGATCAGCCAACCCAGAATGTGTCACAACAATCCTCAAATCAGTCACCAAGTCAACACAAGTCAACTCCAGAATAAGTCAACGTTGTCCAGAAAAGTCAACGCAGGGCAGCAACATAAAAGTCAACGCAGCTCCAACTTTGGTCAACCTTTTGACCTCGGTTCTTGTGCCAATGTGTACGGCCTCCCAAAATCGAAGTCTCCAATAAATTTCAGCCTCTTTGGACCATGTGTTGACCAAAGTCAACACTGGTCAAACTTCCTTGGAAACCCTAGTTGCAGCAATTTGCGTCCTTCTTCTTGGCTGTACAAACTCGTCCTTTTTCCCACGTGTGAGCTGAATTCGTCCTCCAAGGAGCTCGTACTAAATCAGAGAAGAGAAGAAGATGTGTGATGAGTGAGTGTGAAATGCTCTCCAACTTTGACTGTAGTTATATACATCATTGAGGTGTGTGACACATCTGCTGGGGGTGTAAAAGCTTAAGGCCGACCTGCACATATAATTTATTATAAATAATAAATTCAAAATAAATGTTCTGCTCATTGGATTTAGATAAATTTTATATGGATCTTACACCTCTCTGAAAGAGGAATCCAATAAAAATATCGGTATCTTCATCTGAGCATCACAACATGGAGTTTGGACCTAGTTGTCCAATTTTAACACTACACCACCTTCAAATCAGCATAGAGGTAGGAACTCACTCGTACCTCCACCACCAAAAGATGAGATGGCCTCACACATGAGGCTACCTACCTTCAAGGGCGTAGGGGATGAAGATATGGATCAGTTCGAGTTTGTCGCAGAGTCGCTATGGACCGCGCAGAATGTGGCCAAGAATGATGTGAAAAGGGTGCAATCGTCCCTTGCATTTGAAGGAAGAGCCCTGGATTGGTATATGGTATATGTAGCTTAGCATGCGAATGGGACCATTCAAGAGGTGAAGAATTCCCTATAACAATAGTTTCAAAATCCTAAATCCTACTCACAGATAGTGAATGATCTAAAATATTTAAACAAGGACCCTATGAGTCTGTATGGGAGGCTAACCAACAGCTAAAGAAGGTAATCAATGAAGGGGAATTTATGTATGATGACAGAAAACACAAGGAATGGTTCATTGCTATGTTACTCCCTCACCTGCGTGTACCTATGGGTCAGCAAGCCATTGAATCGCAGGAAAAATCGTTAGATATTTCTATGGAGTTGGAAGTTGTGCCGAGAGATGATACCCAATTGGGGGTACAACAAATCCAGGAGTAGCTGGGGGCGATGCACATGGAGATCCAGAACCTGCGAAAGGACCGAGGGAAAGAAGCTAGTCCAGACATATGGTGCATACAATTTAGGGTATCTGGGCATACCAAGGATCAGTTTGCAATGCTCGCAGACTACCTATAGATAGGGGGACCTAGTCTGTTGTGCCCAGGACCAAGTGGACCTACGTTGTGGTGCGATGATTGTCTCATAGCCTGCCTGCATGATACTAACCATTTCCCCCATCTAGGTGCGTATGTCCTAGAAATGAAGCAAAAATGGTGCAGGTTTTGCAGATCAATAGGACATGATGAGCAGAACTGTCAAAATTATGATCTAATGATAGACTAGGGAAACCTATATAGGGTACAATTGGACCCTTCTTCACCTAGATCCCCCTCAGGCATAGGTGGCTTGCCAACTAGGGGTAGGGGAGGGGGCTAGTGTGGAAGTGCAGGTAGGGGAAGAGGACAACTGATTTTCTATAACTGTAGAGAGGTAGGGCACTTTGTGAAGGACTGCCCGAACCTTGCAAGAGAATCCTATAGATACTGTAGACAACTAGACCATGTGATTGAAGACTGCCCAATTCTGATAGAAAAAATGAAGGAAAAGCAGCAGACGCTTACGTAGAATGTACAAAGGGTTAAGGAAGAACCTCGAGATGAAGGAACAAGTGTTAATGTCATAAAACGTAGTGGCATGACCACCGGGGGAGCTGAGGAGAAAGCCGAGGTGGAGCCTCTTATCTGAAAAGTAGCCATCAAATGAGAAGGTTTGGACTTACAGAAGGAAATGTAAACCTTTGTCGCAGCTTACGAAGACTTTTCTAAGACCGAGGCATCTACTTCTCAAGCCCCCGTGAGCCTCAAAGTAGATGATGAGGTCAAATAATTTCTGCAGGCTTGTATGAAGCTATTGCACAACCAAAAGGCCATAGAAAACCTCCAAGATTTGATAGATAGTTGTGCAGAAAGAACAACCCCACCCATGGAAGTTAAGGATGTGCACAAATTGTACAAGCATAAGAAACACACTGGTAGGGAAATGTGACTGACCGCGCAAATTGGTGATTATGAGATGGATCAGGTTATTCTAGACCTAGGCTCAGATGCGAACGTACTGCCTAAGAAAACTTGGTAGTGAATGGGAGAACCAAATTTGGAATGGTCCACTATCCAGCTGTGCATGGCCAATCAGTAGAAGATCATACCATTGGGGAAACTATAAAAAATCATGGTAGATATAACAAGAGTTAAGGTCTGGGCTGACTTTGAGGTCATTTAGATCGTAGAAGATGTGGACCCCTATTCTGCGCTCCTAGGATTGGACTGGGCCATTGATATGGGAGGTATCATCAACCTAATGAAAAGAAGCATGGTGTTTGAAAATGAAGGTACGCGAGTGATAGTACCATTAGACCTTGCAGAAGGAGAATGGTATACAGAACCAGTGTGTGAAGAAGAAGATGTGGATCACATCTATAAGTTAACTGTTCGGGATGAATATTGGATCAACCCTATGGCAGATGGTATCCTTTGCTAAGAAAAGGACAATGAATGTTTCTCTAACTCCGATGGGGATATAGAAAACTGGCAGAACCAGTTACATGATGTATCTACACTGCGATGTCTTCGGATCACAAAGGACTTTCGATGCATTTCCTTATAGGAAATAGAACTACCCTACTTTGATGGTTTTGGTAGTATTAAGGAGTTTTTGCCAAAATTTGAAGCTAAGTTTCCAAGAGAGTGGAGGCTATGGGCCCTTATTTTAGCCATGTGCGCAACACTGGCGAGGTGGTGGGACATGCATAAGGGGGTGTTCCAGGATTGGGAAGAGTGTGGGGATATGATGATTCTACGATTTGAACCTCCAGCCCACTTGCACGTAAAGACATTCCTTGGCCCAAGAGACTCGCATGAGCATTTGTTCACTTGGTTGAAAAAATGGTGTGATCGAACTAGAGAAGAATGGGTTCACCTGTTTATTCATGCATTAGGACCAATTCCCACCACATGGTACGTAGACACGGAGCTACACTAGCACACCCGCCACTGGGAAACATTAAAGGAAGAATTTGTAGGGACATTTGGGTTAACAGGGGGAACAGAGGCACTTGATTCCCTCTACAGGATATAGATACATCCGTATTTAATGAATCACACCCTTATGCAGCATTTGGAGCACCAACATGGGAAACACAGATGCAGGATATTGTCAACTACTGCAATATAGCCATCGAAGAATGCGATGAAAATCTGTGCAAAGTCTCTTTCTTGGAATCGGAGGGAGAGCGAGTAGTTGCTAGACCCTCGCTACACACTGTCAATTTTATGAAGCCTCTGAAGCTGCGAGAAGTCAACATTGGCACGGAAGAGAAGCCTATGTTGGCTAAAATTGGGGATTACTGGGAAGATGATACAGTGGGAAAAGTTGTATAACTACTCACATAATATCAGGACTTATTCCCGACTAGGTTTTCGAAGCCTAAGGGGATCACAAGGGACCTAGGGGTCATGTGCATCACGTTAAAACCAGATGCGCACCCTATGAAGCAGTGCCCTTATTGGTTGAGCCCTAAGTATAAACAAAAGGTCAAGGAAGAAATTGACAAAATGCTCGTCGCAAGCATCATCGAACTGGTTGAGCAGTCGGACTAGGTAAGTCCGATGGTTCATGAGAAAAATAGGAAGGGAGAAATATGGATCTGTGTGGACTTACACAAACTAAATGATGCCAGTGTCCATGATCCCTTTCCTACATCGTTCTCTGATGAAATTCTTGACAGCGTAGGAGGTCAAGAAGCGTACTCATTTACGGATGGATTCTCGAGCTACCATCAAATCAGAATCACACTTGAAGATCACAACAAAACTATATTTTCTACTAAATGGGGATCCTTTCAATATACTGTCATGCCTTTTGGGCTCAAGAATTCCCTTGCCATATTTTTGTGGGTGGTGGTCAGAGTATTCAAAGAGTTCATCCACAAGTTTTTGGAGGTGTACTTTGATGATTGGACCATCTTCGGTTTGGTTAAGAATCACGCCTCAAACTTGTGCATGATGTTGGATGCCTGTAGAAAACACCATATTTCCTTGAATATCAAAAAGTGCATATTCTGTGTACCCTTCTGAATCTTGCTTGGACATATAGTTTGCCGACAGGGGTTGACGGTTGACCTTGCAAAATTCGTAGTGATCATAAATCTAGTAGTACCTACAACTAAGAAACAACTGCGTTTGATCCTCGGACATACAGGCTACTACAGGAAGTTCATTCAAGGACATGTGCTAATCACAGTGCCTATGGAAAAACTGCTTAAGAAGGATGCTTCATTTTTTTGGGATGACGAATGTCAAAAGAGCTTCAAGCTACTCAAGGAGAAGATGGTCTTTGTGCTTATTCTCATCTTTCCTGATTGGAAGAAGGTATTCCATGTTCACATAGATGCACAAGGAATCGCCCTGGGAGTGGTCCTTACGTAGCCTGGGGACAGAGATATTGATCACCTGGTTGCATTTGCTAGTAGGAAACTTTCTGGTGCAGAGCGCAACTACTCTACCATAGAACGGGAGGGCTTGGCTATGGTCTATGCATTACAAAAGTATCGACACTATCTGTTAGGAGGACACTTCAAAATGTTTACATATCATTCAGCTTTGAAGTACTTGGTGAATAAGCTTGTGTTGGGGGAGGGGGGGAATCTGCTGATGGCTGCTGTTGTTCCAGGAATACGACTTTGGGATCATTGTCAAGTCGGGGAATTTAAATGCTGGGCCGGATCACTTGTCTCGAATTGAGAGTGGCGAGGAACTGACCAACTTGGAAGAAGGATTGCTTAATGCACAACTGTTTTCTATTAAGGTTGTTGATGCGCACTTCATCGACATCATCCAGTTGTTGACTATAGGCAGGGCACCTGTAGAGTATTCAGTACAACAAAAGAAAGAGCTAGTAACTCGTGTTGTAGATTTTACCATCCTCGTAGGTCATCTATATAAGATGGGAGCTGCTGAAGTGTTGCGAAGGTACGTTTTGGAGCATGAACGACATACTATCTTGGCAGAAGCCCACGACGAGGTAGCAGGAGGTCACTATACAGGGAAAGCAACGATGCAAAAGCTCTTGAGAGCTGGATTATGGTGGCCTACCCTGCATAGTGACTCTCACAACTATTGTAAGGCCTACGATACATGCTAATGAACCTGAAGGCCATCACGTAGGGATGAAATTCCCCTTCAACTACAAGTGGCCCTACAAGCATTTGAAAAATTGGCCATCAATTTTGTAGAACCTATCAACCCACCTGGAAAGAAGACAGGTGTGCGTTACATTATAACTGCCACTAATTATGTAATCAGGTGAGCCAAAGCACAAGCAATGAAGGATTGCACTACAGATACCACTGCGCACTTCATTTTTTAGCAGATTCTAACCAGATTTGGATGTCCGAAGATCTTGATGAGAGATAGAGGTACGCATTTCGTTAATGAAACCATACAGGACTTGACGGAATAATTTCAGATCCATCATGCAAAAAGCACTCCGTATCATCCCCAGGAAAATGGAGCGGTCGAAGCTTTTAATAAAGTATTTGAGCACACACTCACTAAGGTCTGTAACACCGATCAGAGTGACAAGGACGTAACCCTGGGGGATGTCCCTGTCATTGGCGAACCCTTTGGAAGGCTCCATGAGGTGAAATTTGATGATCACGACTTGGCCAGTTTGGAAGCCTTCCCTGAGTTGGCACCTGAATTATATCTCGAAAGAATACAGGAAGACGATGGGATAAAGATTGTTCCCATGCGCTAGGTATTCAGATTAGCGGGGTCTAGACTCTTGAACCTACTAAGGATGCCACACTTCGGCCACTACATTATCACGGACCATTTAGTACATCAGTTGCTCACCCTAGTCCATGATGGCTGCTTATGGATCTAGGATTGAATCCCCATCGATGCTATGCTCATTCATTAAATTATTGGTCTTCCCATGGAAGGATCAGACCCTCTATTGCACACTAGTAAGAAGTATGAGGGGAAGATCGCTGACTACATGTGTGAAACCTACCATGTGGAGTGAAACACTAGAGACTTCATGATCAAATCCATCAGCGACCCTGGTACGCAGTTGGGTACCCTGTTATTGGCATGCAATATGATGCGAAAATTCCAGGTGGCCTCCAACCCGCATATGTAATTAAGCTAGTAGGCCAGTGCGATAAAGGGGTATGCTTCAATTGGTCCCAGTACTTGTGCAACGAGTTTTTGGCCAATGTCTATGAATCCCAGGAGCAGGGGTGCGCATTTTGTTATTATTGGTTGATGCTTCTCATTTCCTTGGTCGCCTGGGTAGCACCGGAGGAATCAGTCCTCCCTGAGCTCACCCTAGACATGTGCTAAGGGGCTCGGTATATGAACTTGTGGGACTCTAAGGATGCGCAGCGCATCGAGGACAACCAAGTATTATGGGTATTGTTTTAGAGTGGGCTTGCAGTAGTTATCAACTCCCGGCCACGTCTATCGCCAACCATCTATGATAAATATAAAAGCATTGCTTCTTTCCAGGTGACTATGCATAACGTCTAAATCTAAGGCTACAAGGATCCTGCATGGTTTTTGCTCCCCTATATGGCTGCCGATGAGGAGATTGATCGTTTAGTTGCGCAATGGCCTCCTCACTGGAAGCTTGACTTCAATACAGGTGTGAAGGGCACTGAAGGAACAAGCACCACGAAAGTTACCCCACCTACCATCATCAAAGAAACTGGAGGACTAAACAAAAGCATGGGGAAGGGCTCTGAAGTTGCATCACAAAAGGGTTCACAGCCCGGTAAAAGTACAGGGAAAGGCACAGACACAATAGTGTAGAAGGATGTGCAATAGGATCTCAGTACCGAAGGACAAGAGGTGGGAGGTGCTGACTCCCCTCGAGGAACAAAGTGAACGGGTGACCCTGCTAAGGGGCCAGGGAAGAATCAGTGCTCCCAATAACTAGAACGTGATGAAGCAGTTACACTAACTGAAGGGGACCTTGAGCAGATTGTAGATGTGGTTACCTTGGCTGCTGAAGAAAAACAACTGGCTCTGGAAGAGCAGCAGAAAGCCGTGGTGGACACACTTCAGGCCAAGCTCCAAGCTCTATAGCTGAAGATGGACACGCTGTAAACCAGTATGGTTTAGGTGCGAATGGCCTCAGCAACTAGCAGTGCAACACTTGTTACAGCGGAAAGCTGCCTCTGTTCCCTGCCAGGTGCAACCCTCACGATAAGTCCACCCGACTTAGGAGCACAAGTCCAGGCCTATGCAGAGGTCCAACTGGATCTGGCCAGACTGCCGCATGAGTCATTGCAGGTACTTCACACCTCCTTGTTCAAAGAAATTCAACACCGGGACCATTGTGTGCACAAATAGCTCAGTGTAGCTAAGCAGACCATTGAGGAAAAGAATGTTGAAGTTTCCCAGGTACAAGCTGCGTGTACCCTTGCCACTGCGCAACAGACGGAGTTGGAACACCTCATTAGTAGGTTTTGCGTAGACATTTCTGAAGATATTACAGCGTCTTCCACCTCCTAGGCTAAGATTGAGGGGTTGGTCGTAGCATTACGAGCTTCAAGGATCGAAATCCAGGTGGTCAAAATGAGATGGAGAACCGAATTGCAGACTTGTAGGCCAAGTTGCAACCAGAGACACCACCGGAGGTACAAGCCCAGCAAACTGTTCTGGTTACGGTGGCCACAAATGTGATTACAGGACAGATTGCTCAGGGTGCCCAATTATTGGACACAACTATGCAGTTATGGACCAAGGTGCAGCGTGACCCGATCTTGCGTGAAGTCAACTAAGACCTGCGACAGAATGAAGAAGACTTCGAACAGCTGGAAGCTACGATGCCTACTCTGAACCTTGCTCAACGATTGACATGACTACGAACTAGCCATGCCCTTCGGGATGATATCGAAGAGCTCCACCAGAATAAAAAGACTTTCAGCGACCACATTAAGCCATGGGTTGATGAAGCCCTCAAGCTCTCTCAGGATATTGAAGTCGCTATTAAAAAACTGAACCAAACTATGGAGAGAATCACAACTGTGACCGAGGGACCAACTTCACAAAATTTGGTGGATATTGCTCATAATGCTGATGCTTAGAGTGAAGGCATGCTACCCCCACTGGCTGAGGCGATTAGACTGCTGCAGGCACAAGTGGAGACCCCACCACCACAGTGACTTGGGACGAGTCACAAGATTGTGTTGGGGGACTGTTGGAACAGGGTGCCCTAAAAGCTGCAAATTTTGTACAATTTTGTATATTTTTGGTCTTAATTAGTCTATTACAATGGTTTTAGGGGTGGGTCAAAGCCCCGAATGCATTGTAATGGTTCAAGGGTAGACCAAGAGTCCGCAAACCACGGTTTGCAAACCATTGGAAGTGTAGGCTAAATCAATATAAACAGATGAACATTTTGAGTCCTAAGGTAGGAAAGAATTAAGTCGGATGCTAAGTGTGAATTGTTAGATCTATTGTCGGGTCATTTGGGTAAGGACTCCTATTGGCTGGGTGCACAGAGATCCTCAATCCTACTGTGTGCGGACCCTGCTGGTTGTGTGCGCAGGCTGTGTCGAATTGTATTGGGTTTTTGATGCTAATATATGCGGATATGGTTAAAGTATTTATGTGTTATCTGATATGATGTATTACTATGGATGCGAACTGTTGGGATCTGTTACAAATACTGTTATGTTATTTGTTTATGTTGCGAATCTGTCTGTATAACTGTAATATGTTGATGATGCATTATGATAATGTGTGTTGATAACTGCTGATACACACATGGATGAGGAGTAATTGACTAGACCTGTGCATGATAATAGCTTTGTATATTGCGATTATACTATTAACAACCTTGCGAATAGATCTGTCTGGTGCGAACCTGATAGGTTGCGAGTGTGGATCTTATTGAATTACCTACTCTCTTTGTTTGGGTGTGGAAACCTGGTTCTAGCACCCTCCCATACTACTTCAAGTGACACTTTGGCCTGCGCAAGTAGGTCACTGCCAAAAGGGCTAGTAGTATAAAGGTTTGTTGGAAAACCTTAACCTCCAAACTTGGGTCAGGACCCCTCAAGCCAACATACATTCAGTTGAAAGAAATGAAATATTTTTAAATCCTGAAATCTCAACATACTCTATGTATTTTAGAAGAATATACAAAGAAGAAAAATTGTATAATATGGTATTATGCTCCTAAGAAGTGAACAAACAATATATATATATATATATATATATATATATATATATATATATATATATATATATATATATATATATATATACACACACACACACATTGAGGGTTTAATACTTATGGAAAAATACTAAACAAACCATGGGCCACCAATGCATCACTAAAGTGAGCTATATCCAAATGTGATTAAATGCTTACAATATGTTGGTTGCATGCAGTGATTTCTCAATAGTTTCTGAGACAACCTTATAAACCATTATTATGGTTTATGGATCTGGGGTGAGAAATCAACCATAAGAAACTTAATATTAAAATGATGATACGTTCAGCAAGGAAAATTCCCTTCTTCAATAATGTCGAAAAAATATTGTCTGTGTGTGAATATTTTCTTTTCCCTCAAAAAATTATGGTCCTCAAGAATTTGGGTAAACATATTTGTAAAAAGTGTTGGGTGTGGAGCCTGGTTATCTTGTTTACCTTGTATCATAGCATTGGACCCCTGTACCTTAAAAAGGGGCGGCAACGCCGCCCGAAATTTAATCGCTGCCGTGGGGGGTCCCCTGGCGGGGGTTCGGGGGCAGCGCCCCCAAAGCTAAAAATAGATGTAAAATTGCCTTGTAAAAGTATAGTAATTTCTAGTCAATCTGGGCCGTTCATTAGGCAAATGATCTGACGATAGAAGTTATGTTTAGAATAGAGTTTTTTGCCCTAGAAGGCAACCCCCTTGTATACATGGGGGCATTGTATTACGGCTGTGTATGATGTGTGTATTCTCGGAGCGAGAAACAGAGAGGGAGACTGTGAGAGAGAACAGAGGATATTACAGCGGATCTGCTGTAGGTTTTGTCTCTTCATTTTTGCTGGATAATATAAAGGAAGGACTGGCTGTTCGGGGTGGACGTAGCCCAAACTGGGTGAACCACGTATATCTGTGTCTCTCTGTTTTTATGTGTTTTGTGTGCTTGTATTTTCCGCATATTTTTATGTGTTTCATTGCTCTGTAATATTTAATTTTCTAACAAAAAGCATCAAACTCGATGCTTCACTTTAATTGGCAACTACCGTTGAGAAGGACAAAACCAAATCAAATTTGTATTCTTAGAAACCAAGAAAAATTAGGTTTTATTGGAGGAAACCAAGCACAATTAATATTTCAATCAGGAAAAACTGAGGCAAAAATAAATTAGGGTTTTTCTTTAAGGACCATAAAATAATAATTTTACAGAAATTATGTAATAAAATTATGTGCAAGTAAAAAAGTCTAAGATGTAGGGTAATTTGTAGGGTTTGTGCACGGAACCTCAGTGGCATATCAACTTGCAATCCAAGACGGAGGGTTTGTGGACGTAACCCAGTGGGGAAATCAACTTGCAAAAGGTTCTCTGGATCAAAATCTCCCCTCCTATTGTATCATCCTTGATGTTGCGTTTATTTCAAGGTTTTTACTTAAAATCAATGATTTAATCTCTGTCATTTCAAAAAATACAACAACAAAACCTCATGGCATCGTACTGAGAATTCTCTTTTTGAAATCCTACAAATAAATGAATTATCATCTTCTTTTCTACGTAAAATATTGGGAGTTTGAAGTAGAGACAAATTAAAATAGAAGTTCAATACATAAATGTACCAAAATAATATTACGTGTATATGGATAAATGTAATAAAATGTTTATTATGTTAAGCTCATGAGGGAGAAAAACAATCATAATGTGAAAAATTTTTAACGACTTAAGAGTTTCCAACATCTAGTGGATATGGAATTCAAAAATAAATTCAATGTCCACAAAACAATGAATAATCTTAGTAAGAGCATCAAGAGGTTTTAGTGTTTTGATAGTTTATGAGGGAAAATGAAAAAAACACTATTTATCAAATTTTTAAATAATAAAAAATAAGGATTTTGAAATTGGAAGTACATTCATTAAATGTATAAGGGTTAAACATTTCTCTAAACAAGCATGATTATGAGTTTTTAGTCCAGTATGGGGTAGATATCAAGTAAAAGCTTAAACACGTAAATATTTAACATTTTTAATCTAATGTTGCCCTATTTAAAAATCAATCTAATTATTATTATGCATAAACACACTATAAATTTAAATATAAAGAGTGTTACAAACACTAAAAAAATATGTATGGTAAATAAATAAAAATATAAATAAACCAAGGTATGGTAAATAAATAAAACCTATTTTAATACTTATTGCAAAAGTATGGAAAATAAATAAAAATATAAATAAACTAAAGATATGGTAAATAAATAAAACCTCTTTTTATATTTAAGGAAACTCAAACAAAAGGTTTATTTAGGTAAAGCCTATGGGAAAAATACCGTTTTAATACCATGGGATAAATACCATGGGCCAAATACCATATTTATAAAAGATGTATGGTAAATAAATAAATATAAAAGAAGTATAAAGAAGTATGGTAAATAAATAAAATATAAATAAACCAGAAATATGATAAATAAATAAGACATCTTTTTATATTTACTCCATAATCCTCTTTATATTTACAAACACTAAAAAAAGAGGTTCTATTTAGGTGAAGCCTATGAACCAAATACCATTGGCCAAATTATTATTAATACCATGCAAGAAAAACATTATTAACCCTAATATCAATATTAAATTATTATTATTATTATTATTATTATTATTATTATTATTATTTCTAATATTCATATTTATATATCATAATATTAATATTATTAAATTTAATAAATTTGGATTAATACAATATTAAATTTTTTATATTATAATATATATTAATATATGATCATATATATCAACTCTAGATATATATATTTGAAGGAAGAACAAAGACATAAAGTGATAGAGGTGGAGAGATAGGGGGAGTCACAAGGGAGAGATGGAGATAAACTGAAGGAGAGGGGGGAGAAGGAATGGAGAGAGAGAGAAAGGGAGAGGAGTGAGAGAGGTAGAGAAGGGTAAGAGAGGGAGAGAGTGACACAAATATGGAAGGGGGAGAGAGATAAGGAGAGAGGGAGGGATATAGTGATAGAATTGGAGGGTAGAGAGAGAGAGAGATGGGGGAAGAGATAGGGCAGTAGGAGAGAAAGGGAGATAGAGGAAGGACGAGAGAGAGGACTTTAGAGAAAGGAACCAATATCATTGAAGAAAGAAGACCTGACCAGATTACTCTATAAGGAGATGGGAGATAGGGGAACACTACCTACCTAAGTAAATGTATAAACCAAATGTGTTGTAATTGTATGTAATGGTGGTCGATTATATGAGGCGAGGATTTTACGAGGAGGCACTATATTTTTAATGTGATATGCAAAAAATAAGTACCAAACCTAATCATTTCACATTCACCAATGTTCTCTCTGCATGTCCTAATTTGGTATATTTGGAACATGGAAAAGGATTCTTGTTTTTTGATCACCTCCCACGAGGATTCACCAATTGTGAGAACACAACACTTTTGGTTGCATCTTCTAAATAATCATCACTTCCACCAAAACCTCATCCAATAATGCTATTATACAAAGTCTCAGGCTCTAGGAAGTGCAAAGGAACATAATGCATGTGCCCTCACTCTGTTCTACATGCTTGCAGCTCTCCTCCCAAACGAAAGGCACTATTGTTGTGTGTTCACTTTTCCTTGAATATTGTGCAAACATCTCGAGGTAAGGAAATGTTGCACCAAGGTATGGATCCACTATGTGTCATATCCACTGAAGGAGAACATGTTCCAAACAAAAGGTAAATTATCACAACTAT
This sequence comes from Pinus albicaulis, assembly GCA_034641835.2. Taxonomy (NCBI): domain Eukaryota; kingdom Viridiplantae; phylum Streptophyta; class Pinopsida; order Pinales; family Pinaceae; genus Pinus; species Pinus albicaulis. The sequence continues at coordinate 1,508,699,453 of CM076575.1, read as the reverse complement.
CCCTCTGTGGGATGTTGAGAAATCCAAAATTTCATATGCTCATTAATGAAATCTATAAATTGAGAACTTTCGTATAAGACTTGAAGTCATACTAAACTTGTACCAAAAGGCTCAAGCTCTGGGTAGTGCAAAGGAACATCTACAATAGGATTTTTACTATTCTCATATAGATTTTTTTGCATGGATATCTCTTAGAGTTGAAATGCATATTCCAAGTTCCATAGAAAATATCCCATGGAAAGCATGTCGATGCCCTTCTCTTCCAAGAACTTTTCGTAAGTCTACCTACAAGTTTTCAGAGAACCAGGGTTGATGGTCCCAACAAGGTGAGGGTCAATGATTCTTTCAAGCTTGCCCTTTTTTTGCGGGTGCATTTCCCACTTTTCTATATTAAATTGTTCTCTGGGCAAAAAAATATTAAGAGTTTCCCCTGCAAACAAGACATCCAGTAACACTACACTAAAATAATACACATCATATTTCTCTGTCAGTTGTTGCTTTCTGAAGTATTCAAGATCAAGGTACCCAAGGGTCAAAACTACCTTTCATTGTAGTACTTTGTTAGGTCCCTATATTACTAGTATAGTCCCTTATTGTTGTTAGTGTAACCCCTTTTATTGTTATTATTGTACCCTTGTAACCCCCATTTTGTTATTATTGTGCCCTTAAATTATTATTGTTAGGTCGGCTAGGATTACATTGTGGCCCACTAGGATTACATTATGGCCTCATGGACTCCTATATATAGAAAGGAGGTTTTGTGAATTGTATCATCCAAGAATTGTTCATTCATGTAATGTATTGGAGGTTGCCCCCTCGAAGTGGCTCATTTATAAGGCGTGAATATCTCTTTTCTTCTCTCTTTGGAGCTGGTTACACAACATTTGGTATCGGAGCTTTGGGATTCTAGGGTTTCGCTGCTCCAAACAGGTCATCGTGGCATTTTCGCTATAACGTTACAAATTAGAGCTTCCTTCTTCTTCTTGAGTGCACCCAGTTTTCCATGTTTCATGCTTAAATAAGGTTATAGGTAACAACATTCCAGTTCAAACAATATTTCCAGAACTTGATGAGGAAGGAAAAATCATATTGGAACCTCAAGCAGCCACGGAAACAAGAACTCGACAACTACGAAATAGATCAATTTCAGAGTATTTTATCAAGTGGAAGAACTTACCCGCTGAATATTCCACATGGGAGGATGAGAATTTTATACAGAAGCATCTAGAGATACTCAAGCATTGAGGACAAAACGTTTTTGAAGGAGAGGGGCATGTTAGGTCCCTATATTACTAGTGTAGTCCCTTATTGTTGTTAATGTATCCCCCTTATTGTTATTTTTGTACCCTTGTAGTCCCCATATTGTTATTATTGTGCCCCATAAAACCCCACTATTGTTATTTTTGTGCCCTTAAATTATTATTGTTAGGTCGTTTAGGGTTATATTGTGACCCCATGGACTCCTATATATGGAAATGAGGTTTTGTCATTTGAATCATCCAATAATTTTTCATTTATGTAATGTAAAGGAGGTTGTTGCCTCGAAGTGGCTAATTTATAAGGCGTTTATCTCTCTTTTGTTCTATTTTTGGAGTTGGTTTCATAACATAATACTTCCTCCATATGGACCTTCCATGCCACAAAATTTGCAATTCCTTCAAGAGCATAGTCAAGGCTGAGTCCAGTGGAAGTCATCTTCTCAGTCCTGGAGAAAGCCTGCAACACTTATCTTGAAATTCAAACCTCTTGCACAAATTTTGATTTATCTTCTGTATTGTGAACTTGGCTTTGATACCATGTAAAAATTAATTGTATATACAATACTGCTTATCTAATTTTCTAAAACATAAGACTCAAATATACTCTGCTCATATGTGAAAAGAAATTCACGATTGAGAAGCAATATCAAAAACATGCGACGTGAATCAATTAACACACATAACATGAGGATATATCTAGGGAAATCCACTACTCAAATCCCCTTCCTATATGCATTGCATTAATAAAAAAATAGAGAATAAATACAATGTGTGTTCAAGCCTGAACAATCTCTGCAAAAGTATAATCTATCTCACTACTTCACAATCATGCTTTGGTCAATACTTAACCAAATTTATTCTTTCCCAAGTCCCTATTTACTTGTGTTGTTTCCTTGGTAATTATCCCCTATTATTTAGTTAAATTCCTCATCCATAACTACACAATCCCTATAGGCCCTTCCTGACTTCATGGACCACCTGTACAACTTGGATAAAATTACAATTGATAGTACATTGCCCTTGAACTCCAATAACAACTAGGAAACTCGTATTTCATGCATGCATGAGTTTATTATGGTTGATTTATCAGTTAAATTATTGAACACTAAAGTTGGACCCCATTGCTATACCTCCTACTAGTTCCTCCAAAAGTTAGAACTAGTTTACCTGAATTTAACTCAGTTTAACTTAATTAATTATTACAACTCAAATTAAACTCAACGTAGGCTCCTAAAATTTAGGAATCACTCTACATGACTCAAGTTAGGCCCTAAAATTAATTTAAATGAGTCAAATAAGTGAAACTAACTTATTTAACTCGTACAAGTTGTCTTGTGATGTGGAATTATGATTTTCTCCTAATATAATTCAAGGGAAAATTAAATCAATATTTTCTTGCTTTGAGATTAACATAGTTACATAATTTTGGGTTATTATCAATATTGTTTGTAAATATTTCATGTCTCGACTATTGCATTATTTTATTTTGAATACTTACTATGTGTATTTCCTAAGAAATTCCTCTCCTGGAAATTATAATTGGTTTACAAAAGTTTTCATCTTATAGTCATGTCTAGTTATTGGAAATTTTGTTTTCTTCCTATCCTTTCATATGCTAAAGTAGTAATATCTCTTCATTGTTTTTCTGAAGTACTTGTTTTTGTTTTATATACGTTTTGTAGAGTTATTTGTTCGCATGAAAAATGGAAGTGTGCTTCGAGGTGAATCATAGATATTTCATTGAGGTTAGGGACTATTTCGGGTTTCCATTAAGTTGGTTTGGCCCAGAGACTAACCTAAACCCATCCTAAATTAACTATTTTTTTATTAAACTCGTCACGTCTTTATTTTTTGGAACTCCTCACATATGGGGTTATATTTAGCAGTGCTATTTATTATATTAGATGTGGGTAACTTTACACATGAGAAATAAATATTTCCCTGTTGCAGTGTACAAATATAAGACACTTTTTTCACTAGTTTTCCTTTTTTAAAAAGATAAACAACATTGTACAAATTAAGATACAATTGTCTACATTAGATCTAATATTTGCAGTTCTAATTTTAAAAAACAATAGACTAGGAAAATAGTACTCCACCCAACCAACGATATCCATCCTTACTTCATCTCCCCCCAAGAAAACTTCACATTCATGTTGGATTAGAATATAAAATTGAACTTTAAGGCCTTAAGACTCTCTGATCCCAACCAGACATAGTCTAGGATTTGTAACCTCCACACTATGTTCTAGTTGAGAATTCCAGTACCTAAACCAACTCCATAATTCTTTTCAATAGTAGTGTTTTTCCTTTGTTTCCTTTTTTACACATTGATATTCCTTCCTTTATTGGGTAGCCTCAGGCTCTCCATGCCCTATTGGAATCTCCTTCTTTCTCAATAGGAGTTTTGGGATGGTAAACACCTCACTCGTAAACGAATATAACCACCTAAATATGATCTCTCTTAGTATCATTTTCCGATGTAAATTTAGTTAGGCTGCATACAACGCTTATAAAATATAAGTAAATTCAACAACCATATCTACTTAGGTTTGACCTTTACATGGCACACAAACTAAAAGTATTTTATCTCTTTTTTAACAGCAGAAAAAAAAAAATATTTACAAGTTTTATAATGGGGATATAACATCTCACACCTTGATCAAAAAACCATCCTTGTGTTTTCTGAATCCTCGGAACAAGCTTTGCATTCTTCCTTCATAAAATTTTCATCCTCCCAGGTAGCCTCTTCTGGGCTAAAGTGATTCAACTGCAATTTAACTTAGGCGATAACTTGCTTCTGCAACATTACTTCTCTTTGATCGAGTATACATAGGGGTTCAACTAGGAACTTTCCATTTGGTTCGACCTACAATCACATTCATTGAGTTACCTTTTAGTTTCATTAACCAACAAATTTATAACATACACATATACATTTCCCATTAATTGTGCTACATGTATATCATGCCAATCGATAACATGTCTAGGATCACACACACACACACACACACACACACATATATATATCTTTAAAAATGAAACATGAAAGACATTATGTATACATATGTGGTTGGGAAAATGTAGTTGATATGCCACAAGTCCAATTTGGGCCAGAATCTGAAAATGGCCACAAAAATGGGGAGCTAGTTTTTGATAGCATCCCTAATGTAGATTGTTCTTCTTAGGTTTTACTTGTATATACACATGGTCCCATACTTTAAATTCTCAACAAATTCACTTTTTATTATCATAATATTTGTTTCTGTCTTAGGAAACTTCAAGTTCATCCTCACTTTTCTCATTACTTCTTCCATTTCTTTTAGCATATCAAGTTATAACATCAGTTCATCCTCAGGACCACTCCAAATAATAGATGTTCTACATTTGCATCCATAAAATACTTCAAATGGGATCATTTTTAGGGAAGCGTAGTAGTTATTATTGTAGGAAAATTCTACCAAGTGAATGTAGTCCTCCCACTTAGTCGATTGTTGCATCATGTACATTCTCACGATATTCTCTAGCACTTGATTCACCCATTCAATATACCCATCTATTTGAGGGTGGTATGTAGTACTAAAGTAATCCATCAAACATATATTTCTAAAATGCAAATGTAAATTTGACATCTCTTTTAGAAATTATCACTTTTGGTATCACATGCAAACTAGAAATTTCTTTTGTAAATATGTTAGCAATTTGAATTGTTTTATATGTAGATTTCACTGGAATAAAATGAGTATATTTATTAAATTTATCAACTACTACCATTATAGAATCATTTTGTTTCTTGGACTTAGGTATAGCAGTAATAAAATCAAGTGTGATAATTTCCCATTTCCATTTAGGGATAGGAAATTGGTGAAGAAATTGGGCTATGTGATGGTGTTCAATATTAACTTGTTGGCACTTTAAACACTTTGTTAAATATTCAACCACTTCCCTCTTCATGCCAGGAAAAGAATAATCCTTCCTTAAAGCAATAATCAAATTTTGATAGTCGAGGTTAGCAACATAAGAAATTATATGGTATTCATTTAAAATTAATTGGTTTAATGCTCATGTGATTGAGAACACACATTTTATTCCTAAAAATCAACATATTCTCTTTACTTACCTCATACCCAAGTGGTATTTCCCTGCTATTGAGTTTTCTTTCTTGCTACAAGAAGGAATGGTATTCAGGATCCTTTTGAGCAGCATCCTTCATTTTCTCATTAAAGAAAATAATCACTTCACTAAATGAAATTTCATAAGAAAAATAAAATTTCTTTCTCAAGGCATATGCTACTCGATTCTCTTTACTTTTCAAATTTTTAATTTCAAAATAAAACTCACTTAGAAAATAAATCCAACATGATTGTCGGGAATTCAATGTGGGTTGTTTAAAATAATTAGTTAAATTGGCTTGATCTATCATCAATATCAATATTTTCCCAAGAAAATAGTTTCACCACATTTTAAGGAGTGAATTATTGTTGTTAACTACAAATCATAAGTTGAGTATTTATGTTCATGTTCCTTCAGTTTTTTAGACTCATAGGCTACTACTCCACCCTCTTACATTAGAACTTCTCCCACGCCTTCCTTACAAGCATCTGTACAAACAATAAACTCCTCATCTGGGTCAACAAGTCTAAATAAGGGGAAGTAAGCGCTTTAACTAGTCAAAATTGTTTTGACACTCAATTGTCCATTTGAAAGTTCTTCCCATTTTTTGTAAGGAGGTAATGTGGTAAGCCACCTTTGATAATACTTCAACAAACAACATATAATATCCAGCCATCCCCATAAAATATATTATATCAGCTACATTCTTAGGGACAAGCCATTCCATTATAGTTTTTATCATTTATCTAGGCCTACAACTATTCCATATTCTTTTTATTTTTTTAACATGATTGGTTATCATATTAATTATCAAAAAAAGTAGAGGAGGTTTAGCTCCTCATTAAAAAGTTGTCACGTCTAGCCAAAAAAGAGAGCTAGCTAGAGTGTGAGCTTCTTGCACTTAATTATAAAACTATCTTTAGGATACCCTTGATTACCTACAACATTTAACTTGAAAATTTTTACAAATTTTTTTAAGAAAGACATATATTTCACCTTCATTATCTAAGAAACATTGCTGGAATAGATATTGAATATTGATTTTATGATCACAACTGACTCTAAATACCCATTAGTGCAGAGGATACTACATTTTGTTGATTGTATTATCTTCATTGTCATGATATCTTCTCCCCTGATCGAAAGAGTTATATCCTTCCTTAGGCTTCTTTGCAGTGATTTCTCGAAGAAAAGTGATGGTGTTTTCCATGTGTGCACACCTATTTTTTACCTGTAATAGCTCTTTCTAGTCTCTGACGATTGATGTCGAAGGATTGTGATTTTTACTTTGGTTTGGTATCAGATCTGATTTAATTTCTCTTTAATTTGATTAATAATGACCTTGTGTGCATGAAAATGGACACAAGATTGTGCCTTCGGATCCCTAGAATCCATGACTTTCTCGGACATTGTATATATGAACCAGATATAGTTGTGAGGCTATAGAAGAAGGTGTCAGAGGCACTAAAGTGCTAAATGGAGGTAAGAACAATGAGAGAGCTAAGATATGATCATGTACCAGGAGATGAATGCACATTGAAATGTGGGAGTTAGGGGAGATACAATGAAGGGATGAAAACGAGAATGGGAAGGAAAGAAAAAGACCCACAAACAAGAACGTAGAGCTACTAGTCGAAAGAAAGAGAAGAATGATAAGGGAGAGAATAAAGGAACGAGAAGGCCATGATTCTTTGTATCCAAGATGTAGGTCAATTTTATAAAATATGATAGACCCCTTCACTTGATAAAATAAATCATCAATACATGGTAATGGGTATTTATTTTTAACCATAAGATTATTTGATTGTTTGTAGTCAATGCATAGTCGCAAGGTGCCATCCTTCTTCCTGACAAAGAGTGCTAGAGCTCCCCAAGTTGACACACTTGGTTGGATGTATTTCTTGTCTAGTAACTATTGAAACTGCATTTTGAGATCAGTTAATTCTAGTACAGTCATACGATAATGTGCTCTAGATACTAAAGCAACACCTAGAATGAGTTCAATGGTAAGTATATGTCCCTTTTAAGAGGCAGTTGAGGAATATCTTTGGGAAAAACATCAACAAATTATTTCATAATAGGCAAGTTTCCTAAGGTCGCAGTGTTCTCTTTAGAATTTGTATACCCCACTTGCACTGCATATTTGACACCCTTTTCTAATGAATTTCACTAGTTGTGAAGTTGTAATTGGTCTCAGTTTCAAGGGTATTTTCTCTCGTTGAACATCGTGTCTCATGCCTTCATCATTCAAGTAACTAATTGTTTTGCCCTTACAATTTCTAAGAGAACAATTTTTTTCTAGCCATTCCATGAAAAATAGAATCTCATACGATACCAAGGGAAAAAATTAAAGTTTGATATTATTGGTTGGTCTACCAATAGTATTGGAAAATGGTCTACTTTGGCTATCACCCTTCTTTTAGATCTTGTGGATAGTTGTACCATCCATGGGTTCTTAAATTTGACTGTTTGTAAATGACATTTTTCCACAATATTAGGAATTATATAACTCAGGGTAGACCTTGGATCAATTAAAATATACACAACATGGTTAAACAATTTACCTTCAAACTCCATCATTATTGGTTGATATTCTTCCTGGTGATCCTCCAACGCAACATTAATTCTAGGAAAACTCCTTACTAGATCCCCTATTGTAGATGCTTCTTGAATTTGTGCTAATTTTTCTACCCCTTTTCGATAAGGACAATTTTTAACATAGCATTGTCCCCACATCCCCAAAACTACAATGGGGGTCTATCTACTACTTCAGGTTCATATTTGTTAGTTTTTTTAGTGGATTTTAATTCATTTTTTTAGCTTTGATTTTTGTTGGGTTCTTCCTGAATTCTTATTCTGCTGATTTTTATAGGAGCCCTTGAAATTTATGAATTTTAAACCTTTAACATTCTGAAAATTTTCCTGCCCTTTATTTTCTATCCACTTTTTTTGGTTCTCTCCTTTCTGCTTCATCTATTTATAGTATATTGGGCCTTTCTAAAAACTTCATCCATATTTTTGGGGTTGTCAAATTCCAACCACTCCTTCATGAATATAGGTAAATTGTTGATAAATCGTTGAAATTTCACCTTTTCTTCACATATATAAGGATAATATCTTGGGATAGATGTAATTTTTTTTTTTAAACTCATCTATAGAAAGTTTCCCTAATTTAAGATCTTGGAATTCTTGTTGTGTAACTAGCTCCAAAAAGAGAAGAAAGAGATATCAACACCTTAGAAATGAGCCACTTCGAGGGGGAAACCTCCAATAAATTACATAAATGAACAATTATTGGATGATACAAATGAACAAAACCTCCTTCTATATATAGGAGTTCATGGGGCCACAATATAATCCTAGTGGGGCCACAATGTAATCCTAGCCGACCTAACAATAATAATGTAAGGGCACAATAATAACAATATGGGGGTTACAGGGGTACAATAATAACAATAAGGGGGGCTACACTAACATAATAAAGGGCTATACTATTAATATAGGGACTTAACATGCCCCTCTCCTTCAAACAAGTGTTGTCCTCAACGCTTGATTATTTCTTGATGCTTCTGTATAAAATTCTCATCCTCCCATGTGAAATATTTTACAGGAAAGTTCTTCCACTTGATGAGATACTCTGAAATTGATCGTACTTGTCGAGTTCTTGTTTCTATGACTGCTTCATAACTTCTTTCGATGTGATGTTGATCTTCCTGTTGTTTCATTAGATTCTGCACCAAAGTTGGGTTATCCTTTGAGAGTTGGAGAATTTGTATTTGATGCTCGATGTGATCTTCCATTAATTTATCATCCATATTTGCTATTATTTGATCCTTCAAACCATCTAACTTAGCCTCCATTTCTGCTTTTAAACCATCTATTTCATCTTCAATTGCTCTTCGTAAGATTGAAACTTGTTGCACTTGGTACCGTAATTTTGATATCTCATACTGCAACTCTTCCTCTTCATGCGTCATAGTATAGCTTTTTGAGGGATTAATGGGTATGGAATTATTTTTTAGAGGCATTATAGAACCCAATAGTGATAAAAATTCTAAAATATGCCCTTGGAATCAATTCAAATTGATTCTTCAAACAAGACTTATGCAATTCGGAAAAATACACACCTTTTTCTTGCTTTTGAGGAGCTTGATATTCAAATTGAATAATCTCTATGATTTCAGCACTTAAATATTTGAATTTTAGTATCAAAGTATCCCTCTGAATTATCTTTCTAATGCCATAGGTCTGACCTGATTTGGATTCTCCAAGAAAAAGTTGTGTCCAATCTCCCACAATGACCTAATTCTGGACTGGTTCAGTAGAGCGAACTTGTACGACTTTCCACGTGTCACTGTTTCATCCTTTGTCTCTGAAATTGATAGCCAAGAAACTACAGTCCGTGTAATTGTGACCAATTTTTAAGTCACTCCAATCCGATCCCCAGAGAGAGAGTTATTGAACTTTTCCCACGATCACCTCTTTGATATGAAATTCAGGAGCTTGAAAAAGCACTACCTTCCACAGATCATATCTCTGACAACATTGTGAACAAAGCTCTGAAATTTTTTGACGAATTTCCTCAGGATTTCAGTTTCGCACCATATGAATTTCAGATTCTGAACCTTCGTAGAAAAAAATTTATAGCGCAAATTTCACGATGAACTGTTTAGGAGCTTGAAAAAAGACCTAACTTCCACAAATAATATCTCCGAAAATATTGCGCACCAAGCTCTGAAATTTTTAGGCAATATTCCTCAGGATTTCGGCTTCGCACCCTAAAAATTTCAGCTTCTTAAAATTCGTATAAAAAACGTTATAGCAAAAATTCCACAATGACCTGTTTGGAGCAGCGAAACCCTAGAATCCAAAGCTCTGATACCAAATGTTGTGTAACTAGCTCCAAAAAGAGAAGAAAGAGATATCAATGCCTTAGAAATGAGACACTTCGAGGGGGAAACCTCCAATACATTACATAAATGAACAATTCTTGGATGATACAAATGAACAAAACCTCCTTCTATATATAGGAGTCCATGGGGCCACAATATAATCCTAGTGGGGCCACAATGTAATCCTAGCCGACCTAACAATAATAATGTAAGGGCACAATAATAACAATATGGGGGTTACAAGGGTACAATAATAACAATAAGGGGGGATACACTAACATAATAAGGGGCTATACTATTAATATAGGGACTTAACAATTCCTTTGCTTTCTCATCATAAACTTTTTCGGTTAGATATTTTTTTCTAAAATGTTTATTTAAATATTCCCAAGTTACTTCTTTTTCATCAATTCTTTGCATTTTTTTCTCTTATTCACACCATAAGGTGGCTTTTCCTTGTAGTTGGTAGGTTTCCAACCGAGCCTTCAGGTTGTGGTCATATTTGTATATATGAAAATGCTTATTCATATTAATGATCCTGCCTTCAACCACCTCTTCTTGCTCACCATAAAATATCAAGGTTTAATTTTCTTAAATCCTCCCTATAATTCAATTTTTTTATCTCTTAAGTTCTTTATGACCAAAAACATTATCATATTCCTCCTCATTATTTACTTGGTCTCCTTCATATTCTAGGTTGTCATCTCTTTTTCTATGTGTCCTAACCATGTTTCTGTGGTCAAAGCTTGGAATAATATGTCGATGGTTTTGTCTTTCTGAGATACTCTTCATTATTCTCTATTTTTATTGCATCCTCCTCTCGTTATTAGCTCTCAATATTTTCATTTCACTTTTTAATTGTTTAATTTTTCAAACAATGCAGTGTTGGTATTTTGAGATCCCTTTCCTAGCTGAACCCACATCTCAGGGTTAGCTTCTGCAAATGGAACTGGTCTAGCTCCAATTGTTGGTCTTAGTGATGATGTATGTCCAACTCTCCTCATTATTTTTCCTCTCTCTCACTCTGTGAACATAAATAAATTTTTTTATTCCCTTGCTTACCCAAATATGCCACAGTGTTGAAACATGACTCTGATACCACTTGTAACATCTCCCAATCACCTTAAACAAAATACCAATATATATATATATATATATATATATATATATATATATATATATATATATATAGTGAGAAAGAGAGAGAGAGAGAGAGAGAGAGAGAGAGATATTTCCTTATACCATTACAAATACATAATTAAAGGTTTTGTGATTCACTTATTTTAATAAAGGCTATTTTCTTAAATTTAATTTAAGTCTTATCAAATATATAAGAGCCAAATTTTTTCAGCATTTACCCTTGATGATAATACACCGAAAGGTTCATATGCATGTCCCTTATGTTTGTCAAATTGGTGGAATAGATTAGTGAGAAAATTATCTAGAATCTTATTGGATATTCCACCATCTAGCAGTACAACCCTTGCCTTGGAAGATGGAATGAGATATACGGTTCTGGTAAAATAGGGTTAATCTGATATTTGGAGGAAAAGAGGGAGGTTATAGGGTAAATTTCTACCCCCTTCTGATGCTCAGTATCTCATTATTTCTTTTTCCCTGATCAAGTATGGCTCTCCAAGAAGAGTTTCTATAGGATGTCCAGAAGCACTCTCTGACGATTTCCATGGACATCCAAGCATACGAGAGGGTTATTATTTATATTTATGTTTCTAAAAAGACTAATTACAAGTCCACTCTTACCCTTTATTACTTTTCTAAAAGTGTAACATCCTCGGTGAAAATTCCACGTAATAAAAGTTAATAAAGGAAACATTATAACCATGGTTATGGGACACTTATTCCAAGATGAATGTTGGGAATAACATACTAGTGTGAGTGTTCATTTTGGTTATCATGGCTAAGGGAATTGGCAAAGAAAATGGAAAGGATTTGGGAAGGAAAAGTGGCATTTATTGGCATTTTATTTATGAAAGCAATGGAAATTAGGAGAAAAGGAAGGTGAAAGGTCATGGGTGGCATGTGAGGAGGAAAATTAAAGAAAATAGAGGCATCATTGATAAAAAGGCTTCTAAGGATCATTTGGTACCTTTTATTAGTTCAATTTTGGAGCTCTCTCTCTATTCTCTCTCCCTCTCACTCTTGGACACTTATATTTTTTTTGGAGCACTCCAGCATTGGATCGAGAAAAATAAAAGAAGGTAAAGAGAAGAAAAGATCAAGAAAGGAAGATCATGATCAAGTATCTACAATGTGATTAGTTGCAGGTGTCGATTTGCATGTATGATTTCCTTGCTAGTCTTGGCCTGCATGGTTATGCATGTGTGTTATTGGTTCTCTTGCTATCATTGGCATGGGTTTTTCCAGGTGTGAAAGTGTTAGTCAGCATAGCCTTGCCATTTTCTAAGAGCCATAGTGTGGTGGGTTCTCTTGTATTTGGTTGAGATGGATTGTCAGATGGACGTGAAGTTGAGTGGGGTAGTCACAGGATTATTCACAAAGCTTAGGAATCTTGGGATGGGATACACAGTAAAGCTTGGATGTGCACACCTCGATTGAGCCTAGGAATCCTCAACCGATGAATAACAGGATACACGGTAAATCTCAGTAGTGTGTAGCCTTTATTGGATCTAGGAATCCTGAGATGGGGTACACAGTAAAGCCTATAGGGTGGATACCTCATAGGACTAGGAATCCCTTGATCAATAATTGTGGGATGCATGGTAAAGTCAAGAGGTTGAGATGAAAAAAATCCTCATAGTTTAGGTGGAGAGATCTAGTGGCATCCATGCTTGTTTTGGGCCTAGTGACCTTGTTGGGATCATGGTAAAGCTTGGTTTTTTTGATGAGGATGAGGTGGTTTAGCCAAAAAAATATTTGGTTGATTTCTGGTTATGAGTCCCACATTCATGCTTGGAATATGGAAAGGGGATGATTGGAAAAATGAAATATTTGGTTCATTTAATCTATGGTCGGGTGGTACATGGAAGTTTCAAACCTAGTTGGATTATTCATTCATTAAAAATATTTTCTTCTCCGTGGTATTTTGTGTGCAAATATACTTAATTTTTTATTTATGTTGGTTATATTTTGGTTATGACCATGTTTTATGAAAGTTATGATATATGGCTCTCATCATGTTTTGGTTTATAAATGAATGAACAATGAATATATGACCTAATAGTTTATATTGAAGCTAATGTGATAAGGCATCAATTATTTCCTTATAATTCTCAGATGAGTATGAGACCCCTATGCTCATATTTATTTGTATGACCCGTAGATTACATATTTGTGACATGTTTGATAAAATGCCTATCATGGCTAGTAGGGGTCTAGTCAAGACATTGATCAAATGTTTTCATCATTACCTTTGTTTCTGTGTTATGTATCATTTTGGAAGTCTCATGGAGTTTTGGGCAGTGAAATGAGTCCTGGCCCTGAAAAAGTGGCACAGAATCTAAGTTCATTGACATAGGACTACCTGAACAAGTCCACAATTGTTAGGATGGCCTTGTTGTGGGAGCGTCTGGAGCATTCCAATCGTACTGTTTCCTTCTCGTGGGAGCGGCTAAGGTGTTTGGTTAGTAAAATATAAGTGGCTTTAGGAGTTAAGAACCTGGAAAGGTTGGTTGGATCCTGCAAGTTCTATAGGATGTGTGAGTGGTCAGTTTGACAATCTTCTATTGGTTCCACTTCCTTAAGGTTGCTTAGGAGGTTGAATCTCATCATAGTTGCCTCTCATCATATTTTTACCCCAATGGATTGGTTAGCTTAGGTATGTTATCACTCCTTGTGAGGTGTCAAGAACACCATATATCAACTGCCTTGATCCATTTTCCCAATTTGTTGAAATCTTCCAGCGAAACTATTACATCTGTGTATTATTCATACCTATGGTAATTCATCACCAGAAGCTTAGGTCCTTCTATATAGGCTTCAAATTATAATGAAATTCACCTACACTCTTGCAATATAAAAATAAATGATTCATGATTAATGAGTTGTCCTAATTGGGTAGGAAATAATGCTTTAACTTTCTGCCATTTACAGGTCCACCTGGATGCTTATCTTCATTCAAATTTGTTAATAGGAATGCACTGTGGCCCCAAAAGGCTTGAATCTTAAAAGGCCATTTCCATAAGTTGTCAAATTTACCATGTTTTGCCTTATCCTCATTTTTGGAATCCCATTTCAAAACAAGATCATTGAGTTTAGAATCATCTGCTAGTCCTTTTATCATAAATCATTTTAATATTTTCTTGGATTATTTGAGTTTTATGATAGACATCCTCCCTTGATTGTTGTAACTAAATAGTCTTGTTTATTCTTCTTTTCATATCATTGGTCTCAACCTATGCTTCTTGCATAAGTTGGAGCACTGGAATTCCCAAAGAAGTTGGGAAAAATTCATCTGTTCCATACACTATCTGAAATGGTGAAATTACAATGGAATTATTGGTAGTAACTCGATCAGACCATAGTGCATTGATTAATTTTTTATGGCATGAATTATTATTCTCCCGCAATAAATTTTTGATAATATTTACCAAACTCTTGTTAGAAGACTCAACTAATCCATTACCCTATGGGTAGTAAGCAATTAAACCTATTTTACATTAAAAGAGATTAAGCTAAATGAGAAGTTTGAAGTTATATTCAATCAACCTATGTCGGCCACTATGATATATTATCTCTAAGTCTATTCAATCAAAAATCATCTTTCTATATTAACATAACAATATTATGCAAATTAACAATATTAACAACAATGAAAGAATAATAGGAAAATTGATTGTTTATACTATGGAAATCCAAAAGAGAATTTGAATGGAAACAAAAATAAATTATCTATCTACAGTATGAAATTGAAACACATGTTTAAGCTACGAAGAAAAATTTTAAACAGAGTGTATCTATGCTATTAGTTGCAATAGAAAACAAAGAAAAAATAGTGTGTATCTATGTGGAAAAACACAATGAAATTATAATAAATTAAACTATGAAATGACAGAAAATTAAACGAATAAACGTTTTTTGTGCAAGGGCCTTCCACAATATAATGGTTCTGATCTATTCAAAACTAGCTATGCATCAATGATTCTAGAACACTTTCTCCTTTTATTAATAAAAACAAAGTTTTAAGATATAACAGTTTTACAATAAAATAAAACTTGTTTCAGATTTACACAACCCATTATTTATAACAGTCTTGAATTAAATGTTTTAGGATTTCATGCCTTTGGAGACTAATCAAACTATGCATAAAACTCTAAACAGAAATGTGATTTTTATTGCTTTCAGGATTTTCTACGTGGAGAGAAAATCATGAAGCTTAATCTTCTCACTTGCTTGTTTCGGTTCCTGCTTTGACTAACCATTTGACTGCAATCCTAGGCGCTTTCCTCCTCGATTATGGATAGGCAGATAGGATAGAATCCATGAATGGATTATTCATTAACTGCCAATGTATTTCACCTCTTTATTCATTATTTATAACATATTAAACCATGGCGGTGCCTACATAAACAAAAGTTAGCTGCAGAATTGCATGAATTCTATAGCTAAATACAAGTTTTATTCAAATAATAAGAAACATTTAAAATATGAAAAATATATCATTAAGGTACCTTACTAGGCTAAAATTGTGAAAATTAATACTTTCTTGGGCTTATGGAGTTGAAAAAAAGGAGGAGAAAATAATGAAAATGGATGTCAAAATTGAGGCAGTCTTGAGGCTCCACATATCCCCACTAAGATACCATTGCATGTCCTCATGCAAATACAAAATTGTGAGTCTTCGTCATCTTATTGCATCTGATCTGATACTTCTTCCAAGACATCTAGCTTCATCTTCTTTACCTCCTTTGGGGTTATTTCTACCCCTGGCTTCCTCATTAGGAGTTTATATTTCAAGTTTATGACCTGTTTATTTAGATGTCTATTCTTCTTTTTCAAATTTTTGTTCTTATTTAACAAAATCCCAGGTGTAAGAGAGTATTATCATTGATGGTATTTTCAATCTGATTATGTATCTTCAGAGCTTCATGTTCTTGTTTTATATGCCTTTTAGTGTTTCTAGTTCAAAAATTTCTTGTTTCAAGGTATTTACTAGAGGTTCTTGTGGACTAGAAGGTTTTTCTTCAAAACTTGATGTCTTTCCTACATCTCTTCTCTCTAAAGACTCAATATAATCATAAATTTCTTGTTGCACTAGATCAATTTCTGGAGTTCTTCAATTTGGATCCTGTGTGGGTGAAACAGTAGTAGGTGACGGCACCTTAGGATATTATTCTAAATCAACAAGTTCTGTCACTTTTAAAGGTGGAATTTTAGCTGTTTTTCTAAGTTTGTAACTTGTTATTACTGGCTTCAAAAATATTTTCTTTCAAAGTTTCAAATGCCTTTTGGCACTTAGGATTCCAACTAAATTCACAATATTTTGTGAGAAATTTGAAGAGTGGAGATGCAATTTTTGTGAATTTTTATATCAGAGTGTTTGGAGAAAAAGCAGCCTATCACTCGCTGAAAAACCAGGCATTCCATGAAGGTTTTTTGAGTGTTTGGAGTAAAATTTCCAGCTCATGGTCGATGTCTTCAATGGAGTACAACCATTGTTTGAAGCCCCTTAAATTCACGGGAGGAGAGTGTTTAACTCGGAGATAATGGCCATGTAAAAGCGCACTTTTTGGCGGTCTTGTAGTAGCATTAATTTGCATTTACTAAACTCATTCCTCAAACATCATCTAGGACGCATTTCCAAATAACACCGCAGCAGATTGAGCTCCATATGTAGCATTCATTCATGATGGAGAAGAGCTCTCGAATCCTATCTGGTAGCTACTAGCAATAATTAAAATGGAGTCTTCTCTAATAAAGACTAGGTGTTGCATCGTAATATAGACCAATTATGGCAGTCTTATCCTGTAAAACCAAGAAAACTCCTAACATATTTTTGACAATTTGGGATTGCTAATTTGGAAATAACTTCAACTTTAGATGATTCCACCTTAATTCCATTTCTTGAAATATGGTGTCCCAAAAAAATTATTTCAATAAACATGATAAGACATTTTTCATGAATTAATGAGGGATTTTTTCCTTTCACCTTATGAGAACTTTTTCCAAATTTTCAAGGGCTTCTTCAAAAGAATTTCCATAGACTGTGAAATCATCCATATACACTTCCACACAATCATGAATTAAATCAAAGAAAATACCTAATAATTCTCTTTGGAATTTTGTAGGTGCATTACATAATCCAAAAGGAAATACTCGATAAGCATAAGTTCCCCATTCACAGGTAAATGTGGTTTTGTCTTGGTCTTCTAGTGCTACCTGAATTTTATTATACCCACTAAAACCGTCCAAGAATGAAAAATATTTCTTCCCTACTAGTGTATCTAAAACTTGATCTATGAAATGTAATGTAAAGTGATCTTTTAAAGTAGCTTTATTCAATTCCATATAATCAATACGTACTCTCCATTTTCCATTCTTTTTAGGGACAATTACTAAAGGTGAAACCCATTGGCTGTCTTATATTGTATAAATAAAGTTTACATTCAACATTTTTTGTAGTTCTTCATTTAAAAATTCCCTAAGAATTGGATTAATTCTTCTTTGAGGTTGTCGGATTGGTCTAGAATTATCCTCAATATAGATATTATGTATGCAAGTTTCAAGGTTGATTCCTTTCATGTCAGTGTATTCCCATGGATATGCAGAAAAATATTTTCAAATTTTTTTTATTAATTCCTCCTTTGAAACTTTTTAAGGTTTTTTTTCATATTTAAAGTTTTACCTAGAAATATTTCAATTGAAGAATTACCAAATTCTTCCATAGAATATAAAGACATTTGTCTGGATGATAAGTATTCGATATTACACTATTCCTGAAAATTTTGACTACTCTCCTATTGTGAAGATAATTCATGATTTTCTACTGAATTTAGAATTTGATTTTCTTCACTAATTTGTGAGATAGTAAAAATTGGTTGTATGCCATGTTCATCATCCATCCATTCTTCATTTTCTATTTCTATCATTATTTTTGCTGGAGGATATAATATGAATTTCTTTGTTGAACTTTCATCAAAGATAAACATGTCACCAGATCTACAACTGATGAAAGCATCAATTGTAGCTAACCAAGGTATTCCTAATATCAAAGGATGTCCTTCTAAGTTATTCTTGGATTTAAGATCATAAAGTCAACTGGATATTCCCAAGAATCTAAGGATACATAAATGTCTTCTAATACACCATCCTGTTTGATTACAGATTTATCTGCTATTTGTAGTAATGTTAGTGTATATTGAAGATTTGGAAGTTTTAGTTGTTCCATAGTTTGTTTACTCATGATTTTTATGGCTACTCCTAAGTCGATCAATGTGTTTGGGATTTTGATACCACTTATGTGTGTTTTCACAATGGGACTTCTTGGATCCAAATATTTATGTATGGTTGTTTTTCCCATCATGATATCTGAAAATTTTCCCACTAACTGTAATGTTTTTACTTCTTTTTTTTTTCTCCCTGATTTATTTACACTCAACTCTCTTATTGTTTTTGCAAGGATTGGAATTTCTGTAATGGCTTGTAGCAATGGAATTTTGATAAAAACATTATTTATTTTATCTAATATATTGTAATATTCCCAATTTTCCATCAGTTAACTGGAATATTAGAGTTCCAAATTTTGTTACTTAGTTAAGTAAATAAAAGGGTGGAGGGACCCATAAACCCCATATATGAATAAAATCTACTTTTTTTATGTGAATTTGGGTGAGTAGATAGTAGATCAGCATCATGGAGTAGTGGAGAAACTCATTAATGAAGGAAGAGTAGATATTATGGAGAATAATGAGGAAGATGATGGAGATAGTGGAGGAATAAAAGTAATATTATAGAGCATTAATTATGCAGTGATGGAGGAAGTGGTGCATTAAATGCACACATGATGGAGGAGTGGAAAGTAAATGTAGAGATCATGGAGATCATGGAGAGACATGTAGTCTTCATGGAGACTAGTCTCCACATGTGCAACACAGTTATGAGGTGGGCCAAGGCTAGGGAAGGCTCACTAAAATATAAGGAAGATGAGGGCAAAAAATCAAATAAGTCTAGAATTTGATATTGTATTGTCGTTTGAAATTCTTTGCATGCTTTAGCTATTTAGCTAAGTTTGTTGCATTGTTTAGCACACGGGTGTTCCCGAGCAGGAATCCCAACCTTACTCATGTGGGAATTCGAGTGACTACTCTGGGAAGGTTATTTTGAGTAGCTATTTGTTGGCAATATGATGCAGAGTGTTGTCCTTGATGGCAACCCACTTGATAAAGATGATGGCAACCTACTTGATGAAAGTTGTACTTAATGGAAACTGACATTGATATACTAATTAATGATGCAAATCTGATGTGTCTACAGAGCAGCTCAGATGTAATGATGAAAGGAATTCTAGTATGTGCTAGACCAATGATGAAAAGTGTGTGTCTCAAGGCATACACGGGTTTGGCTAGGAGAAGTAGCGTATGCATGCAGGAAAGTACGTGCCAAGTCGCGTATGCTCAATTGCGCTCTAAAAATGTAAAACCAGGGGTTACTACCATGGTATTGACCCATTGTATTGAGCACTGGGTTGTCTATTTGACCCCGTCCAAGAATACCATCGGAAGAGGTGTGGTTTTGGCTCATGGTATTGATAAAGGGTAAATCTATATAAGGAGAAGAAAATCATTGTGCAAAGTGTGTGAAAATGTCTGGGCTTTAAATGAATACTTCACTCTGAAGTTTATTTGTATGGTTGAACTCTGTTCTTAATCGATAGATCTGAATATATGATGCACCCATGAATATGATGAAGGTTCAAAATCTCTAGATCTGGAAATGATGAATCTATACGATGATCTGAAAAGAAGTAAACAAGTGAAGGTTGTAGCCTTCTGCAGGTGGGTGCCTGCGTGCTGGTATGAGTCTGCACTAGTACATATTGTAAGAATATTTCTTAATAATAAAATATTGAAGACTGAGATGATGACAGCGGTGGTTTTCTCCCAAATTGGGTTTCCACCTAAAAATCCTGGTGTTCATGTGTGATTGATTGTGTGTGATGATTACTCTATTCTTTCTGCATCTGTTTACTGTTTTCTGAACATCTGATAAATGAGTAATGCAATGATCTAAGTCATGAATTAAATGCATAATTAATTCACTGGATATACGTGATTTCTGTAAAGGATATCCACGTATATACGCGAGTTGAATTCAAGAAAGTAGCGTATGGGTTTTTAAGAAGGAAATATCAAAGTTTTATTGTCTGCACTAAATACTGATTCACCCCCCCCCCCCCCTCTCAGTGTTTTTCCAACACTATTCATCATCCTACATTAGTGCCACATTCAACCCCTCTCTTCTGCATATAAACCTTTAATAATTACACATTCCTATCTTGGGGTTTGAAAGGAGGAAGGTAGTTTGTAGCATTTCAACTAGGAAACTAGTGGAGGATTCATCTTTTCACCTTGAGGTTCCATTTCAGTCTTCTGGGAGCATCATTGTGATATCCATCATCAGGCCATCATATTACACCTCCATGCAACAATAGTTCCTTCATGAATTGTGCAATCCATCTAGGGAGATATAAGGGAGGAAGGAAGTTCCAAATATTTCAGCTTGCAATCCCGTGAGGGGTATTTCCCTCACTTTTAAGAGATCATTTACATGAGATGTGAGAATTATTTCATCATCCAACAGCAGGCTACAACTCCAGCCTCCTTGACAGCGCAGTCTAGGTCAACAGTTGTGCAGTTTGCAGCTACAACTTGAGTAGAGAAAGGAGCTAGATCTCAAGCTTCTAGCTTGGAGATCAGGAGAAGGGATCATCCCTTCAGTTAGTGAGCTGAGTAGGTGCTATTGTAGTTGATAGATCATTATTGCAGCCCCATATCATAAGTTTTCTCCAGAGAGTGCATAACTCAGCCAACAGGGGTGTAGTGTGCCACAAAAAAGGGTCGAAAATCCAAAGTTAAATTTTGGCCAAACCATTTCTGGGTTGTTCTGGGTTTTTTTAGTAGAGTCTGTGGTTAAAATCCTAGATCTTTCAAAGCATTCCATCAGCCTCATGCACATGGTTCTTCTTCACAGTAGCAACAATTTCCACCAGCAATAGCAGTAGTAGCATAACATTTCTAGTGCTAGTTTCATTTAGTGTATTTCAGCCATCTTGTGGCTTGAGTGAATTCCCTTTGGAGCACTGTGTACTTACCTTGCTGTTGATCCTTAACGATATGGTCTAGCTGTTTTATTCCCATATTTATGATGTTTCGATGTATTCCAACATTTTTCCAGTTCTACATGTTTAATTCTTATTTTACCGTAGTTCGAACTGTGTATATGTTCTATATTCCTATCTTTCCCATTTTGGGATATTAAAATGGTATCAGAGCATGATCTTTGGCTCATCTTGTGGGCACTTCATGACATCAAAAGAACAGAGGAAGCGGAAAAAGAAGAAGTCTTCAATGGTGAAAGGATCAAGTTTTTCCATAGTACTCTTTAGATTTATGTAGGATCTCTCCACAGAGATTAAAGAAATGAGTAGTGGAAGGCAAAGAGAGACCTCAAGAGGGTTTAATAATTAGGAAGGTCCAAGCACTTCCTATCAATAGCATAAACAACCAGCAATGCAAATAGCTCCACAACACTTTTCTATGTCCACTTTCCTTGAAGAAGGAGATGAATGACATGGAGGTGGAGGATACTTAGAGCATGAGACTCTGAGTAATTATCTTGCAGAGTACAAATCTCAATCTAGAGCATTCAAGGATAATCTAACTCTCCAACAGTTATTTCAGATCAAAGAGAACCAGAGACGCAACAACGTTAATATAAGAAAAGGGCACATACATAATAGATTCTTCTTTCTTACATTTGATGGGTCATCCACAAGCACAACAAAGGCTTGGATGGAGTAGTTAGATTATTTCTTCCAGCTATGCCCATTAGCAGAAACAAAGGTTGTTGATATTGCAGTGCTACACCTTGAGGGTGAAGCAAAGGATTGGTGGTTTAGCCATTTGAAACATGCGAGAGTGACAACTTATGCAGATTTCACTCAAAGGCTGATAAAGAATTTTGATATAAGAAAACTGGAGACATTATCCATAGTGACATTTCCCTTCATTGATGAGAAATTACATGAGAAGAAAAAGGAAGATGTTAGCACTATCACTCCCGAAAGGGAGCAAATACCACCACCACTAGCTGCAAAAGTACTTGCATCACGAGAAAGAGCGCTTGCATCTTTGCAAGATGGTCTTGAGCTCTTGACATTGGGAGTCCCATGCATGATTCAGGAGATGCATGAGGAAGAAGGGGTAGATACTAGCACTGGTACAATAGTAGAGGAGTAGCCATCACCATCACCAGCAGTTGGAGAAGCTATTGTCCCGGTTGGAGGAGCTCTTGTAGCCTTACAAGATGTCCCCAAATATCATCTTATCCAAGGTTTGCAAACTTTTCCATCCCATTTTATTTCAACACTTCAGTTTGAGATTTTTAGGGTCATGCCATCAGGGAAATTGCATAACCAAGGGTTAGAGCACCTTGTTGATTTGGAGCAACAAACTATCACTGCGCAGAGGACCCTTGACTTCCTCAAGGAGGATATGTATAGCCATCCTAGTTGTTTATTGTTGAGCTACACACAACACTTTGTGTTGAAGTGTGGAGTTTCGGAAGACTGGATGAGCATATTCCTAATCGGTAAAATGTCGGGCTATGATTTCAGCATTATGCATGGTCATGAGACAGCAACAACATTGTCACTAGGGAGCAGTGATGAGTTGGGGGCCCAACTATTCTTGGAGCATTCCGATGACCACTTAGCTCATGAAGCATTAGAGGGAAATATGATAGTTGGTAGAAATCTTATGATGGATAGAATTTTCCATTATAAGGATGAAGCCTTCTTCATGAGCATCTCACAGCTCAAAGAGAAGTTTCTACCTACAACATATTCATAACCTTATGGATTCCACTGGGTCATCGATGAGAAGTTCTCATGGATTAAACTCAAGGAGGATGCACTTCAACATATCATGGAGTGCAAAGATCATCAGATTGGGGATGATGGTATTCTCCATTGGGTGGATACCAAGTTGGAGAATGATATGATTCATCACCCACAGTTGGATGGGTGAGGATGATGAGTTAGTGATTAGTGAGGTACTTTTAGATCTATGATACAGGGTAGCAAGAAGCATGGTTGCGCTGAATTCTCTTGGGTGAGTATGGTTACCACCCGATATTTCAGATTGGTATGTTCCATGCCTTGCATAGTACTGAGGTGCAACAGCATCATGAGGCATGGTTGCACTAGCTAATTTTGAGAGAGTTTGGCCATAACATGACATATCCTATGTCAATGGGTATGTTATTGTTTGGAACATTGCATGGCACTCACATGATGTGGCAACAGGGAGCTTGGTTATGTTGGGTTGATGTGACATTCTACATGTCAATCAGTAAGTTGTTTCTCCATGGCTTGCATGATGATGATGTGAGGTGGCAAATAGATTCATTTATACTTTTGTTACTCTTAAGAGAGTATGGGTTGAATTTCTCCCATACCTTTCATGATGAGGAGGGGGGATGGAAACATGACGCCTTACTGCATTGGCTTTTGTTAGGAGAGTATGGCCACCATACTTGGTATGATGATGGGGTGGTATGGCAGCAAGAGGCATAATTTTGGTGGCTGTTATTGAGATAGTATGGTTCAAAATTTTACATGTCAACCCATATTTCTATGTTTCCTATTTTTCACAGTGTTGAGATTATGCTTGGAGCAAGCAGGGTCAATAGGGCCATTGATGGAAGCATGGAGAGGTACATCCTACTCCATATAGCATGGGTTGGAGAGATAGTTCATGAGTTGGGACTTTCCTTTGGGGGGAGGAACCACTTCACTTCATATGACTCATGTAAAGGAGAGGCTCTGGAACAACAGATGGTTTCCACTTGGAGGTTTATTGATAAGGAGAGGCATCTAGCTATACAGTTGGAAGCCATTCTAGAAATTCTAGAGAGGTAGCTATGGAGCTGGGAATTCATTACACATTGGAGTAGATGGGCTGAACTTCCATATGAGGATGCCATTTGGAGAGAGAGGGATTGAAGTAGCATTCACTTTTGCAGTTGCTTGAGGACAAGAAACATTTTGGCGGGGATGACTGTAATATTCTCAATTTTCCATCAGTTAATTAGAATATTATAGTTCCTAATTTTCTTACTTAGTTAAGTAAATAAAAGGGTGGAGGGACCCATAAACAACATAGATGAATAAAATCCACTTTTTTTGCATGAAAGTGGGTTAGTAGATAGTATATCAACATCATGGAGTAGTGGAGCAACTCATTGATGAAGGAAGAGTGGAGATTATGGAGAATGATGAGGAAGATGATGGATATAGTGGAGGAATAATATTAATATCATAGATAATTAATGATGCAGTGATGGAGGAAGTGTCACATTAAATGCACACATGATGGAGGAGTGGAAAGTAAATGCAGAGATCATGGAGGTTATCGAGAGACAACGCAGTCTTCATGGAGACTAGTGTCCATATGTGCAGCGCAATTATGAGGTGGGCCAAGGCTAGGGAAGGCTCACAAAAATATAAGGAAGATGAGGGCATAAAATAAAATTAGTATAGAATTTTCTATTGTATTGTATTTTGAGATTCTTTGCATGCTTCAGCTGTTTAGCTAAGTCTGTTGTGTTGTTTAACACATGTGTGTTCTTGAGTAGGAATCCCACCCGTACCCATGGGGGACTTCGAGTGCCTACTCTGGGAAGGTTATTTTGAGCAATTATTCATCATCTGGAATTGGTGTCACATTCAACCCCTCTCTTCTACGTATACAACTTTAGGAATTACGCATTCCTGTCTTAGGGTTTGAGAGGAGGAAGGTAGTTTCTATCATTTCAGCTAGGAAACCAGTGGAGGATTCATCCTTTCACCTTGAGCTTCCATTTTAGTCTTCTAGGAGCACCATTATGATATCTGGCATCAGATCATAATATTACACCTCCATGCAACAGTAGTTCCTTTAGGAATTGCGCAATCTAGCCAGGCAAATCTAAGGGAGGAAGGAAGTTCCAAGTATTTCAGCTTGGAATCCTGTGAGGGTCATTTCCCTCACTTTGAAGAGATAATTTACATGATTTGTGAGAATTATTTCATCATCCAGAATTAGGCTAAACTCTAGCCTCCTTGACAGTGCAATCTAGTCGATTAGTTGTGCGGTTTGCAGCTGCAACATGAGCAGAGAAAGGAGCTAGATCTCAAGCTTCTAGCTTGGAGATCAGGAGAAGGGAACAACCATTTAGTTATTGAGCTGAGTGGGTGCTATTGAAACTGATAGATCATTATTTCAGCCCCATATTAGAATTTTTCTCCAGGGAGTGCATAACTCAGCCAACAGGGGTGAAGTGTGACACCAAAAAAGTGTAGAAAATCCAGAGTTAAAATCTGGCCAAACCATTTCAAGGTTTTTCTAGTTTTTTTGAGTAGAGTGAGTGGTTAAAATCCTGGATATTTCGGATAACTCGAGCAGCCTCCTGCACATGGTTATTCTTCATAGTAGCAGTAGTTTCCAGTAGCAGCAGTAGTAGCAGCACAACATTTCCAGTGCTAGTTTCCTTTAATTTATTTCAACCATCTTGTGGCTTGAGTGAATTCATTTTGGAGCACTGTGTACTTACCTTGTTTTTGATCCTTAATGATATGATTCAGCTATTTTATGCCCATATGTATGATGTTTTGTTGTATTCCAGCATTTTTCCAATTCTACATGTTTAATTTTTATTTTACCGTAGGTGGAATTGTGCATATGTTATATATTATTGTCTTTCCCATTTTGGGATATTACATATATCATAGATAGGAAACATGATTTTTTATTCTACCCCTTTATCAATTTTTAATATTTCAGGGAAAGGAGGTTTTGGTATAGATACCGAAGTTTTTTCTATGATGGGAGTTGAGTTATTGGATTATCTTATGTTTGATTTTGAAAATTTTGATTCTGATGAAGAGATATCCCTTCTTCAAAATGATTATTTTTATATTGAAGATTTATATCTTGATGAAGATAAATATCCTCATCAGAATGGTCATCTTTTCCTTTTTCTTGAAAAATAATAGAAGGCAACTTCTTCTCTAATATTCTACCAGATCTAAGTTGAACATTATTAAGATATAGTGGAGTTATCATATAATTATGAAAATTCCCCCCTCCATGTTATAAATAGGTTGTGCTTTTTTATTGTTTGGGTTTCTAAGTGGTTGAGAAGGTAGTTGGTTTTCCCTTTGTGGAAATGGTAATGAAAGTTGTGGATTTCTATTTTAAAATTGAGGTTGTTGAATGGTTTGAAGAAAATGTTGTGGCATATAGTTCAGATAAGATTGTGGATATTAGTGATATTGAGGATATCTACCATAAGGATTTTGCATTCCTTGTGTCCAAGATTGGGGTTGAGACCAGGGCTGCTTCCATGTCATTGATGAATTCCAGTTATTCTGTGGTGGCTAAGTATACATTTGAGTGTTGAAACCTTGAGTTTGTGGTCCTTGCCATGGTATTCTAGTAACAAAAGAAAGAAGATCTACCTAGTGTGGAGCTATTTACTCTTTGTAAATGGCCTTAAGACCTGGAATAGAAGGACATTTCTCTGTTTCATGATTTTATGTACATATGACACATTTTTCTATGATTTTTAAATCAAAAGGTTATTCTCTTAAGGCATGTTTCTTTCTGCACTTAGGACAAAATATAGATAAGGCATCACTTTTTAGTTTTAGGGTGTCTATTTTTTCACTAAGACTCCCTAAAATATCTATTTTTAATTCATCACCATTTTTTTCCTACTTACCGTTCCTGATGCAGACTTATTAACTCTAGAGAGAATAGGATCTCTTGAGCTCCTCCCAATTCTTGACTTTCCTCTTGAAATATGTATACATAAATTAGAGATGTATGGTAATGATAGTTGAGAAATGTCTCCCTTTCCCATCATATTAATAATGTAGATCCATTCATCCCTAATAGCTTTCAACATGAGTGATTTTAAAGTAACTTCATCCAAATTTTCCATCTTAGCCCTTTTTAGATTGTAACTGAATCTCTCAATTAGGTCCTCCAAGTTTTTATCTTCTCTTTGCATCATCTTAAAAAATTCATCTCTTCGATTAATTGTATAGTAATCCTTGTATTTTAGTAATAATTCATTCTTCCTTTCTTCCTATGTCCTAATAGAATGTGTTATTAACCCCATGAACCATTTTAATGTTGCATCCTTAAGAGTTTCAGGAAAGAATTTCAACTTTTTAGAATCGAGTAAGTAGTCATATGATCTACATAAAACTTTGAATTCAAACAGAAATGTGTCAAGACCTTCACTCCTAAATCCATGAAAATTGGGAAGGATGGAGGGTGAGATATTCTTCATTGTGGAAGTTGTATCCTAATCCAATATGGGAAATCCAACATGATCTACTTCTCTTCTATTTCCTCCTCCTTCTCCTCCTCCTTCTCTTTCTTCTCCCCTTCCTCTAACTCTACCTCGTCCTCCACCTCCAATCCTAGGTCCACCTCCTCCTACTCTTAATTGGTCATCATTCACATTATGTACTTCTCCTTCCCCCTCTCCAACCATTGTAGATTCCTCAGAACTAATATAGGATTCTAAATTTGGGATTTTGTTTTCCTCTTCTGATTCTTCTGGTTCCTCTATCAATGATATATTAAAGAATTCTTCTTCTTCTTCTTCCTCACTAGGGATTTCTAGCTCTAGGGCTAAGAGTTTCTCTCCAGTAGAGGAAGTCTATGCCTACCTGATAAGAATGGAGTACGAGTTTGGGTGGATGGTGTGGCTACTACGAGGTATTGATGGAGTGAGTGGTGTTTTTGGATCAAACTTATACCTCTAGCTACAAATTTACCTCTAGAATATATTTCTCTACGAATGTCATTTTTTATGTTTTTGTTATTTTGGTGTTGTTTTTTTTTTTAAGATTAAGAGATAAGGCTCCTATTTACACGTCCCCAAAAACGCCACCAAAATGTTTATTGAATTTAATGTCTTAAATTACTATCATAAATTATCGACTGGAGTTGGTAATCTTATGAAGTGAAATTGCACTATATATGCTACAAGCCTTTTCTTACTTAATTCATTGTGTTGATTTGATATGTTTAAAGTTGTTTTTAGGATTTTGTGTCTATATTGAATTTCTAAATGGAATTGAGAAACTTGAAACTTATGATTTGTGAATTTAAATCTAAATTTAACTATCGAAGACTATGATGAGAATCCTAATTTAGCATGTTTAATAGTTAATGATTGACTTTGAGGAAAACTAAAGCTTAAGAAACAAGAAGAAATTCTAATATTTTTTTATGTTTTTGCAATCTTTATGTGAATTAAATTTAAGACAAGATACCACTAAAAATTATTTGAACTTATCAAAAGAATTATTTTAATGATTGAGAAATATAATTTGCAAGAAGGAAGAAAAAAAAATGTTTAAAAGAAGAAAAAAAACTAATCTATGATAAACCTATTTTACATGAAAAGAGATTAAGCTAAATGAGAAATCCGAAGTTATATTCAACGAACCTATGCCAGCCACTCTCATAGATTATATCTAAGTATATTAAATCAAAAATCATATGTCTATCTTAACATAACGATATTCTGCAAATGAAGATAACAATAGTGAAAGAATAATAGGGAAATTGATTGTCTATACTATGGAAATCCAAAAGATAATTTGCAATGGAAATAAAAGCAAAGTATTTGTCTACAATATGAAAGTGAAGCACATCTTTAAGCTATGAAGCGCAAATGTAAACATAGTGTATCTATGCTATCAATTGCAATATAAAACAGAGCAAACAGAGCGTGTATTTATGATGAAAAACACAATGAAATGATAAGAAATTAAACTATGAAATGACAGAAAATTAAACGAATAAACCTCTTCTGTGCATCGTCCCTCCATAATAGAATGGTTCTGATCTATTCAAAAATATCTATGCAAAATTGATTCCAGAATGATTTCTCCTTTGATTAATAAAAAAAGAGTTTTAAGATATAATAGTCTTACAATAAAATCAAACTTATTTCATATTCACACAACCTGGTATTTATAACAGTCTTGAATTAAATGTTTGAGGCTTTCACACCTTTGGAGACTAATCAAACTATGCACAAAACTTTAAAAAGAAATGTGATTTTTATTTCTTTCACAATTTTCTATGTGGATAGAAAATCGTGAAGCTTAATCTTCTCGCTCGCTTGTTCCATTTCCTTCTTTGACTGGCCCTTTAACCACAATCCTAGGTGCTTTCCCCCTCGATTCTAGACAGGTAGGTATGATATAATCCTTGAATGGATCATTCATCAATTTCCCATGTATTTTTCCTCTTTATTCGTTCTCCAGAACCTGTTAAACCATGCCGGTGGCTACAGAAACAGAAGTTAGCTGCAAAATTGCATGAATTATGTAGCTAAATACAATTTTTATCCAAATAATAAGAAACATTTAAAATGTGAAAAAGAGATCATTAAGGTACCTTACGAGGCTAAAATTGTGCAAATTAATACTTGCTTGGACATATGGAGTTGAGAAAAAGGAGTAGAAAATAGTGAAAATGGATGTCAAAATTGGGGCAGTATTAAGGCTCCATGTCAACTAATTCATGAACCTATCTTATCTTTTCCAAATCCTAGGAGAGTTAGAAACAACTTTCCCCTTTTTAGCTAATTGATTGAGTTTATCTCTCAAAGCATTGATTACAAGATTCTTTACAATAGTAAGCATTGACAAACCTATTCACATCGGATAAACTCATGTAATAACTATTTACATTAGCCTAAGTTGAAATTTCACCATTTACATACAGTGAAAATATTCATACACAGAAATGCAACAAGCACATCAAATTATAGCAGAAGCACAACAACTGTTTGGCTTGAAATTTTGATACCTTGGAAGGATTTTTGGATGTTGTTGATGACCCGTGAGGAAACTTGGAGATATCCAATACACCCTGGAGCCTTTAAACCATTCAAAAGCATGATATTAACCTCTTCAAACTTGGTTTCAAAACTTATTGTCCAGAAACAAAGCTACAGTGCTGGAAAGGGACCAACAAGGTGTCAAAAAGGAACATTTTAATAATTTTCTCCAAATTTATCACTCCTCAAATATCCTCAAGTAATATTTTGCTATCCATATGCTAATAGCTACCCATACATAATTGAAAATTTTGATTTTGAACTTCTGATAAAAAGCACAACAAATAGTTGTTGCATTTCTATAGGATACTTTTGCTTGTTGCACAAAAATTCAAAATTTCAAAACTTTGTATCCTTTTCTTTGATTTCTTGTCTTGCCTTCAGACTGCCAATGATGCATCGGCTAATAGTTCAAGGTTTTCCCTATTTTTGAGTTTCCTTAGGGTTATTTTTATTTTCTTCTTCACATTTTTCACCCTAGCCTTGCAGACCATGTTCCTAGCATAATAATGTCTTGCCATATTTCTTTAAGTGTGGTATCGTTGTTTTCTTTTTTAGTAGCTTCTCCAATTAATCATTCACTCTCTCAAGCCAATACTCCTAGTTTTTCTCAATCTCAGCACCTATGGAGTCATCTATAGCATTTAGGGCTTGAGGAGGAGATGGAGCTTCTAAATTTTGTTCCTTTCTAGCCATTTCCCTTGTCTTAGGTCTTCTAGGTCGAATTTTCATGTTCTTCTCTTCCAGCTGCTCTACATCAATGATGGATTTACATTTATCTTATGCTATCAAAACACCTGCCTTGGACTCAGTTTTTTTTACTGATGGCTTGCTTGATGATTCAACTCCCTATTGTCTTGAGGATGATAAAGGAGTGCTTTGAATTTTTTACTGGCTTGAGACAGGTAGAAGAGCAACTGCCTCCAAGAAACTTTCCCATGATATGTTGATTTGTGATAGTTGGTGGAGGACTATCATTTTCACTGAGGCATGATGAAAGAAGCTAGCTTGATGATCTTTACCTTTAGACTGCACCCTTTATTTTAAGTAGCTTTAGAGGTTTCTTAGAAGTGAAATGCATCAATAATTGAATATGATATTGATAAAGTCTGTTAAACCTACCCTCAAAAGTGAATTATTTCATGATGGTCTTCACTAAAGGGTTGTACTTATCGAAAAAATTCCTGATAGGAAATATGTGAGAAGGAGACTCCTTGTATTGTGGCTTTAAAAACATTTTATAGTGCTCTAGATCCAAGTCCATTCCTTTCAACTAGATTTCACCTTGATTAGGGATTGTAGTTTCTTAAGTTATGACCTATTTTGACACTT
Organism: Pinus albicaulis; assembly: GCA_034641835.2. Classification (NCBI taxonomy): domain Eukaryota; kingdom Viridiplantae; phylum Streptophyta; class Pinopsida; order Pinales; family Pinaceae; genus Pinus; species Pinus albicaulis. The sequence continues at coordinate 1,508,667,748 of CM076575.1, read as the reverse complement.
GAAAATTGATCCCTGCTATATTGTCTTGATCCTTATTGAATTTTATGGAAAATAGGTTTGTTAAATAATGTTTGTAGCCCACCACTTTCACCTTTTGACAAAACCCTAGGCATGATGCCTACTCAAATGATTTTCTAATGAAATTTGATGAATTAACCTCCCGCACATGAGTTGGTGGATACCTATAAATATCTCATCCCTTATACTTCCTCATTTCACTAGTATTCACCATGTTTTTGGCTTCACTTCTAATCAAAAACCCTAATCTAAAACAAGAAAGTGCTAGGGATTTGATCTACAAAACAGAGCTAAAAGTGCAACAAACTGAGGGGAGGAAATGAAGGGAAAGGGGGGTAGGAAAAATTTTGAGAAAATTATGGGGGGTAGGGATAGATGTTAGGAAGGTAATGAAGGTGGTTTTTATTGAAATGAGGGACAAAGAAGGGGTGAAAATGGAAAAACACAGACTTAAGCCATAAACGCAGTAAGTAGACTAAAAGAGAAGTGGTGGAAAAATTCGAATTTCTGATGGCTATGGCAAGTATAAAAGTGGTAGAGGGGAGCTCTTGGAGCTTTTGGAAGGATACAATGAAGTTTTGAAATGTCTTGATGCTCCTTTACAACTTGGAAAATCAATTTGTGGCTTCATAATGGAATGAAATCATGTGTACTTTGACAAAGCGACATGATGATGTGATTGGTACTAGAAGCATTATTCTTCAATAGGAAGTGTTACATCTCCATGTTAAGAAAATGTAATTTGATTCTCTTTAAAACACTATATTTTTCTAATTGATAACTCCCATGATGATTACCATAATGGATGAAATGACTCCCTATTTCAAAATGATGAACATATTATGCATATTCTTGACCATGAATTATAACTTTAGCTCTCAAAGTATGCATTTTTATGATTCTATGACCAGTATGATGACCAACTAACTCATTTGATGACTTATGACAAGAAATTATGACAATTACCATGACATATTTTTATGACCTTGGATAAGTGGAGGGAGTATCAAATGCACATAAACAATAACTTGGAACCATTTGACAATCAAGAGACATGTCAGATTTAATTTGAAAATATTATAATGACCTAAGACTCAAACAATAGTGGAAAGAGTATTTTTGGTCAATGTGACTATAGGACACTAATATTGGCTCCAATGGGGATGGAAGATCCTTTAGGAGGTGTCAATAATACCATAGGCCAAGTAGCCTTGTTCATTTGGCAATGGAGTCACTGTAACTACAATCTTCAAACTAAAAACTGAATTGTACCATCAACTGCAAACTCCATTAGAAATTGACACTGAAAAAGATGCTCAGAATGTTGAGCTTATTCATCACACCTCACCTACACTAACTGATCCATAAACGACATGAGCAAGTGAAATCGAAAATCCAGTGTAACCAATCAAGTAAATGACTACTTGATTGATGCTTGTATTTAGCTCCATCAGGCATAAAGAAATATTTAGAAAATGGCAACTCAAAATGATACCTAAGTCCAAAACATGTGTTGGTGAATAAAACAAACTCCAATTTTTTTTATTCTTCCAAATACTGCCCAAGGGGTCTTGAAAATCATTAAAAATTACCTCTTGTGGATTATAAAAAAGAAGGGAGATGCCTTCAAATATAATGGTTGATTGTTCTTCTTAATTTAGTTGATCCCTATTAAATTAAAATGCAGCAATGTGATCTTCCATATCATCTAGATGAGAGAAAATATTTGTACATTATTGATCCTCAATTGAGATAGCCAAATCAACATCAACACAAATATCTACAAGTGGATTTTCATGTATATCAGAAAGGGAATTATCTTCACTTTGAAAAAATTCTATATCTTGATCATTTCAAGGTTGTTGAACATGTTCATCCAACTCAAGCCAAAAAACCTGTTGTACATTATTTTTGACCTCAACAGATAAATCAGGACTCTCTAGAGTTTCTATACAAGAAAACTAAAAATTATGATTTTCCCATATTTCCTCCTGAATTAAAAACTCGAAAGAGGAAAGGAATGAACGACAGCTAGAAATAACATCTTCATATATATCTTGATCTCTTGAAGATTGGAAAGACTGTTGCAAATTATCATCAACTTCAGAAGATGGAATATCAATGTCATATTTTGAAGAATTTTTCTCAAGTTCATTGTCATCCAGGGTAGAATCCATGATCTTCTCATGCTGGTGAAAAGGGTTTTCATTCAAAGCATCCAAGAGTTCATCATCCATAAACTCTTCATTTCCATAAGCACTTTCCATCTCTTGAATAAAATTATCAAAGTGATCACAATAATCCTCAATCAAAATAAAAAAAGGATAGGTTTCTCTATACTTCTCAAAAAATAAAGAGTGAAAATCCTTGAGAGAATAAATACAAGCAGGAAGCAAGCTTTCATACCAAAACCATGCTCTTTCTTCTAATGTGATCATGAACATCTTCATGAAACAATATTCATGAAAATAAATCCTCATCTTATGCACATGCATATGAAATCTTATTAAATTAAGTGTAGCGTCATCACCTTTTCCATCTCTGAATTTTGGCAAGCATGTTTGTCAATCTACCTGATGCATACGATTTGGAAAACCCAGAACATGATATTGATGCATAGGAGCATATCTTCTAGACTGAGAACTCATCTCAATTTATGTATCCTGCTGCAAGTGGAGTATCTGGATCAAGTTGGAGTCGACAGGTGAATGATTCATCCTTCATGTGTTTGATCACTGTCCACCATCAACAATCATATCTGATCCTTATATTTCACACCTAGGGAAAATGTGACCTTTCGCTCCCCAACAACAACACCAAAATTTTAGCACTCCTTAGTTTCTCAAGGCTGAGAAAAGAAACCAAAGAGGTAACCACAAACCAACTTTTGACTTGGAAGCTAGCCCTACCAAATAAGATAGGTATCTCTAAAAAATCAACTAAAATATTGCTGGAATTATCAGGGTTTTAGGCTAGGTATTTTGCGAAGTAGGATTTTGATTTAAGTTTTGTTGGATGTCAAGAAATAGGTTAAGGAACTAGGAAAAATAGGTCAAAAGATCAGTTATAGTCATTAATTGAGGCAAGGTAGATGTAACCATAGACACATATGGGTTTTTCATTGTAGTATGGTAGGAGGAAATAAGATGAAAGACAGTAAGTGAGCATAGATGCATGAATTCACTTATCTCGAAGAAAAATATTTAAATGATAATCTCAAACAAAATAGAACATTTAGATAATCATTTATGTTTAACACTTAAGAGATAAAGAATAAGAAGAAATATGAATAGCTACTAGAAGCATCTAACAATCAAATGAAAAATAAAAACTGAAGAAAAATAGTGTCACTGACCACAACACATGAATCCATAAAAATATATGAAATTGTCTATTATTTCTCTGCAAAAATGGAGTATGCTAGTCCCAAAATGTATCAGCTTCAAAACATCCAACCCTTTGCTTACACTTGTTTTTTAGTACATATAGAAGACTGTAATATTATCAATTTTCCATCAGTTAATTGGAATATTATAGTTCTTAATTTTATTTATTAATTAAGTAAATAAGAGGGTGGAGGGACCCATAAACCCCATAGATGAATAAAATCCAATTTTGATGTGTGTATGTGGATAATTTAGAAGTAGATTTTCATTATGGGGTAGTGGAGCAGCTTCTTAATGAAGTAAGAGTGGAGATCATGGATCATTAATGATAAGATCATGGAGGAAGTCAAATTAGATCATGGTGCATTAAAAGTAAGATCATAGAGCACTAATAATGAGGTAGTGGAGGAAGTGGTGCATCTAATGCACACATGATGGAGAGAGTGGGAATTAAATGCAAAGATGGTGGAGAACATGGAGAGACAACACAGTCTTCATGGAGGTTAGTGGCCACATGTGCATCGCAGTTATGAGGTGGGCCAGGGCTATGGAAGGCTCACAAACCATAAATATGAAGGTAGAAATAGAAGGAGGCTTTAGATTTTGATTATTTATCTATTTAGATCTGGATTTGTCATTTGATATTTTTATGCACACTTCAGTTGTTTAGCTAAATCTGCAGTGTTTTTTAGAACACAGGTGTTTCTGAGAAAAAATCCCACCCTTACCCATGGGGGACTTCGAGTGACTACTCTGGGAAGGTTTCTTTGACCTGACATACATCATCGGGCATTGGTGCCACATTCAGCCCCTCTCTACAACACATTTAGTCTCACGAATTACACATTCCTGCTTCAGGGTTTGAGAGGAGGAGGTTGTTTCTAGAATTTCAACTGGGAAAACAGTGGAGGATTCATCCTTTCACCTTCGACTTCAATATCAGTCTTCCAGGAGCATCATATTATTATCCAACATTTAGGCTAGCATTTCATACCTCCATGCAACAATAGTTCCCCAAGGAATTGCACAGTCGAATCTTGTAGATCTAAAGGAGGAAGGAAGCTTCCAATATTTCAGCTGGAAATCCTATGAGGGACCATCTCCTCACTTTGGGCACATTTTTTCCATCATTCTTGAGCTTATTTTAATTATCTAGCATCATGATATAGATTCTCCATCGTTGAAAGTGCAATTTTATCTAGCTGTTATGTATTCAACAACTGCATCTTTTGGAGGAGGAAGGAGGAGACAGATTTTGAGCTTATAGCTTACGAATATTAAGGAGGGATAAACCCTCTATGAATTGAGTTGGTTGCGCCTTATTGCAACCATAATATCTTCAGCCCATGCAGTATATCTGCATACCCAATAGTGACATAGTTGTAGGCCCTAAGAGGGTGATTTTACAAGATTTTCAGATATGGAAATCCTTTCTGGGTTATCTTGGGTATTCATCATAGAGCCCGAATCTGAAATTATGACATCATATGAGCTCTGTAACTACCATATCTACACTTTTATTTTCAGCCGAAAGTTGTGGTCCTAGCATTTGCAACAGGGACAACATAGTATTATCTCCATGAATCCAACAGTTACGCAGTCCCTCTTATGGGAGGAGTTCACGGTCACTTTAGCCTTCTTGTTTGGCTTGAGTGCTTGATATTTTGAGCTTTGTTGTACTTCCATTTTCACCTCTAATAATAATATGGCTCAGCTATTCTGTCTATTTCTATGGTGTATTTATCTTATGTGTACATAGTTGCAGTTTCCATTTATTTTGTATCTCTATTCCCGTCTTTTCCATTTTGGGATATTACAGTGGTATCAGAGCATGATCTTTGGCTCAGCTTGTGGGCACTTCATCTTTTACATCAAAAGAATAAGCAAAAAGTAGGGATCTACAATTACAGAGGGTTTAAGTTTTACCACTCTTCTCTTTAGATCTATGCAAGATCTCTCCAAGGAGGTCAAACACATGAAGAGATAAAGGCAAAAGGATATTCCAAGAATATTTCAGAATGAGGAAGGTCCAAGCACTTCCTATCAGCAGCTTAAACAAACGGCAAAGAAAAGAGCTCCACAACATTCTACTAGATCCACTTTCTTTGAGAAGGAAGGTGAATGGTTTGAATATTGAGGAGACTTGTGGTATGAGACCCTAAGTAAATATCTGTCTGAGTACAAATTACAGCCTAGAGCACTCAAGGAGAATCTAACTCTCCAACAGTTTTTACAACTCAAACAAGAAATGAGATTTCACAGCATCAATAGAAGAAAGAGGCATAGGTTCTTCTTGCCTACATTTGATGGATCACCCTCAAGAACAATAATGGCTTGGAGGAAAGAGTTAGATACATTCTTTCAGCTATATCTAGTAGAAGAAATAGAGGTTGTGGAGATTGCAGTGTTGCACCTTGAGGGTGAAGAAAAATATTGGCGGTTTAGTCATTTATCACATGCCAAAGTGATTGCTTATGAAAATTTCGTTCAAATACTGAAGAAGAAGTTTGGTAGAAGGAAACCTAAGACATTTACTATAGAAACTATTAGGTCCCTGTAATTTTTCAGATTGGCAAGACCAAATAGACAAGGGTAACATCAAACCAACCTTGGAGTCATAGGACCTAGCCTTCCTAGACTCAGAGAGGGCTCTCTCTATATTTGTATAAAATATATAATCTTGTTTAATTTAGGATGTTGATTTTAGGCTAGTTAAAATGATAGGGTTTGTTTGTTTTATTTTGTTTGGTTGGGTTGCTTGTTAATAAGAACAGATAGAGTAAGAGAAATTCAAACCATTGGGCTATGGGGTCTGTGAAAGGCTTGAAAATTACAACAATAAATCAAGGGTATTTCATAGGGCAAATTAACAAAGCCAAATGGATCTTAATAGCTTATGTGAGTGTGAAATTAACATTAAGTTGTGAATTTAGTTGGTTTGAAGGGAAATTAAGAATCCTTTAACATATACTAGAAAAAGAAAATCCTTTTAGGATAACTATGCTTAAGAAAGAATCAAAGGACATGGCACACCATAAACTTCTTTGACTAGACTTCACTAAGTAAACTTTAAGACAACAATCCAGCAAACCCTAGAGATCAGGGAACTCCTAAATTCTCTAGCTATTTACCTTCAGACAAAGAAAACATTTAAGATGACATATAAGTGATGATTAAAGAGAAGGGAACTCCTAAATGCTTCAATCAGAATCTAAAAGACCTTCAAAGTGACTATTCAAGATGGACTAAAGGACAGGGTAAACCATAAACTTCTTTAGCCAAACCCTAATCAGTAAAATTTAAAGAAAAGGCCTTAAAAACAATGTTTCAAGCTACACCAAAGGACAGGGCATATCATAAAATTCTTTGGATTGACTCCATTAAATAATTTTCAAGACAAAAAGCTAAGTGGAAACAGAGAGCAACTAAGAATTCTCCAATCAGACTGAGCACAGGAAAACATTTGAACAATGGAAGGCAGATAGACTTAAGGTGCCTCTAACAGCATATCTTAACCTAAATTTTCTGCTCTATTGCAAGAGAAAAGATGAAAAATATGGAAATCATAAGGAAAAAAATACAAGATCAGAACAACATCACCATTTAAACAATTTCATGAATCCTATGAATATGCTTGCTCCATTTATGTCTAGTCCAAAATAGTCACAAAACTCCAAAGCCAACTTCTTCACAACTCAAAATGTATATCATATTAAGCTCAACAATCAACCAACAACACTATGAGACATACATGCAGTATTTATCTAAAAAGTGAGGAGTTGAACCCTAGCTAGGGTTTCAAATTTCATTTATTACATAGTTAATGCATTGACCTTTGAGACCATGCAAGGCCCAAGGAAAAATATCTAAAACTCATTAATTGAAAAAATAATTTCTAACATAAATATTTTAGCTAATTTTGGAAATTTTTTGAAATTAAGGCTTCAAAATATCTTTTTCAATAACTCCTGTTAAGGGTGCAACTCCATGGTACAGGGGTGCAGCGCCAGTGCAAACGCGCAACGCTAAGACTGGGAAAATGACTTGTTTTGCAGCTAACTTTTGGAGGCCTTTCCAGTGTCTAAATGAGCTCCATGATAGCTCATTGGAAAGCCTATCCTGTCTAGTTTCCAAATATGCTTTCAATTTCCAGAATGGTGCCCATTTTACCTATCAAAAATCACTTCTTCCAAGACTGCTAAATGCACAGCGCGAGTGCCAAAAAGAGGGTAGAAAGGTGATGTTTTGGTAGTTTTTGGCCTTTTTGGGGGACTAGTTTTGCTCGAAATGATCTGAATTTTTTTGAGGATGATGTACTTGGCATGAGGAACATGAATATGGTTGAATTTTTCCCATTTTAGTGCCCCAAAAAATAGTGCAGCGCCAATGGCGCTGCACATTTGGCCCAATTTTCTGCAAGCCAAACTGTTAAAAATCAAAATTGTGAAAAATGGTGCCAAAATTGGAAGTTAGCCTGATGATTAAGATTTAGAGGCTTGGAGGGACACATCATCAAGGATATTAAATTTTTCCTTCTCTTTTGCCTCATTTAGAACCTGAATATTTTCATGGGCTCGTTTGAGCTTGGCCCTTGCAATCCTATTTCTCATGGCATAATGCTTTGCCATTTTCCTCTGCATGTCAGTGTCTCTCTTAGCCTTCTCTAGCTGATCCTCTAGGTAAAAATTGGATCTCTCTAGCCAAGATTCTCTATCCTTGCTAATTTCTATGGCAAGCATCTCACTTGGAGTGAGCTTCTTTGCCAATTCTACCTCTCTTTCTCTTTCTCGAGCTAAAGCCCTCTTCAACCCAATTGTCTTTGGTATCTGCCTAGGAAGCTATTCTTCCTCATCATCACTGTCCTCATATCTTCCCAAGTTATCATCTAGCAAATCCTTGGCCTTTCTGGCCTCTTTCTGAGCTCTAATTTCCCTAACCTCACTGCTGGTCTTCTTTGCCTCTAACTGCTAATTCTCTAGCTCATAAAAGTTGATGACATTCTTTGCCCTACCAAGATTAGCTTGAAGCTCACTAATATTGGAATCCTTTCTTTTGATAAACATATTGGTAATCCTCTCCTTGTCCTCATCATCAAGGTAAATTAATTGAAAATCTTGCTCAGTTTCATGCTTGTTCTCCTCCTCAACAGTGATAGGTTCTATGATCTTTCATTTGCCTTTATCAAATTTTTTTGCTGATGAAGAAGGCATGGCCCCTTGCACATAAAGTGCAACAAACACATACATGTAGCCTCTCTGATATGTCAAAGGAAAATGCTCAATGTCATTCATTTTAGTGTCATCTGTCTCAATGTTCCCATCACTGCTTGATGCTTTGTCATCATGATATGAGGGTGAAGGGTTGTGGAAAGCTGATGTGGAAGGGTCATCATGGGGTGAAGGAATGTGAGTGGGTGGAGATGTATGAAAAAAAAGAAGTGATGGAGAAGTGGATATGGGAGGATGAGAAGATGAAGGAATATCTTGATGATGATGGCCATGTGGAGTGGTGAAAACCTCATGGGTAATGAAGGTATCCCATGGAATGTTCCTCTCCTGGAGGTGGTGCATAACCACCATCTTGATAAGTGAATGATGAAACAGACTTTGCATTTTCTGATTGTAGTTTCTCTTTTGCACAATGTAGGCCTTTTTTCAATGCTGCGGAAAAGATAATATGGTATGTGTAGCATTCTTACTCTAGTAAAATGCATGAGAAGATGGATATGGTATGAGTAAAGGCTGGAAACCTTCCCTCACAAGTGAAATACTTCATTATTATCTTCATCATGGGTGCATATCTATCAAGCAGATGAGAAAAAGGAAAGATGGACTTGCTGTGATCTTTATACCTAGGTTTAAGGTATGGTTAAAAATAACTCGTCCAGGTTTGCTTGTTTGAACCACTTATCTCCCACACTAGGTATTCCTGTAGCATTTGTGATGGCATTGGTAGACAACTCAAAGGTGACCATGGCAAGAGTAACTTGTTTGTCATGAAAATTGATAATGAATAGTCTTGTTAGCTCTGGGTGGTTTTGGAATTGATGTACACTTTCAAAAAATTTAAAGAAGCCTACATGCTTAAAGAAAAAAATAGTGAGGGGAGAGGCCATGAGTCCCCTTGTATTGATAGGTTCAAAACTATTTATCTTTCCTCCCTTATGATCATGCCTCTTTGGAATTTTTGCCTCAACACCACTGTCTTCACCCTCATACATTTTTAAATTCTATTTTGGAAACCCTAGGGTTGATGTGAAATGAATGAGGGGAAGGAATGAAATGACAACTTTGCAAATGAAGGGAATTAGTGAATGGGTATAGGTGTAGGGAATGAGTGAGGGGAAAAATAACTCAATGACAACCCTCAAGAAATGTAATTACCCTTGTCTATAACTAATACTCTATTTATGAGGATGAAATAAGTATATAGAAAATGATCTTTGATTTGTAGCTAGGGTTTTACTTCAATTGATTAAGAATTCACCAAATGGCATAAAATTAGGCCTTATGGTATGCACTTACCTCTTATCAGTGCCTTAGAAGACTTGAGAAAATATTTGAAGGAGTTTTAATGTGATTTGAGTGGTTGGAAGACTCTGAAACCCTTTTTTTCCAAGCACATAGCGCCAATGGTTGAGGGCGCAACGCCAGGCTCTGAGCGCGCAGAGAAAAGAAAAATGAGCACAGGGTCCTTATAGCAAGGGTGCAACGCTTCGACAAGGGCACAGCGCCAGCTCCCATGCATGAAGTGCCTTCAAAAAATACATGAATGAAAACTGGCAAGGGCACATCGCTAACTCCTAGGTGCGCAACACCAAGCCAAACGTGCAACGACAAGAAAATTTTCCTGAATTCTTCTTGCAAACTCACAAATTTTTCCTTGCTGAGCGCTCTTGATCTTTTGAAAGGTAACAATGGTTCTCTTGAAGTGTGAAATGGGCTTTTATAGGCTTATGGATTTAATTTAACTTTGAAAACCCACTTTCTAATGTTTGAAACCCCTTTTCCTCTTCTCACTAATATTCTTTTACACTTTTTGCTTGCAGGTTTGCTGAAGTCATGAAGTTGACTTTTCTTTTGCTCCTTGAGGCATGACAAGTTCATTTTGACAACTTTGGGATTTAAAACACAAAGTAGCATCTTCAAAATCTTCTGTAGTTTCCGCCAGAAATTTCAACTCATATTTTTCACTTTCTCTGGCCACCCTTTAAAAAACCCTAAGTGTCTGCAGTCTTTACAACAATCATTAGTGTTATCTTCTAAGTTCTCTATAGCCCTTTCAAGTTCATTCATTTTTGTCCAGTTCGCCTCACCTTTTTTTCTATATTTCTTCAATATTTTCTGATATACTTTCTTCATGTTTGGCCTTGTGTGCTTTCTCCATGTCATTTTCTTGCAAGTAATCACTACCTTGGCACTCAAATGGACCATCAAGTTCATAACCCTAGTCATCTACAAGACCAAGTTGTTCCCCTTTCCTTTGTTGTACATTGTTTTCATTCAGGAGTAGACAATCTACATCATCAGTACCTTCAGCTAATAAATCTTCCAACACTTCTACAAAAGTGCTAAACTTTTTCCATTTTTCTCACTTGCAGGTCCTGAATTGAGAAGATAATCATCCTTGGAAATTTTAGGTCCTTCTTGAATAACCATGTCTTGACATTCTATTACATCTGAGCCAGATTCTAGCAAAGGAAAAGCAGTGCTTGAAACATCCAAGGATGTCCTTAAACAATGTAAAATTCTAATGACCTAGTCATTAGGGGAATTTTGAGGTCTAAAATGGGCCTCCTAAGAAAATTATAAAATAATAGTGGAAATAATAAAATAATATTTGATTACATCATCAAATTTTAGAGGGAAAAAAGAAAAAAACTACTTTTTCAACTCGTATTTTGAACTTATCTCCCTAAGGGTTTACTCCAATTTCGAGCGAGAATACTCGTTGGATGCAAAATTTAATTCCTCATCCAAGGAGTATGCATGTTGCATACTTTTGATGGACTTTTCTACATGAAAAATGAGAAATACATAAAAAAACGTGATTGCAATCACGTTTTTTTATGTATTCCTCATTTTTCGTGTAGTAGGGTCCATCAAAAGTATGCAACATGGGTACTCCTTGGATGAGGAATTAAATTTTTCATCCAAAAGTATTCCTGCTCAAAATTTGAGTAAACCCTTAGGGAGATATTTGAAAATATGAGTTGAAAAAGTAGTTTTATTATTTTATTATTTTTTAATCTTTTTACTTTTTTACTCCAAAAATGGTGAATCAACCCCCATGGTTGACATCATCATCTTGAATCCTATTAGTTCTTATCAAGTTTATTTTAGTTGTACATTTTTCTTAGGAACCCCATTTTAGACCTCAAAATTCCCTTAATGGGGAGTGTCCTTTGACTTGATTTTGACTGAAATTTGGCTTGGAGATTTTCAAGTGAAAATAGAGTATTGTTATAGGTTATTATGCCCAAAGGGACATGCGAATGAGTTAGAAAAAAGAAACCCTAAAGGGAGGGTGGAGTTTATTGAAAGGGGGAAATAGGGAAATGAAGTCTCAGGTAGGAAAGAAGGGTGAAAATGAGAAGTATAAGCCCATAAGGAGTCCTTTGAGAGCAACAGGGTGACTTTGAGAAGACCAACTGAGGAAAAGTGAAAATAGGTTTATAAGGATAATGAAGGCAGTGAGATTTCTGAAACTCAAGATATTCAAGGAATATTGTTCTCAGAAAAATATAACCATCCTATAGTCATCTAAATATAGTGAAAAATAATGATGACTAACAGAGACACTCCCATAATTGATGAGATAATACATGAGAAACCAAAGGAATATGCCATCATTATCACTCTGAAAGAGGAGCCCCTACCACCACCACCAATTGCAGAAGTACTTACATCAGGAGGAGGAACACTTGCATCTTTGCAAGATGGTCTTGAGCTCTTGACACTAGGAGTCCCATGCATGATTCATGAGATACATGAGGAGGAGGAGGCATATACCAGCGCTGGTACATTAGAAGAGGAGCATCCATCACCATCACTAGTAGTCGGAGAGGCCATTACACCGGTTGGAGGTACTCTTTTAGTTGTGCATGATGTTCCCGAGATTCAGCTTATCCAAGGTTTGCAAACAATTTCATCTGATATTATTTCAGTACCTCATATTGAGATTTCTGAGAACATGCCATCAGGGCAATTTCATAACCAAGGATTAGAGCATCTTGTTGATTTAGAGTAGCAAATTATCACTACATAGAGAACCCTTGACTTGATCAAGGAGGAGATGTATAGCTATTCCATTTTATCATTGTTGAGCTACACCCAACACTTTGTGTTGAATTGTGTAGTTTCAGAGGATGGGATGAGAAAAATCCTATTCAGTTAAATGTCGGGCTATGACTTCAGCATTGTGTATTCCCATGAGAAAACACATGTATCACCATGTAGATCTATAGCGTTGTCACTAACAAGTAGTGATAAGATGAGGGCCCCATTATTCTTGGATAATTCCGAAGGTAGCTTCACTCATGAAGCACTGAAGGGACAGATGATAGATGGTATACATATTATGATGGAGAGCACTTTCCATTATCAAGCTGGAGTTTTCTTGATGAGCATCGCACATCTCAACAAGGAATTTATACCTATAGCATATATGGAACCTTATGGGTTCTGTTGGGTCATTGATGAGAGGATCTCATCGAGATACCTCAAGGAGGGTGCACTTCAACATCTCATGGAGTGAAAATCTTACCAGATGGAGGAGGATGGTATTATACCTTGGGTGGATACCAAGTTGGAGCATGACATGATTCATCATCCACAGTGGGATGGATGGATGAGGATGATGAGCAAGGGGTTGACAACCCACTTTCAGATCTATGATACAGGGCAACAAGAAGAATGAATGCGTTGGTTTCTCTTGGGTGAGTATGGTTACTACCCAACATCTCACATTTGTAAGATCCATGCCATGTACATTACTGATGATATGCAGCAGCAAGAGGCATGGTTGCACTAGTTATTGTTGAGATATTTTGGCCATCACATGACATATCATATTTCCATGTATGTACTTTTGTTTGGGACATGACATAACTCTCACATGATGTGGTAGCAGGGAGCTTTTTTGTATTGGGCTGATGTGAAATTTTACTTGTCAATCAATATGTTCTTGCTCTATGACTTACATCATGCTAATGTAAGGTGGCAACAAGAATCCTTGTTGCTTTGGTTACTCTTGGGAGAGTATGGGACAAATTTCTCCCATACATTGCATGATGATGATAGAGGTTGAAAATAGGAAGCCTAACTGCATTGGATTCTGTTGGGATATTATGGTCATTATACTTGGTATGATGATGATGTGGTATGGAAGCAAGATACATTGTTACGGTGGCTTATCTTGAGAGAATATGGAAACTACATTTGGTATAATGATGATGCGATGTGGAAGCAAGAGGCATTGCTGTGGTGGCTTGTTTTGAGAGAATATGGTTCTCACACTTGGCATAATGATGATTTGGCATGGCAGCAGGAGGCTTTGCTGCAGTAGTTACTATTTAGAGAGTATGGTTTGACATTTTACATGTTCATGCATATGTCTCTACTTCTTATTTTTCACAGTGTTTGGATGATGCTTAGAGCCAACAAGGCCAACAGGGCCAAGGATGGAAGCATGGAGAGATAAAATCTACTTCATGTAGCATGGGATGGAGACATAGTTTATGATGGGGGACTTTCTGCTTTGGGAAGATACCACTTTAATTTATGTATCTCATGCATAGAGAAGATATTTGGACAACATATGGTTGCCTCTTGGAGACTTATTGATGAGGAGAGGCATCTAAATTTTCAGTTCGAATCCATTCTAGACATTCTAGAGAGGCAACTCTGGAGCTGGGCATGTATAACACATTGGAGCAAATGGGGATACCTTCCATATGAGGATGCCATTTGGAGGGAGATGGATTGTTGTAGCATCCAATTTTGTAGTTGCTTGAGGACAAGCAACATTTTGGTGGGGAGGATTGTAATATTCCCAATTTTCCATCAGTTAATTGGAATACTAGAGTTCTTAATTTTCTTAATTAATTAAGTAAATAAGAGGGTGGAGGGACCCATAAAGCCCATAGATGAATAAATTCCACTTTTTGTGTGTGTATGTGGATAATTTATAAGTAGATCTGGATTATGGAGAAGTGGAACAACTTCTTAATGAAGGAACAGGAGATCATGGATCATTAATGATAAGATCATGGAGATCATGGAGGAAGTCAAATGAGATCATGGTGCATTAAAATTAAGATCATATAGCACTAATGATGAAATAGTGGAGGAAGTGGTACATCTAATGCACACATTATGGAGAGAGTGGAAATTTAATGCAGAGATGGTGGAGAACATGGAGAGATAGTGCAGTCTTCATGGAGGCTAGTGGCCACGTGTGCAACATAGTTATGAGGTGGGCCAGGGCTATGGAAGGCTCATAGACCATATAAGGAAGATGAAGGTAGAAATAGAAGGAGGCTTTAGATTTTTATTATTGATCTGTTTAGATCTGGATATTTCATTTGACATTTCTATGCATGCTTCAGCTATTTAGCTAAGTCTGCAGTGCTATTTAGCACACAGGTTTTTCTGAGTAGAAATCCCACCCTTACCCATGGGGGACTTCGAGTGCCTACTCTGGGAAGGTCTCTTTGAGCCGCAATAGATCATCAGGAATTGGTTCCACATTCAACCCCTCTCTATAGCACATTCAGTCTCAGGAATTACGCATTCCTGATTCAAGGTTTGAGAGGAGGAGGTTGTTTATAGCATTTCAGCTAGGAAACTGGTGGAGGATTCATCCTTTCACCTTGAGCTTCAAGATCAGTCTTGCAAGAGAAATATATTATTATATTTCATTTAGGCCAACATTTTATACCTCCATGCAACAACAATTCCCCAAGGAATTGCGTAGTCCAATCTTGTAGATCTGAAGGAGGAAGGAAGTTTCTAGTATTTCCGCTGGAAATCCTGTGAGGGACCATCTCCTCACTTTGGGAAAATTGTTTCCATCATTCTTTATCTAATTTTCATTATCTAGCATTAGGCTATAGATTCTCCATCCTTGATATCGCAGTTTTATCTAGTTGTTGTGTATTCAACAGCTGCATCTTTTGGAGGATGAAGGAGGAGATAGATCTTGAGCTTCTAGCTTAAGAATTTGAAGGAGGGATCAACCATCTATGCATTAAGTTGGTTCTTCCTTATTGCACCCATCATATCTTCATCTCATGCAATAGATTTTCATACCCAGCAGTGACATAGTTGCAGGCCCTAAGAGGGTTATTTTCCAAGATTGTCAGATTTGGAAATCCTTTCTAGGTTATCTTGGATATTCATCATAGAACTCAGATCTGAAATCTTCGCATCATCTAAGCTCCAGAACTACCAGATCTACAATTTTATTTTTATTTGACAGTTACAGTCCCAACATTTGCAGTAGGGACAACGTAGTATTACCTCCAGCAGTCCAACAGTTACGCAGTCCCTCTTGTAGGAGGACTTCAGAGCCACTTTAGCCTTCTTGTTTGGCTTGAGTGCTTCATATTTTTAGCATTGTTGTACTTCCACTTTCACCTCCTAATAATAATATTGCTCAGCTATTCTGTCTATTTCTATGGTGTATTTAGTTTATGTAGACATTGCTGCAGTTTCCTTTTATTGTGTATCTCTATTCCTCTCTTTCCCATTTTGGGATATTACAAAGACAAACAAGATTTCCCCTCTAAGGGGTCAAATCCTAATCCATAGAAAATAATTCATGAACCTATCTTATCTTTGCCAAATCCTATGGGAGTTAGAAACAAATTTCCCCTTTTTAGCTAACTGATTGAGTTTATCTCTTAAAGCATTGATTACAAGATTCTTTACAATAGTAAGCATTGAAAAAGCTATTGACATCAGATAAACTCATGGAATAAATATTTAAATTAACCTATTTGGAAATTTCACCATTTACATGCAGTGAAAATATTCATACACATAAATGCAATAAATGGTATAGAATCGCAGCAAATTCTAGAAAAAGTGCAACAACTATTTGGCTTGACATTTTGACATCTTGGAAGGATTTTTTGATGTTGTTGATGACCTATGAGGAAACTTGGATATGTCCACTACACCTTGGAGCCTTTAAAGCATTCAAAAACATTATTTTAACCTCTTCAAACTTGGTTTCAAAACTGACTGTATAGAAACGCAACGACAATGCTGGAAAGGGGGCAACAAGGTGTCAAAAAGGCACATTTTGATCATTTTCTGCAAATTTATGTCTCCTCAAATATTCTCAAGTAATTTTCTGTTATCCATATGCCAATAGCTACCTATACATACTTGAAATTTTTTATTTTGACCTTCTAATAAAAATCACAACAAATAGTTGTTGCGTTTCTGTAGGATACTTTTGCCTATTTCACAAAAGTTCAAAATTTCAAAACTTTGTCTCCTTTTCTTTGCTTTCCTATCTTCCCTTTAGACCACCAATGATGCATAAGTTAATAGTTAAAGTTTTTCCTATTTTTGAGTTTCATTAGGGTTATTTTTATTTTCTTATTCATATTTTTCACCCTAACCTTACAGAACATGTTCCTAGCATAATAATGTCTTGCCATATTTCTTTGAAGTGTGGTATCCCTGTTTTCTTTTTTCAGTAGCTTCTCCAAATAGTCATTCACTCTCCTAAGCCAATACTCCTTTTTCTTCCCAACCTCAGCACCTATGAAGTCATCTATAGCATTTAGGGCTTGAGGAGGATATGGAGCTTCTACATTATGTTATTTTCTAGCGATTGCCCTTGTCATAGGTCTTCTAGGTTGAATTTGCATGTTCTTCTCTTCCAGTTTCTCTACATCAATGATGGATTTACCTTTATCTTCTGCTGTCAAAAACACCTGCCTTTGACTGATTTTTTTTTACTGATGGCTTGCTTGATGATTCAACTCCCTATGGTCTTGAGGATAATAAAGGAGTGCTTTGACTTTTTGACTTTCTTGAGATAGGTAGAAAAGCAGATGCCTCCAAGAAACATTCCCATGAAATGTTGATTTTTTCTTGCTGGTGGAGGACTATCATTTTCACTAAGGCATTATGAAAGAGGCTAGCTTGATGATCTTTACCTTTATACTGCACCTTTTTCTGTCATTTTCACCAATATTCTGAAAAGATAGTTAGGTAGGTTTAGAGGTTTCTTAGAAGTGAAATGCATCAGTAACCGGATGTGATATTGATAAATTTTGCTAAACCTACCCTCACAAGTGAAGTATTTCATGATGTTCTTCATTAAAGGGGTGTTCTTATCTAACAACTACCTTCTAGAAAATATGTGAGAAGGATACTCCTTGTATTGTGGCTTCAAAAACATTTTATAGTGCTCTAGATCCAAGTCCATTCCTTTCAACCTGATTTCACCTTGATTAGGGATGGTAATTTCTTGAGCTATGATCTCTCATGACACTGGAAAACTAATCCATACTATAGTGGATTGATCCTTCTTGAAGTTGATGGCAAATAGGCTTGTTAAATCATGATGGTACCCACCTCTTGCGCCTTTTGACAAAACCCTAAGCAGTTTTCCTGCTCAAATGATTTTTTGATGAACTCTGATGAATTAACTTCCTACATATGAATTGGATCATACCTAGTGTTATCACCAAACTAAGACTAATTGGGATGTTCAATAGTTAATTTAGTGTAATTATTTCAAATCACTTAGGGTTGGAAGTTAGGCCTTCCAACTAGAGAGGGCTCTCTCAAGAAAATATATGATATTCAATAAGTAAACTTAAAAAGAATATGGATAAGTCTCAGATATATTTTGAATTATTTGTTGTAGGTGAAAGATGTATGATGGCTACCATTGGGAATGGGATCAGTATGAAACTCAATTACATAAAAAAATCATTCTTGGAAGATGGGGCATATGATCTCTTACAAAAATTACTTTGACAACAAATAAGATACATAAAGGAAGTTGGAGCATAATTGTTACACCAATTTTTGGTCATCTAACCATTTACATTTATATGGATCGAAGTACATCATGTAAGACCAATTTTACCATAGTAAAATTTCTTTCGCTATAAGAAATAATTTAATAAACCATATTTTATTAATTTATTTATGGTTCATACATGAAACCCCATTAGGAATAATTAAATAAAATCATTATTTATTTGTTTTCCCTCTAGGAATAATTCATTAAACCACTGTTTAAATAATATTCCTAATCACATTTAACACACTTATGATAAATAACTAGATAAATCATTATTTATCTTATTTTTCTCTAGGAATAATTAATTAAATCATTATTTAGTTATTATTCCTTGTTAAAATTGACTAAATCAGTTAGAAATAATTAAACAAATCATTATTTGTTAAATTATTCCTTAGCCTCATTCTTGAAATGATAAATAAATCATTTGTTTTAGATCTAAGACTTTTTTGATCCATAATGTAGATAGATAGAAAATATTTCGGATTAATCACATCATTAGGATTAATCCAAAAGATTTTCTATCTATCTAAATCATTTGTTTGTTTATTATTTCAAAATAAATGTATTTAACCAATTTCAATTCCTTTTCCCTCCACCAAAATATAATAAAATATTCCAAGCAATTAGATCTAGATCTTGGTTAATAATATTTTATTATTCACCATTATTGAGGATAACTCAATATTTTGTTATAAATAGGAGGGTTTTCCATTCATTATTCACTTTTATCACTTTCAATGTCACACTCTGATCATTCTCATTGCTACTACTATTTTCTTTCTTCTTGAGCTCCCATAGAGTTCAACATGTCTTGGGTTTTATACACCATCGAGAGAGAAAATTCTGGCTTTGAAGCGTGGAGGACAACCAAGGACCCATCCCATTGAGGGGGACTGGTACCATCATCCTTTGTTACCCTCCCAAGTGTTAATACATATAAAATTCTTTATATATTGTCTTGTCCTTTGGATATTTAGAGTAACTCTTATTTATTTATACTGTTTAACTACTTTTAATGCATAGATTTGGGTTTTTGCAGCATTTGTTCTGACTATCTATTGCAGATATAAGAAATTTAAGCAACCATATTTGTTGTTAGGGTTGTTTGTCACACACAACTAAAGTGATCTCTTTTCGTACACTTGCGTTAAGAATTTATGCTAACAAATGGTGATTCCATTGTTGTAATTCAAATTACTGTGTGACCAACAACTTCAGTAACTAGGAGTTTTCTTTAGTTTTTTTCAGTCTCTTGATGTTGTTTTTTAACTTTTGTGCCCTAAAATAGTAAAAATTCTAACTTGTGTCCGTTTTCGGGTCTTTTCCATAGGTAACAGGTATTAGCCACGCCAGAGACAACAAATTTTTCCCTAACATGCTGCCTGAAGATCCCGGATCTAGAAATCACACTTTTTGGCCCAGAACCTGCGATTTCTGCCTAAAATCGCAGCTGTTAGTCTAGAAACTATGATTTCCCCAGTTTAGAGGTCGGTACCTGCGATCTGCAACTTTTTTCTGAGTTTTTCTGTGACAAAAAAGGCTTTTTGCAAGCATTGTTCAGGGTTTTCTAACCTCTGTCTCAACCCGTCTTAAGCATGGAAATGCCCAATTTGTCTCCTTGAATTAGGACGAAGCCCCTTAGGGTTTTAGTACACTTCCAGCTTTTTAGGAGGGGTTTAGCTGAGTAGGCAGTCTGAGATTTTGCAGTGCTTTTAGCCATTGTTTAGGGTCTGATATATCCTTCTTTCAAGTCCATTTTTTTATCAGTTATTATTCCATCCAATCCAATATTATTGACAACCTACAAACCATCAATTTAATCGTTAGAATTCAGTGGAGAAAAACATTTTTTTCAAACCCCATGGTGCCTATGCAGGTTTTTTGTGTACACAATAAATTTTTGCGCACGAGCTACACAAAACCCATGGAAGCCCTATGATTTTTCTATTAAAAAATCATCGGGGTGTGTGATTTTCTCCATGAAAACCTGCGCACCCCTGAGGGCGGAATTTAAAGCATTGTTCCCCTTTAAAAGTTCCCTAAAAACTTAAAATAGAAAAGTAAACGGATGAAAAAAAGGATAATGATGATGTGGAATACCTAGTACGAATGGTTCTCAAAATGGTTGGTCGGTTCTCTTGATATAAACTCCGGAATATTTAGGGAAAAAACCCTTTCTACTCTACTCTAGAAACTAAAAGGTGCAAATGACTTGTTTAAACTTCTTTTTGTAGTTTAAATCAATAAAATAATGTTATTTGATTTATTTTTACTTTAGAAGTCAAATCAAAATGTTTTTCCAATTTGTAGAGCATATGTTCCTAATTTTTTTCTTTTTTGTGCAGGAAACAGGCTATTTTTGGAAAGAATCATTTTGACATTGAGTAGACTTTTATCACTTTTTTTGGCTGTATATAAAAATACGAAAAAATAGAAACCTTCGAGTCTTCTTTTAATCCCTTTTCATACTCTCTAAACATGAAAAGATCATCGAGTACTTGATCATTCGAATTCGTTAAAGTAAATGAATAGTTGTCCATTCAATATAAGTTTACCCCTTTTCCATACTGAATTGGACTATTTACGAGCAAGGTATGCATTGACCAAGCATGGTCAATATAGTTCTCTCCTGCATTATTTTATCCTTTTTCGAGTTTGAGAGACTAAATTTACGAAAAAGAACATTATGGAATTTACTTATGTTTTTATTTTGACTCCCTAAAACTGAAAAACACCGAGTTAATCCTATGTTGGACTCATTAAAATTAAACAGCACAGGACCTGTCAATCACAACAGGACTGAACCACTCCTTCTTAGGGTTCGTTTTTAATAATAATATGGACTCATCTAAAGGATGAGCTTACACAACAAGAAAATTTTATCCTCCTCAAGCTTGACAAAAATAAAGATGTACTTTCCAGTAATGGTGTGGGGAAAAGTGAGAAAAAGAATCCATTCATTTTCCTTGTTTTAGAAAGCAGCATGTCGCTCTTGAACATGAAACTTTGTCACACATGTACCTGGGTTGGGAAATCCTTTCTCTTATAGTTAATCAAAACACATTGAAAGTCTTCAGCCAATTCCTGGGTATTATCTTTGAGTCAAATGTTGGCAAGTCAGTTATAGTGTCATTATTTGTTTAAGAGAAAGTTCAATTTACCATTCATTGCAAACATTTGTCCTTGTTACATAGCATTTTGTCACGTCCTGAAATCCTTGCCCCACATATTGGAGGGGTCTTTCTAGTGACTTGTGAGCAATGTCAAACTCTACAAATACCTTCTTTGCATCCTTCTCCATAAGGACATGATTTCTGTTGAACATTTCTAAAAAAAAACTCAAAATCCTATGATTTGGCATTGGCGCGGGTAGCCAGTTCACCTACAGCTAATGTGGAGAAACACACTAGAGATCTGCGCCATTGCCCTATGTTGTGCCCACCGCCCGACCAGCACGAATGTTTTTAACAAATTGGAGGCGGAATTTTCCTTTAACCACCTCAGGAATGACTCATTTCAAGTGGTTAAACTCGATAAACCACAGATCTCTTCCTTTAGGAAATGGTTGATGGAACATTCTAAGAGGATAGGACTCCCCCCATGATTATAGGGATCCTAACTTCTCCTTCTCCCTCTATATAAACAAGCCTTCTCCCTTTACACAAGCTAGCTGAAACAGAGCTGAACATATAGCCAAGAAACTGAACTTGGAGAAGAGAAATTATAGCTAAGTAATCGTTATAGAGAAGGTCATACTAATGAGGATCTCGTAGAGAGAGCCCCGTCTAAATTCCCGATGAGCTTTGTGAGACGTGCTCCGCTGGAACCCTGCTGGAGGAGATCACAACGTCGAAGCCTAGTTGTACTCTTCCTTCTTTAAATTAATATACTCGACTATGATATTGTTTCCATCTCTATGTTATATTTATTTAATGCCTATGATTTAGTCTTTTGCGACTGACTGATAGTTAGGAATGCGAACTAGTATGTTGTGTATCGTCTTCGTTTCTTGTGTATGTGCAGGTATCCGGGCGTGAGAATGAGCAGATCTTGATCTGTCGAATAAGGAGCGAGAGGCAGCCATTCTTCTAGATGACACAACAATGCAAGACCTATGGTAAGTGATCTACCAAGTCTTTGTCCATTCTTAACTAGGAATTGATGTCATAGCGTGTCTTGTTTGTGGCTACACCCACTCTAGGGCTAGTGGGATCGCCTCTGTTCACAGAGGGGATTTACCTCACCAGCAAATTGGCGACTCCACTGGGGATCAGTGGGAGTTTGTCTTACGTCTATTAAATATTCTTCTTGGTCTTTTCTTGCTTAGCTTGCCTTTCTAGATTTTTTTCTTCAGTCTTAGGCCCTTGTTCAACCCCAGAGGATCAGTTTTGACCTCTGTTTTTCCAAATTTCATCTTTTCACTCGATTGGAGCGATTTCCAGCGTGAAAATCGCGCCCACTGGTGCAAGTTTCCAGTTTATCACTCGTGCCATCCCCTGTCTAGTGCTGATTACAACCAGACATTCATGCCAATTCCTGTAGGTGCTAGGGTTTCCCTTGTTTTGGAGTTTTTTGTCCCTCCTGGTGTCTCTAGGTGTTTTCTTGACTTGATTTGAATGC
This sequence comes from Pinus albicaulis, assembly GCA_034641835.2. Lineage (NCBI taxonomy): Eukaryota > Viridiplantae > Streptophyta > Pinopsida > Pinales > Pinaceae > Pinus > Pinus albicaulis. The sequence goes on along the minus strand of CM076575.1, from coordinate 1,508,644,667 downwards.
TTTGGGTTTATTTGTGACAGTGATTAGCCCTCTTCCTGTAGTTGTTTGTCCATTTCTTTCAGCATCATGGCTTTAGGGCTTTCTAGTGCTTTGACATGCTAAGCCTTCTGTTGGAGTTTGGGTCTTTTGTTTCACGGTCACCTTCGTTATTTGCTTGATTGCATTCAGCTCCCTAGGTCCGTTTTGAGTGGTTGCTTTTAGTGAAATGAGTCTTGAGTGAGTCTTGTCTCTTTCATTTAGTTTTTCTTCCTATCACTCCAAGCATAGCTCACATTGCTTGTATGGGTCCATTCTGACATCTTTCTTCGATTTGAGAGATTGTGAGATTGGTTTGAGTTCTTGTCTTGTTTGATTTTGAGTTGTTTGAGTTGCTTTGTTTCGAATCTTACATTTTGAATTCTAGAACTAATGTGAAGATTCATTTTTCACGTCATTTAGTGTGATGTTTTCTCTATTACATTGAAAAAATCAAAAAATATATTTGTGCTTGTATTTTTTGCATCGTAGGATTGGAAAATCTTTTGCATAACTAGCATTCAACATTCTAGGAAATATTTTTCGTTCTCATATGTTTGCATTAGGTTTTGTGGTGAATAATTCTGTGTGTTCTCATTATTTTCTATCGCTTGAAATTCCTAACCTTCTCGTAGATAGCTCTTCATTGAACAAAATGGTATTTTATGGCATGTAGCTTGCATTCAGGAATTTGTGAGATCCAACATTTAGTAGGACCTTGGAATTGAAGCATAAATACAATATCAAATTAAAATTTATTCAATTAACCTAAGGCAACATTGAAACTTAACGAAACATTTAGTGGTCTAAGTTAGAGACGTGTTTTGGCATCTTAAAACCTAGCAGTTGTCGCTCGCCATCTGGCTTCAGATAGCGCTAGTATAGATTTGTGCTCCCTGTACCATCGAGTATATAAAGGGAGACCCTTATAGGTTGCAATCCTTTTATCCGTAGGAAGCAGAGTCTGCCACCTCGTAACCATGATACACATAACACAACATTCGGGGAGACTACCTACACGTACGTCAAGTCCTTGGTTGATTCTTCTTTCATTTTATGACCAAGGTGTATATGGCAGTTCACGGGAACCTAGTACACCCTTTTACCTAGACTACCTGAGCAGTCATTTTCGATCTTTAATGATTCCGTAAATGTGAAAAGATCATCGAGCACTTGTCCTTTCATGCTCATTTCCAACCTGAATGTGATAGAGTCACCTTTTGCCTATTTCTCGACTCTTAAAATATGCAACAATAGAATTTTGTTTCAATGTCTTAAAAATTAACTACTTACAAAATATTCCTGGTTAAAGTTAGTTTCCTTAGGGTGTTGTTTTAAAAGTTGTTTTTGATGGAAACATTTCCAGAGTTCACTAACCCAGAAATCCCTTCCGAGGGAATCCTGGTCCTTTTCCTGCTTTTGGTAATGTTGGTGCTCCTTATATGGCAACTTTGTCCATGTCTGGTTTAACTGTTAGTTTGCCTGTATGGTTATTCTCAACCTTGGTGGTCCCGAGTGTTCCATCCACTGTACAACCATCTCCTCCACCAGAACAACATCATGTTGCTTCTAAGGTGGAACTCTCCCCTTCTTCGCCTATTTCTTCGTCCTCCTCTTCTACTTCGCCTGGTGAAAGTCTGGATTCTAGTAACCAGGTGGCTAAGATGAAGAAGAAGAAGAAAAAGAAGAAGAAGTCAGATAAGCGAGAGGCTAATACTATAGCTATTTTTCCTAAGAATCTTTCCCTTGCAGAAACATCCACACTTCCATGGAAAGTCAAATTCCCTTGCATACTCTGCAAAGGTAACCATTTGCTTCGAGACTGCCGTATTATTTCCAAGGAACTTGAAGCATGGTCCGACGGCCGCCCGCCATTTCTTTTGGCTTCTGGAAGTCATATTATTGGCACATCTTTGACTAGCACTGATAAGACTCATAAAAAACAGGGCAAGATTACCAATCCCTGTAAGTTGTGTGAAGGGAATCACCCCATTCACCTTTGTCCGTACATGGATGAAGCCAAGATATTGTTGGACGACCCTATTGTTTCTGCACCTTGCCTTCTGGCTGGTTACCAGAAACTTTCCTCAAGTCCTCCGCTAGTTGATTCAAAGGTCGGTCAAGAATTATCCTTGGTCGGTCCCACTCCCTCAGAAATTTGAATTCAGGAATCCATTCCCGACCAACCATTGGTCATGGGATCGTTCAATCTGACCCCATCGGTGGTTCATCAGGTATTTTCAGTTGAGATTTGATCTCATCCCCCTCATGTTCTTCTTGTTTCTTCAGATTCCTCAGACTTGGAGAAAGATTTGTCCATCCCTATAATGCAAGAAGATGTTCCTCCTACTCTCGTGATGGAGGTCCATGAGAGTGCTCCTCTTACTCCGGTAACACTGGGGGACAACCATCTGAGTTTGATGGTATCCCCCCCAAGTAGTTTGGCCACTTCCTTTGATTGGAGTCGATTTTCCGGATACCGCCTTCCGTCTTATGGGCCTTTTGAGATCACAGTAAAAACCTTTGATGTGGTCGTACCTAGCACCATGATAGATGAAGGCATGTCTATTAGTATTCTATCTTCAACTACTTGGTGAGCTTTTGGTTCTCCACTGCTTATGCCTGTTACCCAGAATCTTTTGGCTTTTAACAGAGGAACTAGCCAACCGTTAGGGATCCTTCTGAAGTTTCCTGTTACTTTGGGAGGGAAAACCATCCATATAGATGTGATGGTTGTTCTAGGCCCCTTAGATTTCAATTTTCTCTTGGGGCACGATTATACTTATGTCATGGGGGCAGTTGTCTCTTCCCTCTTTCGTGTGATCCATTTTCCACACCAAGGATGAATCGTGACCATTGATCAACTTTCATTCTTTGGTCCTAACATGACATCTAGTCCACCATCATCCCTTCCAGGTTTTTATTTGTCAGTTGTATCTTCCTCGCCATGGGTTAATTATGTGGCTACCTTTCCCATGCCCACCTTCACTTATAGTGCCATTGTGCATCGTGTGCTGGGGGCATTGGGTCCTGATTTCCAAGATGTTTTTCTCGCATCCAGTGTGGAATTCTTGGAAGCCATGACTTCTTCTTCATCATAATTAGTTTTCTTCAGAGCATAGTTCAGTTTCTTGTGTCAAGCTCCTTAAAAAATGAAACAAGGTTGTCGGATTAGAGTTCATTTTCTTGTGTCAAGCTCCTTTAAAAATGAAACAAGCTTGTTCAAGGATAGTTCGTCTTCTATGTCAAACTCGTTTTAAAAAAAATGAATTAGGTTTCGAGGATGGTTCCTATAGTGTGTCAACCTTGCTAAAACAATGAAACACATTCCCATTCAATTCGAGTCCTTGTAAGATCTCGTAAAATCCCAGTCGAGTCTTTATCTTGATCTCGTTTTTTGAACCTTCACTCCATTTCCTATGGACTAAAGCTTGGGGGGCATGTACACCTCGAATTGAGTCACCATGCTGGGGGGCATGCCTGTTTTTCAAGCATAGTTTACTTTTTTTTCAAGCTTGTGTCAACATGAAACCAATCTCAAGCATAGTTTACTTTTTTTTCAAGCTTGTGTCAACATGAAACCAATCTCAAGCATAGTTTACTTTTGTTTTCAAGCTTCCATAAAAATGAAATATTTTGGTTTTATACCCATTGTGAACTTTTTTTTTTATTCTTGGGTCATTACTTATTATGCAGATTATTTAACTGATACATTAACATTGTATTAGACATTTGCATAATTTGTAACAAACATCATCATATGTACATAGACCCATGTAGAAAATAGATGTATATATATATATATATATATATATATATATATATATATATATATCATTTTTTGGCAACGTGTGCATCATAAAACCTAAAAAAAATAATATATGTCTATTTTGGTCACATCATGAGACAACATGTCTCTCCAAAATGTGTAGAAATAAAGCCTAAGTGCCTAGTCGGCATGGTGCTCATGATAGCATGTCACTGCCTGTACCAACCGCCTCAGCAAGTGGTGGATATGGCTTGGCACTCCCATAGTGTGCCTCTGGTAGGCTTGAGGTACGTCATCAAAATGGGCATAATCTGGGACCCCACGGGTGATTCCCTCTAGGTTCTGCACTAACTCCTCGTCAATACCCTCACCTTGAGGATCAAAGTCACGAGGAGTCCGCCTGGCTATTGGAGACATACCGGCGGGACGCTCTGGGCGAACATCTGCATCCATATGCGATTAACTATCAGAACATGCATATATACCAAAAAATCATAAAACTCATAAAAATAAAAAATGAGCCTTACCAAGTTCTTTGTCCCAATCCTCTCCCTCCGGGAGTGGGAGGTCTGGGTCTCTAGTAAAGTCAGTGTCAGCATAGTGCCAATCCTCCACGGTGATCAGCTGTCATCGAAGCCAGTCAAAAAATTCTAGCCTCCAGGACATCTGCTGGCCACCCCCTGCTCTGGGCATCAATGTCGCCCATCGAGCCAACCGTGGCTCTCTCAGTGGTGGCTCCGAGACTATAGCCTCCTGGCGTTGAAATATGGGTAATCGTTCTAAGAAGAATCATACCAGAATCGAACCATATCCAAACTGATTTATTTTGGTCTTCTTGCATTTGGTGAGCTGTTGTTTGATGTTCATGGTCACAGCCTTGCCCCAGTTGAAAATGGTTGAGTTCATACACTCTAAAGCAAGAAGTAATTGTGTCTTCGTAGCCTCATGTGGTGCCTGTGATCCCGCAGCCCGCATGATAGTGTGTAGCACTACTCTTAGTGCTAGATCAGGAATGGTCTGGATATCCACTTTACCGCTCCCTGTTCCTTTTCATGCCCCTGGGCACACCCTGTTCATTACCATTGTCATGCTTTCCCTGGAAGGCCGGGTACCAGTCAAAACAGGGACTACACCCCTACATGACAGTCCAATGATGAAATATACATTTGATACTTCGAGCTCAAGCTCTTGGTCCCAATGTATGAACTTCTCCTGATCTTCATCCCAAATGCTGATGAGATACTGAAGAAATTCGAGCTAAGCCCGGAGACACGGTGTCATAAACAACTTTTTGAGCCCACAATTCCTGAGGGCATTCATGCATTGTTCGTTTTCTATTGCTTTTTCATCCTATTCAATGTGTTATCTCTCCTTCCACTCGATCACCATCTTTTCACACTTTGTACCTGCATGAAATGATCATAGGAACATTAGAAATCCCCTTGAGTGTTTATATTTGCAAACTACTGGCTGCATTTTCTTAAATTCAAAACAGATTTTGGGTTGCGCGGTTAGCGCGAATTTTTGGCTAACAGTCATGCCACCTAGCCAGACCCCTGTGTAAAACAAGGTCGATTGGTGCGGGTCCATGCCCAAAACCCACGCCAACCGTGGAGCCGTAGATTTTGCCAATCCTCCCCTAAGGGATCCAAAATGACAACTAAATGCAATAAAATATAGCTTAAAAGATTGCCAATGGAAGCGGCTCTTACCTGAAACAGACGGAATCTAGATTGTTCCACTAGATTATCCACAATCATTGCCTGAAGATTGCAAGAGAAATGGGTCACTGTTGCTCTGCAAAGAGGTAAAAGTGGAAAGTAAATATTTTTTACCATTTATGGTATTTTATAACTTTTCAAACTCCTAAAATAGGTTTTAAAACATATTTGTCGATATATTTTCATATTATTTTCATGGAATTTGTTTTACACGCGTCTTTTTGTGCAGCGACAGGTTTTTCACGTGGTTATGACGAAGAGACGAGTTTTATTTTATACTTTTTCGGACTCGGTAAAAACACGAAAAAGTCACTACTGGAGTCACCTTTCAACTCTTTTCTGACTCTCTAAAACTGAAAAGATCACCGATTCAATTGTCGCTTTGAGCTTGTTAAATTGGTTGCGAAATGATATCTTCCTAGTATACGTTTACCCCTTTTTTGGGCTAGGATAGATTATTTACGAAAAAGGAATACCCTAGCCTATCGTGACTAGGAGGTTCTCTCATACACAGTTTTCTACCTTTTCGGATCTGAGGGACTATTTACGAAAAGGGACTATTGGAGTTTTCTTTTCCGCCTTATTTTCAAACTCTCTAAATATGAAAATATGTCGAGTTCTTCCTTTGTCAGACTCGTTAAAAACTGATGACATCAGACTCTGTCATCATGACGTTACTCGAGTTCCTCCTTCCTAGGGCTCATAAAATGTACTAGGTCGAATTTGTCTGAAGGAAAAACTTACATCACAACCACATGCTATCCCCTTCAAGCTTGTTTTCAAAAATAATTGGGGTACTCGCCAGAAATGGTGGGGGAAAATGGAACCAATATTGTAGACATGTTGGCAATATGTCGCTCTTGAACGTGGCACTTTTTTGCATTCGTGTCGGGTTGGGGACATCTCATCACGTTATCTTCCTGCCTCCATGGGTTTGGGTAATCTCTTTTGACCTTTAATCTGCTCTTTTCCATGTCACCGTGACCTCAGATCCCTGGATGTCAAATACTGCCAAATCCAGTGTCGTGCCGCCGATATGTTCAAGAGAAGTGTGCCTCTGTAGTTTTCAACCTCCCTCTTATTCTTTGTTGGTCTTGATTCACAAACATCATATTCCTCTGTGTCGTGTTGATGATGTGGGAAACATTATGGCCCACCTTCGAGCAAGGTCACTTCCTGTTGACTCCAGCTCATTATCCAGGAAGCCGGTCTAGAGACTCCCTTTAGGTACCTTGGAGCATGCATGCCTTAATGGCAGGTTCTTCACGCTCGAAGTAAGGTCCACACCATTGGCCTTCGATAGATTGACTCTGCGGGTGTTTGACGTCAGATCACTATTCACATGTCGTGGCTTGTACCTCTTGTACCTTGAGAGCCATTGTCATCATTGGTGGTTTCTCTCGCGTCTGTTAACAACTTTCATCATTGGCTAGTAATCAGATGATGTTCTTGCATGTTCGACTTCAGCTCACATATTCTCATGCTTGAATTTGTATCATGTTCAGTTCGAGATGGAGCACAAGACCATGGGTTTTTTATGATGAAATCCAAGCTATGGGTTCTTTGTGGATTATTATGACATATTGTATCACTCCTTTGATTGGATGGCTGCGACCATACCTGAGTCTATTTATTGATCCCTACTGCTGGATGGCTACGTCCATACCTCGGATCTCATTGTTTATATACTCTCTTATGGATGGCTGCGCCCATGCCACATGTCATATATCAAATGTATCAGTTGTATTCATACTTGCAGGTTTTCCAACAGCAGTGTTTTGGTTGAACGTGTTCTCATAAAGCATTTCACCCCTCGCTCTCTCTCAGACCTCATGCTTTAGGGGGCATCTATTACACAGCATTTTGTCACCATCCCTACAATCGCTCACCCTGCATATTGGAGGGTCTTTTCCATGAGCTGTGAGCAGTGTCAAACTCTGCAAATTCCTTCTTTGCATCCTTCTGCATAAGGACATGATTCTTCCTGTTGAACATTTTCTCAGAAAGCACTTAAAAACCCATGTTTTGGCATTGGTGTGGGTAGCCAGTTCATCCCTTACACCAATGGGGAAAATTTGCACTAGAGGTTGTGCCAGCTGGCACTCTATCCCTTTGTTAAGCCCACGCCATCCTTTTTGAGAATGTTTTTTAACAAATTGGTTAAACTCGATAAACCACAGATCTCTTCCTTTAGGAAATGGTTGATGGAAAATTCTTAGAGGATAGGACTCCCCCCACGATTATAGGGATCCTAACTTCTCCTTCTCCCTCTATATAAAAAAGCATTCTCCCTTTACATAGGCTAGCTGAAAAAGAGTTGAACATATAGCCAAGAAACTGAACTTGGAGAAGAGACATTATAGCTAAGTAATCATTATAGAGAAGGTCGAACCAAGGAGGATCCCATAGAGAGAGCCCCATCTGAATTCCCGACGAGATTTGTGAGATGTGATCCGCTGGAACCCTGTTGGAGGAGATTGCAACATCGAATCCTGGTTGTACTCTTCCTTCTTTAAATTAATATACTCGACTATGATATTGTTTCCATCTATGTGTTATATTTATTTAATGCCTGTGATTTAGTCTTCTTCGACTGACTGATAGTTAGGAATGAAAAATAGTATGTTGTGTATCATCTTCATCTCTTGTGTATGTTCAGATATCCGGGCGTGAGAACGAGCGGATTGTGATCTGCCGAATCGGGAGCGGGAGGCAGCCATTCTTCCGGACAACACAACAACGCAGGACCTACAGTAAGTGATCTACCAAGTCTTTGTCCATTCTTAACTAGGAATTGATGTCATAGCATGTCTTGTTTGTGGCTAGACCCACTCTAGGGCTAGTCGGATCGCCTCTATCTACAGAGGGGATTTACCTCAACAACACACCCAATTCCGGCCAACTCCAGCCGAATTTTGAGCGAAATTGTGGGCTCGTTTATTTGTCTCCTTTGGTCATTTTCCAGAATTTTTAAAAAGGGGCATATTGTTAAATTAAAATATAAAAAATATAAAAAAATAGGGGCGGGCTATGACCCCCACCCTTATCCCAACGAAAAACTATATTATATAAAATTAGGTGGGGCCAACAGCCATGACCCTACCACCCCAACCATAATGACTATGTTTGGGAGGGTTTCGGGCTGTCAACCCTGCCGCCCCCCTACCATATGGTGCATACATGGAAGTAAGGATGGGCAGGCCTCCCGATGTGGGTCTAGCCCCCCGAAATATATGTTCGTTGGAGTTTAAAAAAAATGTGCCCATTTTGGGAGGGGGCGGGGTTTGACTGCCTGACTTCCTTCCCACCATTTCAGATCCAAGTCATTGCGCAAGTGGCTTCCTTTGGGAAGTAAACCCAGGATTTAATATATAAACCCAATCTTTCACTAATGTGCCCAGGCATACCAGGAGCGACATGAAGTTCAAGGTGGGCAGCGGAACCCTAAGCCTTTCCAGGGGCAGGTAGAACCATGATATGAGCCAATTTCCAAAGGGCCCAGAATTGTCCTAAGTCCAAATTGGACAAATTTTATATGGATTATACACCTCTCAATGACATGAATCTGATGGTGCTATTTTTTTTTGCAAGAGAGGTATCCATTTCTCAGCCATTTTGCAGATTGGAGGTACAAAGGTGTAATTTTATAATGATGCTTGTACTTTCATTTTATTTTCCACTTAATGAAAGAGGGCCTCCCCACTGATTGAGAGGGCTTGGAGACGTAGTCCCTCCTGGACGAACTTTGTTATCAATTTTTTGTCTTCTTCAGATGATTTTATGTGCTTCTCTCTTCTTGATTCTGTTGGAAATATGATGTAGAGTGTTGTCCTTGATGGCAACCCACTGAATGAAGATGAAGACATGCGATTGTTGACATGTGTTGTCCTTGATGGAAATCCACTTGATGAAGTTATTCTTGACTTGATGGACTTGGTAAATGATGTATATCTGATGTGATATGATGCTTGTTGATATTATGATGTTGAGTGATGTCCCTGAAAAGCAACCCTCTTGATAAAGATGATGGCAACTTACTTGATGAAGTTGTGCTTGCTAGAATGACTTGATGGACTTGGTAAATGATGTATATCTGATGTGATATGATGCTTGTTGATATTATGATGTTGAGTGATGTCCCTGAAAAGCAACCCTCTTGATAAAGATGATGGCAACTTACTTGATGAAGTTGTGCTTGCTAGAATATGTTCTTGATGAAGAAAATATGATGTATCTCGGTCATACGAAGGCAATGAAGAAAAGGAATTGATGTTAGCACAAATCAAGTATGATGAAAGAGTATGTCTCTATGCATACGCGGTCTGTTTCAGGAAATGCGTGTATACCTTGACCTTGGTGAAACGCGTTCCAAGTCGGCGTATGGGCTTAAGCGCTCAAAAAGTGCAAATCCAGGGGCGGTATGGTATTGATTTGGCTCATGGTATTGAAGGCTCATTGTATTGTTTTGGCCCGTGGTATTGAAGGCTCATGGTATTACTTTAACCCATGGTATTGAAAAAGGATAAACCTATATAAGGAGAAGAAATTCATTGTGAAAATCACAAGTGTGGGTGCAAGATATCTGAGCTTGAATGAATACTTCTCTCTGAAGTAGATCTGAATCTATGATGCACCTATGAAGAAATGATGAAGCGGGATACATGATGCACCTATGAAGAAATGATGAAGCGGGATATCTAGAACTGAAATGTATTTGTATTTGCTAGATCTGTTTATGGAGTGATTAGATCACGTGAGATGGCTAACAGCATAAATACGAGGTAAAAGTTGAATCTGAATTGAATATCTGATCGAAGAAGTATGCTTCTCTATAATGATTGAAGATCTATACGGCTACTTTCCTTGAGGAGGAAGCGTATATCTGTGACTTATTGAAAGCGCGTATGCGCAGTAAAATATACACTGAAGTATACGCTGGTTTGTGTGGACGGAAGCGCGTATATACGCGACATCAGTAAAGGGAAAGCGCGTATGCAAACTAGGGTTTGATGAAGTAAGGGGTATGAAATATCTGATCTGTTCTGCTGTGTTTCTGCTATCTGATCTGTGTTGATAAGTATCTGTTGGTGATATATGTTTATGCTTAAAAGTATGGAAAGGGTCCAGTTTGAAAATATGATGAAACGTGGCCTGCAAGTGTTGTTCTCTTGAAGTTGTTGGATCCAGTGTGAAAATTGATGAAACGTGGTCCAAGGTGGTGCTGAAGGTTGTAGCCTTCGATCGGGGTCCTGCTCCTTGGAGAGGATGAGTAGCCCAGTCGGGGGTTGTAGCTCCCTTCCGGAGAGGTGAGAGTAAGCAGTGGGGTTAGACTCCCCTTCAATTTGTGTAGTCCCGAGGTAGTGCACAACGTCTTTGGTCAATCTGCTTGACACATATGTTGTAAGATGTTTTCTCTATAATAAAATATTGAAGGCTGAGCAACTGTAGTGGTGGTTTTCTCCCGATTTGGGTTTCCACCTAAAATTCCTGGTGTTCATGTGTGATGCCTTGTGTGATGGTTTATTCTGTTCTTACTGCAAATGTTTACTGCTTACTAAATATCTGATGAATAAATGATGGAATGGTTTAAGTGAAGATTTAATGACATATCTAGCTCTCTGTGTATATGCGAGTTTCATAAAGGGGATCCGCGTATATACGCTAGTTTACTGAAGGAAAGTAGCGTATGGGGTTTAAGGAATGAAAAAGTAAAAAGATTAGATTATGCAGTAAATACTGATTCACCCCCCCCCACCCTCTCAGTATTTTTCCCAACAATTGGTATCAGAGCAGGTCCTTGTGGAGAAGCTTGATCGCTTAAAGGAGATCCGTCGCAATGGGAAGTCAAGAAGGAGTAATGTCTATAAAGCCTCCTCTATTCAATGGAAGCAATCTGATATTCTGGAAGGTACGAACAAAAGCATATCTGCAAAGTCTTGGTGCAGATGTATGGGCAATCGTGGAAGAAGGTTATCAATACTCGGCAAGTATTCCTACTGATGCAGCAGAAAGGAAGAAGTATGAAACCAATGCCAAAGCAGTAAATGTCTTGCTAGGAAGCATGTCTGAATCAGAATTTGCTAAAGTGATGCAGCTACATTCAGCAAAAGAAATATGGGACAAAATCATTCTAAGCTATGAAGGAGACACAAAGGTAAAAGTGCAAAACTCCAAACTCTTAGAATTGAATATGAAAATTTGAAGATGCATAGTGATGAGAGTGTTGCCAGTTTCTTTCTTCGTCTGGATGATATTGTAAATCGAATGAGAAATTTAGGTGAAACCATAACTGATACTACTCTGGTGGAAAAGGTCTTAAGATCCTTGACTTCAAAATTTGACTCTAAAGTTTCAGCTATTGAAGAAAGGCAAGATCTGCAATCGCTTACTATTGTTCAATTACATGGTACTCTGACTGCTTTTGAAATGAGACAAGGAGGTCCTTCTCAAATAAGAGAAGTTGCATTTAAGGCATCTACAAAAGGAAAGGAAAAGGAAGTTGTCAAAGAATCCAGCTATATATCCGATGAAGAAGAAGCGAATTTCGTGAGAAAGCTCCAACTAGGTACTGGAAGATTCAAAGGTAAGCTTCCCTTCAAATGTTTTGAGTGTGGAAAAGTTGGTAATTATGCTGCTAAATGTCCTTATAGAGAAAAGCATGGTAAAGGGAAACAATTTTAAAAGAGAAAGAGTTATTATGCAAAAGAAGATGATGATGAAGTGTCCGGTGAAGATGAAGAAGATTCTGACCATGATCTGAAAGTGCTCATGGCAAAGAAGCAAAAGAAGAAGGTTACTCAAGGAAAGGAGATACCTCAGAAATCATGTATAGCAAAAATTGAAGAAGATGAAACAAATTCTGACAAAGCTCTACAAGTGCTCATGGCAAAGAAGAAAAAAAAGAAGGCTACTCGAAGTAAGGAAATATCTCAGAAAATAGAAGAAGATGAATCAGATAGTGATTGGGGTCATCCTTTGCATGATCTTGGTGGTACAACCATTAATGAAGTTTGTGAAAGTAGTGTTTTGGAAATAGAGAAAGCTCTCAAGATCAAAGATGAAGAACAACAAAGAGCAATTGATAAGAAAGATTCTATCAACAAAGAGATGATCTCTCAAATGAAAGAACAAATAGAAATGCTGAATGGTCAGGTGGACAAGTATCAAAATTGTATTAAAGAACTAGAAGTAGAAATCAACGATCTAAATGCAGATCTCGAAAAATCAAGCAAGAAGAATGAAGGACTTGAAGCTGCAATCACCTTTCTACAAACAGATCTTGAAGCATCAAATAAGAAGAATGAAGAACCTCTGTCATTTTAAAAGGAAGGCCTTGAAGAAGAAATCATCTCTCTCAAAGAAGATCTGGAAAAATAAAATAAGAAGAATGAAGAGCTGCAACAAACATGTGAAGGAAATGAAGATTGGTTGAAAGAAGAGATTCTAAATCTGAAGGATCAAGTTGAAGATGGAAGAAGAAAATAAGAAAGCATGACAAAGCAATGTCAAGCCTTGGAGGTTGAGGTAAACATTCTCAAAGGTAAATTAGAAGAAAAGGTTAAAATTTTGAGGTTTCATGATAGTACTAACATTTTGGACAATATTCTGAGTAATCAAAGGTCTCCTGCTATCAAACATGGTCTTGGTTTCCATGAAATTGTTAAAGGAGAATCTAGCTCACAAGGAAGTGCCAAAAATTCAGAAGATGTCAATGCAAAACCTGATGTGTTGAAAGAAACAAAAGATCAACCAACAATCATGAATTCTCAAAGGAATTCATTCAAGAACGTTGAATGTTTTAAATGTCATAACTATGGGCATGTTGCAGCAAATTACAGAAGCAGAACAATTCAGCCACAAATAAACAGGTACTTTGGTAGCTTCAAGGGATATTGTTTCTCATATAACAAGTATGGACATAAAGCAGCTGATTGTAAAAGAAGGAAGATCAGAAATACTCATTATAATTCTTATTACTCTGGACACATGAGATGTTATTCTTGTAACAAGTATGGACATGTAGAAAAGGAATGCAGGCTGAATAGATATGAGAAATTGGATAACTTCTAGCACACAAATAGAAAGTTAAAACAAATCTGGAAAAAGATGGAGGACCGATCAGAAACGTAGGGAATTCTGACCCTACTGCAGTCATCCGCTTCTGAAGCTTACTTCTCTGATTGACTGCAGGAATGATGTGAGATACATTATGAGATCTATTAATGTATCGTCACAAGGGGAGCAATGTATGATGTCTCTCATGGTTGAATAGATTATTCTGGTTATATGTATTTCTGACAGAGCATCTTGTGTGAAGAAAAGACAGGAACAGAAGGTAAATTTGCAGAAGGAGATGAAGGTGTGAAATTTTCTATATTTCACTTTACATACGCGGGTTCTATGAAACAAAGTCATGTATACACGCGAGTTCTAGCTGACACAGCCGCGTATGCATTGATGATGAGAAAATTTATCTGATTGCTAAAGATCTCGAGCAGAGGTCCAGGGGGAGCATCAGTCTGACTACTGATGATTGCACTGTTAGCATTATTCTGGTTATACTCGTGATAATGAAATGATACATGGGTTCTTGTGTTGAAGATTATGGATGAAGCCTGGTTGCTTTATGATGAAGAGCATTCGTTGTTGAGATGAAAGTCTTATAATTCAGAAATGAGGATAGATCATGCGGAGATTGTTGCTAATAACTTACTGTTGAAGGTGTTTCAGATTGCACAAGTTAAGGAAGAGCACTGGTTTAGGGGGAGTAGCAGGATGATGATTGCATTGTTGGCAATATAATTGCTTATTCTTTGGTCTTTATGATACTCATGCTCAAATGATGATAACTTGGTACATGGACTATTATGATGAGTTTTTGAACCCTGGTTGCTTATAAGTATCTTGTGTGCTCACACATGGATGAGTTGGATGTCGTTTGATTCAGAGATAAATCATGCAGATTTTGTTACTATGGTTGAGAGATCTTTTGCCTTCATATGTTACTTCATGTTAAATCTTGAAGATCATGGTGATGTTGGACCACATGGATGATTGTTTGACACCTAGGTGAAGATGTTATTCTGATATGAGAATCTCTCTTGGAAAGATTGTATTGATGCTGCAAAGAATCTGAAGGCTTGGTTACTATTGTGCTGATGCTACAACCATTGGATGACACTTGAAGACACCACTACATTGTTCTATCTATCTGTAGTCCAGGGAAGCATTCAAATATCTCAGAAAGAAGCTGAACACTGTCTTTGCCTCACAGAGAATCAGATCTGGTTGAAATTTAGAAGATGGCATTGGATACGCGGGTTTCATGAAACACAGTCGCGTATATACGCGAGTTCCTGCACAGAAAACCACGTATGTTTGGTTGCTGAAATTTTTGGTTGGTTCAGCTCTCTTCAGCACAGCTGCAGTGCTGTTTGGTATCTCTGATACTGTTTGGTATCTCTGGTGATGTTCCAGTTCTCATAATTATGTTTCTAATGTTTTGATGAAGATGCCTTGATGATTTGTTGGTGGAAGTTTTCAGGATGCACAAACTAAGGGGGAGCCTTAGTCATTTGGAAAGATTTCTTGGTTGCACAGATTCAGGGGGAGCATTAGCTTTGCTGAGTATAATGCAGTGTTGGCATTATGATGGTTTTGAAATATGTTCTCTTTCTTGAGGACTTTCTGGTGTTGGTCTTAAAAGTTATATCTGTAGTTTGATGAAAAGGTCTTGTTGAGACTCATGTTGTAAAATTGTAATATTCAGTCATGTAAGGACTTGTCAAATTTGTAAACCCACTTGGTTGGGTAGCTGAGTCAAATTTTGTAAACCCACTTGGTTGGGTAGTTGAGTTGAAATGTGTAAACCCACTTGGTTGGGTACTTGAGTCTTATATGTAAATCCACTTGGTTGGATATTTGATGTAAGTATGAGTCTTTTGGTAGGAAGTTCATAGAGTCATGTACTTCATTGAAAAATATTCAGCATGAACTCAGGGGGAGCTTGGTCACATCAGTATACATCAGATCTACAGAACGCTTCTTCTACATGAGGAGAAAAGGGGGTGAGTGTGTTGGTTTTGATCCGCCCGTTGCCCTTGATGTCAAAGGGGGAGAGTGTGTTGGTTTTGATCCGCTGGTTTTGCCCTTTACCCTTGATGTCTAAGGGGGAGAGTGACATGGTGTTTGAACGAAGAGAAAGAATGGTGTTAAAGAATCGGGAGAGTGACATGGTGTTAATGTACTTATCTGCTGTGGTAACCAAACACCATCGTGGTTGCCATCAAGTCCAAAGGGGGATATTGTTGGAAATATGATGTAGAGTGTTGTCCTTGATGGCAACCCACTGAATGAAGATGAAGACATGCGACTGTTGACATGTGTTGTCCTTAATGGCAATCCACTTGATGAAGTTATTCTTGACTTGATGGACTTGGTAAATGATGTATATCTGATGTGATATGATGCTTGTTGATATTATGATGTTGAGTGATGTCCCTGAAAAGCAACCCTCTTGATAAAGATGATGGCAACACCTTGATGAAGTTGTGCTTGCTGTTGACTTGATGGACTTGGTAAATGATGTATATACGTGTGATATGATGCTTGTTGATATTATGATGTTGATGTCTACTGAAAAACAACCCTCTTGATAAAGATGATGGCAACTTACTTGATGAAGTTGTGCTTGCTAGAATATGTTCTTGATGAAGAAAATATGATGTATCTACGGTGTACGAGAAGGCAATGAAGAAAGGAATTCGAATGTGCTCAAAGTATGATGAAAAGGTATGTCTCTATGCATACGTGGATCTGTCTAAGGAAGTCGCGTATGCCTTGAAACGAACGTTCCAAGTCGCGTATGGGCAAAAGCGCTCGAAGTGCAAATCCGGGGGCCGTGGTATTGAAGGCTCAGCATGGTATTGGTTTGGCTCATGGTATTGAGAACTGTGGTATTGAAGGCTCATGGTATTGTTTTGGCTCGTGGTATTGAAAGGATAAACCTATACTAAAGGAGAAGAAATTCATTGTGCAAATAATAAGTGTGGGTGCAAGATGTCGAGCTTGAATGAATACTTCTCTCGAAGTAGATACGAATGGAAAAGGGTTACAATTAAATGATAGATCTGAATGCATGATGCCAATGATGAAGAAGGGGATCTAGATGCGAAATGTACTTGTATTTGCTAGATCTGTTTATGGAGTGATTAGATACGTGATGAGGCTAACATATGCAAGAGTAAAGGGTTGAATCTGAATTGAATATCTGATGCGAAGAAGTATGCTGCTCTATAATGATTGAAGATCTATACGCTACTTTGCCGCGAGCGCGTATATACGCGGCTTCGCCGAAAGAAGAAAGCGCGTATGCGCAATGAAATATATACGGAGAGGTATCTATTTGGTTTGTATTAATTTGGCTGCGATATATCTGGCTTATCAGAGAAAGGAAAGAGCATATGAAAACTAGGGTTCTTTGACAAAGTGTAATCTCCCGATCTATTATGCTGTGTTTTTACCTTTCTCGATGCTGTGTTGATAAGTATCTGTTGGTGATGTATTTTTATGCTTAAAAGTATGGAAAGGGTCCAGTCTGAAAATATGATGAAACGTGGCATACAAGTATTGTTCTATTGAAGTTGTTGGACCCAGTGCGAAAATTGATGAAACGTGGTCCAAGGTGGTGCTGAGGGTTGTAGCCTTCAGTCAGGGGGTCGTAGCTCCCTTCCAGGAGAGGTTGGTAAACGGGGCGGGGGGTTGTAGCTCCCTTCCGGAGAGGGCGAGTAGCGAGTCGGGGGGTTGGGCTCCAGCCGGGGAAATTTGGTAAATGAGTGCGAGTGGGTGCACGCGTCTTGGTGTCATGACTGTATTTATGGGGCTTTCTTTATAATAAAATATTGAAGGTGAGAAAGCTGCCGGCGGTGGTTTCTCCCGATTTAGTTCCTAAAAATCCTGGTGTTCATGTGTGATGCTTTGTGTGATGGTTTATTCTATTCTTACGCACATGTTCTGCACATACTTGAGCTCTCCATTCGATAAATGATGGAATGGTTTAAGTGAGTTATGACATATCTAGATCTCTATGTATAAAGGTTTCCCAGGGGATCCGTATATACGCTGGACTATGCGAAGGAAAGTAGCGTATGGGTTTTAAAGAATGAAAAATAAAAAATATTAGATTTATGAGTGAAATACGATTCACCCCCCCCTCTCGGTATTTTTTTCCCAACGATTCTGTGTCTTTAAGTTTCATGGATTAAAGATGCATTTTATGTATTATCTGTATCTCAAAGGTAAAGATCGTGTATCGGGGTTAACACTCCTCGGTAGCCACTCCCAATTGTTAACATATGTCACACAAAGAACACCTCCACTTGCATAATTACTACACACTAGACCATATCTGGAACTCATACCTACCACAACAACTAGAAATTCTAAATATAACCATGTCAAAAATAGTATCATGAATCCTAAAATATAGGAAATACAGAGAAATGAATACTTTAATATATCCAGCATGAGGAGACTAATTCCAAGTAGAGCATGCCTAGAAATAACATCATCTTGGATGTCAATAAAAATAACCTCATTGGACTCTTTGCAAAAAATACAAATATATTCTCACGATCAACATACAAGCCTAAAACTTAAAACCCCTACTAAAAGCCTAAAAATAAATGTGATGAAAATGTTTGGCACGTCCCGAAAATATCATTCGTAACATGATCTCACAAAGACCAAATGATACATAGTCAATCGTCATAAGCATGGCTTGGAGGCACATTGGCTCCTAGAAAATAGTAAAACTACTAGTAATAGAATTTTCCTCAAAATTTGGTGAGCATGCCTCTAGAATGAACTTCGACCACCATGAAATTTGATGCACCTATCACTAAAAATTAGCTCTATGAAAATGAATTGAATCCCCAACCCTTCAATTTTAAAATCTATTGAAACATAAACCTAGTCTGTTCCCCTCTCTTCAAACATCTTAGGATAATATGCCTCTTTAGCTTTGGGTAAGAGTTAGTTGATTAGTTTAACTTATCCCATTCTATAAAGGAATAAAATCTCCATGTTGAGTGAAAAAAGAAAAGGAATGGGATATGTGTAGAAAGGCATATATGTTGATTAATAGATACCAACATAGATACATAGTGTTGATATAGGTTAGTGTGTTATATGCATTTATTTTTTCTAATTGTGTCTGACTGACATGTAATTTATTTGTAATGAATCATTTCATTTTTAGTTTTCACCATACATATTCATATATTATGTACTCATATATCCATACTATAGGTACTAAATCACTTCATTTTATTATTACTACCAAAATTGTGACTCAAACCCATGACAAATTAGACTTTGAAACAAATTTCCAAGTCAATGATTTTCTATATGCTGATACAAACATACCCATTGAATAATTTAACAGTCAACATGAGTTTGACTAGCAAGTAAAGAGTATGACTTAATTGTTGAGGTCAAACCTCCACTTAATTAAACTTGTTGAAAAGCTGTAACCCTTCATTACCCCCAATTTTGGTCATTGTTTGATCTTTTTTATCTCTATTGGGAAATTTTATACTAACATAAATTCAAAAGACCAGGTCAAGATCAAAATATTCTGCGGACATTTTCTTTTTTTAAATATTTATATATCTTTCTTCTCGCACTTTCCTAGTTTTTCCGATTTTTTTACCAAAGTGAGGTCAACTGGAAATATTACGCATCCTAGGTTTACAATTCGTCTAGTAACATGCATGGATACATCAAAAATACATTGTGAATTCAAAAAAATTATGTAGTTGTTTCACATACAAATGAATTGGGGCAACATTATTCACAATATACTATTACGTGAGGTACAAAACTGAGATTGGAAAAAAGTGAAAAAAACCACACTACTGAATTCATTTTATTTTCCTTCATCTAGATCTTGTAACATTCATCATGTACACATATATAAATCAGAAACTATTTTCTTAGTACTACAAAAATACAAAAACATGGTTAGATAAAAGGTGTCCTACATACCAATTTGCATGGAAATTTTCATCTCCAGTCCCTATCTCTCTCTCTCTCTCTCTCTCTCTCTCTCTCTCTCTCTCTCTCTCCCCTTTTTATTGCTGTCATGAAATGTCGAGAGGACAATATCTAGAATATATGGGTCACCTTCTTTTGGATTTTCTAGTTGTAGAATAGTCCATAGAATCCTAGCATCTCATTTATAAATACATACAATATTATGAAATATCCTTTAGATGTATTTTATAATAACCTTACTCCCTAGATATTCATTTATTTATTAAAACCTTAAAAAAGATGACACATTCCTATCAAGGATAGTATGTGGCATTTGAAATTACTAACTATAAGTGTCTATGATTGTTTAGAGGAAAATCACTAGAGGTTTTGTTTAGGTCAAAACACTCCTGGAAAAGGGCATGCCATTCGGGGAAGGACTCACACACAGAAAGCCCCTGCCGCCAGATACGAAAAGACAATTCAGCAACGATATTCATGAGAACTCACTGTGTCCTGTCTTCAATGTGACCCAGGGTCAAGCCCCAATAGCGTTTCTGCACCCTCCTTCAACCCGAAAAAGCAATAAAGCCGTGCCGAAACTGATTCTTCTTATATATTTCTATAACGTTGCGTTATAGTCCATGTGAAAGATGATATAAACGATAACAATTGCTTAATAATTAATCTTACATATAAAAATAGATACTAACACGAAGCTCGGGAACAAGACGGTTCTTCATTATTATGAATAGCATGTACGAAGTAGTGGAGAGATCACACAGATCCTTCTCGATCTTTGAGACAGCGTGGGATTCATCGCCCTTGCCTCGCTAAGAAACTTTCAAGAGTTGTGCACTCGAGATGGCATATAAATGGATAGACATCTCTAGGAAACAAGGGTTTTCTGTATAAATCTGGGAAAGTAAAAAAGGGCTGTGGGGAATCGGACTTGAGCTAGGTTCATGGAAATTATGTATATAAATTTCTCTCTCCTTAGATTACCACGCAGGTGATTTTATACTTCCTCAAAGTAGTTTTAGTCAGTTAGAAACAGTTGGCACCTACTGGGGTTGTTGAACTACTGGAGTAACCATCAACCCAACCCGAAAATAGGGAATTTATATATATTTTTAATGGTTTTAGTGGCATTCGCAAAAAATTACATGTGGACTCGCGTATACACACGGAAAAGTACGGCATGGCCGCGTATGAGTTTGTACCATTTTTTAGTGAATTTGTTCAAGTCTATAGGAATGGGTGCCCAAAGCCATAAAGTTAGTCATGAATCACACCGGGGAACAGAAGCCAATCACTATAATAGATACACCTAATATGAGGTGGAAAGGGGGTACATGACTGGCGAAATATACATACGTGGCGACATAAGAACAGAGAACTATGAGATTTCAGCTGCCAAAAAACCAATGGAAGAAAACAGAGATTCAACTCATGCTAAGGTGGGCATACCCATGCTCGGTCAAAAATACATCATATGGAAAGTACATAATGATCCCGTCTCCCTGAAGTTTAGCTTAAGCAGAAATGCAAAGGAATGAATCATCGAGCATGGCCCAGGAAACCCTCAATTCTGAATCAATGTCCAAGTATCACATATAAAAAAGTGAGTCAATGATGCTGAAGGCGGATGTCCCAGATCATAAATAAGTAACTAAATCTCCAAGTACCAAATCATAAGAGGAGGTGGAATATGGTACAATGCCTTCAGGAGCCAACATATAGAATCTTAACATGCGGCAACGCAACATATAAGGGTGAACGACATCAACGGCATAAGGCGAGATGAATTTGTCAAAAGTGAACCGAGAAATGCTGATGCAACTGAGGTCTTCACCGATCACTATGGCACAATTCTACACAATGGGAATAAATGAAGTGAAGTCGACCATGTGAAATCGTTGGATTACGTTATTGATGTATCTCATTAATAGCATACAGGTTTCAACCCAAAAATAGCCAAAATAAGCATCCAAAGGTGCCCCGATTACAATCTAACAAGTGTGAATAAATGAGTTGAAATTGAAAACTTGAAAGAATCTACAAATCAGGCAATGATGAATCCCCTTGTGATGTAGTCACCGCCACCGTGTCCTGAGCCTAAGGTACTCACAAAAGACTCTAGACGCCTTTGAGGAGAAATGGTCCAAGTCATGGGAAAAAGATACGCTGGAAGGAAGGCATTAAGGCATGCCACATCGGTCTAGCGCGAGTGTAACCGCGGGCCAAGATTTGGAAGAATCGGACAAGTAGAGTGATGGAACCAAAAGGCGAGTACGTTTTCGACATGCACAAGATGAAGCTAGCGCACGAAGGAAACCCTTTGAACCAACCAATAATGAAGACGGCAAGGAGGCGAATATCCATGATGATTGAATGGAAATCAAAGTGCCTGCAGAATCCCAAGTGTGATAATTTGTCGACGTACAGAACACGGGGAAACCACTCGGTCAAAGACCCATAATGATGATCAAATGCGAGCACGAAGCTCACCTATCGATGATGGAAATAGAGCCGGGGTGTGACTCTGTCTTCTCTCGAGCAATGTGTCATAGTCGATAAGAGACAAACCCGCCGGCAAGAGGTCAATGGGACCTCTCTGACCAGCACGGCGAGGGCCAGCGGTGATGAGCAAGATAACAATGTCACAGGGAAGGCCGGCGGAATAATGAGTCCAGAGACATCGCGGAGATGGCCGACTCTAGTTAGACTTCCTTGAAAAACAACACGACTCGTGATGACCATGGCGGTAAAAAGTGACAACGCTATAGAAGTACGACATGCGGGAGGCGGGGAACAAACTCTCCATATGATTGGAAGAGATAACCAGCGGGGAGGGCGATAAGTGAAACATGGAAAGGCTGAAACTAGGTCAAAACTAAAACCATCTCAAATGAAGGAAATATATATAAGTATATGTGTGCTTTGTTCAAGTGCAACAAAGCGACTCTGTCTTTGCCATCAAAACAACGGAGATACATCCCGTTCTAGCTCTTTTTGTTATATTTTATTTTTTGTCTTTTTCATATAATAAGCACGAAAAATAATAAAATAATTCTATGGTACAATGGATAGAACGAGTATTAAGAAACGAGATGCACTAGTTCCTGGGATTGGAGCGATCCTATGCTCAATGCAAGGTGGCGAGCGGTAGCGATACTAAGAGGAATGTTCCATCCATAGGTAAAAAGGGTGTCGAGTCGCGATAGCTAAGTGCATGCAATGGTTAATACACATATAGACAAGGTCAAAAGTTGGCTTAAACATCGAGTCCGAATGAAACGGGCTAAAGGCCCGGGATAAACAAGTAGCCAATATGCAATGCGGTAATACAACTCAACAACACCAGAGGCCTCTAGGGTAATAGCCGAGAAGAAAATTGATAGTGACGAAGAAGAAGAATGAAGCCCAACACATAATTCATGGCGGGACTATGAAGGACTCAGGAGCCTACATAAACGCAACATGGGGAAGCAGTGATAGGGAACTAACTAAGAAGCCCATGTAAGGGAAGATACCATCCAAGTCATGATTAAATAATTGGTGAGTGAAATGGGTGTAATACTCATGACACAGTGGGATCGACCCTATGGCAAGTGATCGGTGGAGGCTGGTATGCAAGATGCAACGAGAAATTGAATTCCCTAACCTATGTGCAGTGAAGATCATATATACACCGCCATGACGAGTTAGTAGTCATGGATCAAAAAACCGGGAAAAAATCTCAAATTCGTCAAAATGTACTTTGAAAACATACCAAGTTTGGGAACTTCCAAGCATCCGGGTTATGAAACTTAAGATAGATTGAAAGAATAAGCATAATAAATTTGTCTGCGAAAGTTTCCAAATTTTTGGAAATAAATAGACAAATTACCTCATATTTGGTTCATTGTTACATTGCTGATTTGGAAAAAAAGTGCTACGGAGCGAAAAAACTTCTTTCGTCAAATCGGGAGCAACCATTTCATCAAGTAACAAATTTGTCGAGGTAAGCTCATCAATTATCCTTGCTATTCATTTTAATAAATTTCATAAATTAATTTAGTAATTTTTACCATATAATATCTTACTTTTAAAAATCACCCAGGTTTTACTTTATCTGTAGTTGGTAATAAATAAAGTCATGTATACACGCGGCTGTGCACAAATAAAGTTGCGTATCTGTGACCCAAATGAAAAAAGCGTAGCTAATGAAGGATTTATTGAAATATTGCGGGATGGCCATATCATGGAGAGAGCGTGAACACGGTGTAATTGATCAGAGTCATGCGAGATCGAGCATCGCTAAATATTCTTCGAAATTGGAATTGTTCCAGTTTTTTCAAAATGCCAAATATGAAGAGTAATGTCTGGTTGCTTGAAATGCTCGTGAACTATTGGGGGCAGGAAGAGAACTTCTTCATTATAGATCGGATGCCTATACGCATCAAAGTGGAAGATATATATTTCATTCTTGGACTCTCTAGGAGTTATAGATTTGCACGGGAAGCCCTTGGGAGGGCTAACCATGGAAGATTACGTCCACGTGTCTTGTGTGAGGGTTCCAGAAAGTGGGAACTAAAATTGCAATCAAAGATTTAAGAGACTTAC
Source organism: Pinus albicaulis (assembly GCA_034641835.2). Taxonomy (NCBI): domain Eukaryota; kingdom Viridiplantae; phylum Streptophyta; class Pinopsida; order Pinales; family Pinaceae; genus Pinus; species Pinus albicaulis. Next base: position 1,508,620,520 of record CM076575.1, on the reverse strand, counting down.
ACATAAAAATCCTCCTTTTTACCATTCGGGAGAGTAGCAAGATCAGTTTCTCTTCACCGGACATCTAGGACGCAAATGAGTATAGCGATTGGAATGCTTAACTCATGTATATGATTGGTGCACGGCTCTCTTGATGAACATGAAGCAACAATTGACTTTTCTCCGAAAGGCAAAGACAAAACATTTTAATTATGGTACTGCAATTTTGATGACATTCTTGAAGATACTAGCATTGAGAACCGAGTGATCTCTACCATCGATGGCCCGAGGGCCCAGGAGTGCCCGCTAGGCGGACATGATGAGAGATTGAGGTGAAGTTCCCGGGACCACTTGGGATGATGAATTCTTCTTCCTTTGGTGGGGGAGAACAAAATCATGCTGTGGATGACTATCCCTATGCCGGGACGGAATTTCATGGAGATCCGGATCTTGTCCTTCCCTTTAGGCGTGGCATGGGGTACGGTCGGTAAGTTTGCAATTTTTTGTAACTTATACATTTTTTTGGATTTTTCAAATATATATGAAAAATTGTAAAAAAAACATGTTTTTGATTGGATTCATAATGACTTACAATGTAAAAATGATCATGATACGAGATGTTGGACCGAGTTCGACACGAGGGTTTCCCACGACACAAGCATCGCGGGCGAAGCGAATACGGTGGATTTCGTGAGGACCCTCCGGGATGTACGGAGGAACTTGGAGGATTAACCGCCAAGTACCTATAGCTGCCTTGGAAGATGCGGGAAGCCATCCGGAGACGGGTGGTAGGAGTGCCACGGGTACGGTTATTCGTAGATTTGCCACGCGATCATGTTCTATAGGAACACAACCTGGCGGGGACCTCGGGAGTAGATATATATGATGTATCAAATGAATGTATATTTTTGAAATTTGAACATGATCGGGCATAAGCCCAGAATTTTGTGTAAACTTATAGGATCCAAATTTTGTATAGTTTTTTGAACACTCGATGATATATATACAACGATGTTTGATGTGATGTGATAAATGTATCAAAATGTATGATGTTTTTTATGATTAAAATTTTATTGTATGGAATGATTAATATGCCAACCAATTGCTTGATTAGCTAATGGGTACGCAACCAATTGTCGGCTCGAGGAATATGAATGAAAGTTAAAACTGAAATGATATTTGTAACAAACATACCCTCGAGAACAACGGAGTAAAAAATGGATCTCGAACCCAATAAGTATTGTTCAATGCGACACCACCGAGTGAGAGTCGAAAACTACAACGAATCAACACCCAAAGATATTGCCTCTAGAGAGTAGATAAACAGCGCCAATTGTGATACTTGCTATATTATTGGAAGAAGGACCAATGCAGACCTCTTGATACTAAAGGCGGCCGGATGGATAATGAAGCACCCAAACCACCGGAAGCCAAGTTACGGGTGTGTCTACTAGCACCATCGGCGAAACCAAAATGACTCATGACATCCAACACAACACCATGACGAGATCAAAAACATCACCAACCCATCAAAGATAAAAAATCAACCGAGATATGTACAAAGAAAAACTACTATATACAAGAGCAACATGCCAGGCCAAAGCCTAGGCATAATTCTTCTTCAAATAGAGCCCATTTCTAGGCTCATTCGTTCCTTCCAAAATCAACCAAGGTATATGCTCCTTTCTTAAGGACTTTTTTAACGATGAAGGGGCCATACCACATAGAATTAAACTTTCACGCGGGGCATCTTTTTTCTTGGGCATAGATCAAAACAAGGTCACCTTCCGAAAAAACCCTAGGTTTGACCGCCTTATCGTACGAGCTTTAACTTGGTTTTTATGCGCTTCATTCTTCGTCGCTGACATCCGTATTTGCTCATCGAGATGTTCCAATTGAAGGAGTCGTTCTCCAGACTAAGTATCGGGGAAGAAGTTCTTGACTAATTTAAGAGAAGGAATCTCGCATTCAATGGGAGAAATACGATTCCAACCCGTGTACCCTAGCCGAAGCCAGACAAAACCGATTCTGAGTTTTTTCAACGACGTCTTTGTATGCCCAAAGTGTAGGATATAGCATAATATGCTAGTTGGATCTAGCTTTATCGATCGTCCTTTGAGTGTCTTCAAGGATTTATTCATAGCTTCCACTTGCCCATTGGCTTGAGGATAATATGGAGATGAATGCTCCTACCGGAAACCCAATTTGAGAGCCAACTCGACCATCATGCTATTAAAATGGCATGATCGATGACGGTCTCTCACAAAAGTCACCAAAACGAGAAATAACACAGTTTGAGAAAGAAAAATTTTGCGAGTCTCACCATCATTCCCAAAAGTAGGCATAGCCTCGACCCACTTCGTAAAGTAGTCCTCTTGCTGCAATAATGTACTTGTGACCTTTAGCTGGCGGGTTACAAGTAGTATAATCAATACCCCACTTTGTAAAGGGGCCAATGATGCAACAATGCAGAAAAAGCGGAGGCCTGATGGCGTGCATTTTTTGGTATAGACCCTGCTGAGATGACACTTTTTTGGCCAGGCTCCATACAATCTTTGAAAATCGACGGCCAAAAGTACCCGGCACGCAAAATATTTTGGGGTAGCAACAGAAACCCAGAGATAAATGACCCCCACAAGTTCCCGCATGGGAATCATTTAATCTGACCTCGAAACTATCTTTGAGAGTTAAGCAATCTTGGGATTGAATCAACCCCTCAACGATATAAGCATCTAATAATCAAATAATTCTTGGCTTAAAGTGATGCAACTTACGATGCTCATCTTTTGAAAAAGTAGAGGGAAAATTATGATCTGAAGATACAAATGATATCTCCATACCAAGGATCCTGTGAAGAGATAAGAAACAAATGTTCATCAGGAAGGATTCATCTCGTCATCTCTTCTCCACGGAGAGACTGGCCTGGAGATCATTCACAGCTAATGATTTCTTGGATTTGCTTGGAGACATAAACTCAAGATCAAATTCATAAAATCACAATCCATCTATTGTATTTTCCCCCAATCACTCGCCTCTTTTGAGGACAAAGCTGAAATGGATTAGGCTGCTTGCCAAAACATAAGTTTTCGTAGAATAATGTAATGTCGAGTCGGTGCATAGCATGAGCTTCTTGCCTAAGAATAACTTTCTATCGAGTGTACCGGAGTTCGAGTCCTACCAATCCTCGACTAAGATAGTAAATAACATGCTTTGCGAGCACATCGTCTTCTGAACGAATATACTAATAGTAGATACATTTAACACTGATCTAAAAGGAAATCCCTTGCTATAATCGGTGGACTCAATAAAGGAAATAGAGGAGTCAATGCTTTTTTTCAAAGCATCGAATGAACGTTGAGCGAAGTCATCCCGAAGAAATGGAACTCCCTTCTTCAGCAATGTCATAATCCATGGTAACCTTCGGCACTAGTTATGACCAATCCCCAGGAAAGAAAATTAGGCTTTCCTTGTAGACTTTGAAGTTGACGGACAGAAGATGAGGGGAGAACAGCGAAGTATTGCCTGTATGAGAAGGGATCTACCCTAATCCCTTCCTAGACGATGAATCCCAATGGCGACCGGATGTAACGGCTTCTTGTTCGGATTTAATCTAATCTTATAGAAACAACTTTCGTTCAATATTGTAGGAGGAGTGGGCGGATGATCTCAATATCTTTGAGAATGACGAAGCTAAATCATCCAAATATGCCTCGGTAATATTTTTGATGTCATGGAAGGCATAGGGCATGGCCCTTTGAAATGTAGCCCTAGCATTTTTAAGACCAAAAGGCATCTTCTGGCTGCAAAAATTTTGGGGACAAATAAAGGCAGTCTTATTGCTGATCTTAGGATGAATAGTAATCGATTATATCCGAAGAAATAGTCCATCAAGGGAAAATCTCATTACGGCACAATGTCCTTCAGTCGATCGATAAATGGTGTGGGGTAATTATCTTTAGGACATGCTTTATTTCGTCCTACGAAATCAATGCAAACTCGAATTGTTCCTTGTTTTTTATCTACGGGGAATGAGGTTTGAAACCCATTCGATCAAGGCAGGAAAACAAATGTACCAGCAACTTCTTCACCTCAGCTGCGATGTTCTTGCCTTCCTAGGATTGAGCGAACGAGTTTTTGCCTCACGAGCTTAGCGTTTTCGTAAGTCTTGATCTCATCTTGGACAATAGATGGATCTATACCGAGGCATTTCCTCATAAGACCAAGCAAATACATCCCTATACTCTTTAAAGAGCTCGATGTAAATTTGAATCTCTTCACGGGAACATTCGGCTTTCACGATGAAGACATTGTCGATAATATTGGGATCCTGGAAATGTTCACGGGATAGTAGGAGAAATCACGGCCATGTTCCCTTCGACGCAAACTGTCTTTGGTGATAAAGGGTTCGGAATTTGAGGTGAAGCAGGACCCGGAGAGGCGAGGGACTTGGAAAAAATTGTCTCAACTTCGCACAATCGAGTCAAGTAAGGCAGGTGTTGTCCTCCCACGGTCTCTCATACTAGTCATAGCCTCCGGATGGCTATAACCCGGAGATGGAAGAGTGGTATCGAGAGCAATCTTGAGCGAGAAGAAGAACTAAGTGTCCAAAGTAGGAGCCACATCTCCATCCTACTCTTCGGTGAAAGAGGGCTGAGACTGGGATTTTGAAGTCAACTTGATAGGCATTGACAATCTCGGTAGACATGGAAATGCCATTCCACCCACTTGACCTTCCGCTAATGTGGCGGTAGGGAAAGGTAAGGTCCGAAGGGTCCGAAAAATAATGAGTTAAAATCTCTTCGAAGAGAGACTGGAGGATGAAATAGCATTTATATGCATCGTAGGAGGAGGAATATCGAAAGTACCGATCGGGAAGAATACATTCCAACTCCTAAATTCTCGACGGAGTGCCTTGGCATTATCCAGCTTTGGAATAGACGAGGTGGTGGCGTACAGGGTCTACGGAGGACGATCAGGTATGATCACTGTAACAATCCTCCCTTCGTGAGGGAAACAAATAATCCGAAATAATGAGGATGCAATGGCATCCATCTCATAAATCCGAGTTTCTCCCCAACGAGAAGGTTGTAGTCCAAGCTTGCATCCACTACCTCAACCTCTATATTGACGAGTTTTCCCCCCAACATAGATGGGAAAAATTTGGGACAATACCATCTGATGCAGAATGACCATCAAACGCGGTGGAAAGGTGATACCAGATGGAACGGCTTTGGAGATCGATCATCTTCCGGCATGTGAGAGACATTACGCATCTGGGCTTCCTCATCAACAATTTATCAGAAAGATATTGCTCGGTATGATGATTTAATATGAAAAGCCATATGATGCTAGGGCTGGTCTCTTCTTAAAATTAGTTATGCTAAGTAATCGGGAAGAGAATTTTTTGGATCAATAGCCCCAATGGCGGTGAGCAAAGCAACGCGGCGGCAGGATAAAGACTAAGACCTCTAAAGCCGGCATAGCACAAGATTCCCCACGAGATCTTCCACAATAGAGTAGTTTTGTGCAGCCACAGCATTTGGATTAATTGTCAATCACTTAGAAGATGCTTTGGGCATCCGAGGCATAGACTCAACGGTAGGCTTCATAATGTGAAGCGGCCTCGGTAATAGCATCGAGGGTATCCTTACCTTTCCAAAGACTCTTCTCCACCATAATCACGGGATCTTGTAGTGACATCGATGTGACACTCATCATGAATATGTTTGACGGAATTTCCCCTTCTACCGGGTGCCCCCGGAGGAAGCCCCGAGTTTTGGTTCTGGCATTAACAACTAGTTAAACATGAGAGAAAAGGTTTGTTATGTATTTCTGAACCTAGAAGAACCTATTGCTGGGCTAACAAAGCGTTGCGCATCTTGAATTTTTAGGGCAAAGGTGTGTGAGATGGTCTCCAACACGGCATGGAAAATTCACTTTCTTCTTCTCCTTTTGACCCTCACCAACATGCTCGTTGGTTTTATTACGTACCCTTCCCATTCTTGCCCTTCTTCTTATTATTGAACTCCTTCTTCTTCCTTAGGGTTGTTGATTTCCTTTGGGATCAGAAGTTTGGACGTCATTATGGACAAATGCTGGGAAGGCGATGACTCGACGGGCACAACTTTGACCGGAGAGGAAGCGGTGCAAAGACAATGCCCAGGCGGTAAGCAAGCTAGCGCACTCATTGATGGGCCGATCAGCCCATCACCATGCGGGCCGGGCTTAGTTTTGGATAAATCTAATTTGGATTGAGGAGTGTTAGGAAAATATTTATGGAGGACCCTAGGCGAGAATAGATGCGGTTCCATTTCTTGTGCCCTAAAAACTAGCTCCTCGAGAAAATACCCCGAGACGGGGATACATATTTAGAAATGTCGGCGCATAATTTGAGAAACCATTCCCAAGGAGTGCTACTAATTCTCAGGCTTTAATAAGCCTCTTCCTTCTCCTCATTCTGAATATAAGTCAGAAATGTAAAGTTTGCGTCGTCCTTAAAAATTAGCTAAGAGTTCGAGTCCCGACATCATATCGGACGGAAACTGCATCAAGTTTAGAAATGTAACGGCCAGTTCTCCAAATGTAGCAAAGCGCCCCTAGTTAGCTCAATATACCATTTGGCGGTGTTCCGGTTAAGTTGCGTTGAAACAATCTCAACCTAATCGAATCATTGATCGGGGAGTTAGAAGAACACCACAAATGGAAAGTGGTGATGTGGTCATGGATCCTCTCCATTCCTTCCTTCAAACTTTGGAATGCGAAGGTAGTTGGTGGAGCCAGGAGGCCACCCGGACTATGCAATCGGATCATTCATCAATTTTGACGGATCTAGCAAGTTTAACGTTGCTAGAAAAGGTAACGAGGCGGAACTGGATTATCTGGTAAGTTAGATTCCAACATTCTAAAAAATACCACGGATTTGATGAGGCACACACGGTTTCCGGAAAGGGCACAGTAAGAAAGGAGAAGAGCCTCCTCCCACGCGAGTTGCAGGGCCAGACAGTTCCCCACGAAGTATTAAATGAAGAGAGGCTTCCTTGATAAGGGGGTTCAGGGCATCGAAAAGAGGAAAAGGTCGATAAGCACTCGACGAAGGAAAGAAGCATTCCCTTGGTGACCGAGCGTAAGCTGGTTCACCCTGGCATGGTGAATACGGGGTTCCAGCTTTGTAAAAGTGGTTGAATTCGACCTCCGTTCAAGGGGTTGGCTTCACGGGTACGAGAAGTAAACGGAAAGGACCCTAAAGAAGGATTCGAACTAGGAATATGTCTAGTTTCGAAGGGGAACCCTTGAAAAGAAGGTGATCCATTAGCCATGAAGAGCCTTCGTTTGAGTCAGTACTTGTGATGGAAAAGGAAAAAGGAGGAATCCCGGTAGTGGGCATTCCGAAACGAAGGGACGAGATTGAGAAGCATGTGCTTGGGTGAAACCCGAGCCAAACACGGTAGCACTAGAGGCAGTAGAGATGTAGCTCCGTTTACCTCAAAGCATGACCGAGGTACGAATATCACCGCAACACTCACAACGAGCGCGTTCCCAGTCGTGGCCATCGAAGAGTATGTATAATATGGAGGATCTTTCGGTCTGTCTATATCTGCTATTAGAATGTCACGGGGTGGTAACCACACAACTAAATCACTCCTACGCCTTCTTGAAAGGCTGCGAACTCTCGGGAGATAACCCCGGATTCTCCTCGATCGATGAGGCGCTTGATCGGCCACTTTTATAGTTTTAGTCAGACTCAAAAAGTATAAAGAAGCTAAGAGCTACAGGAGCAAAGAGCACTCACTGCAACCAATCACGAGATACAATCAAACCAACTGACCTTTAAGGTATTTTTCACTCTGGGTGATTAGAATGGGACACCAAAATACAAGAAAGCGAAATATAGGACCTCCCGAAAGTAGTCTAGGATAATTACATTTGAGGCCTACTAGCGAAGGTATCAAAAACGGTTACGCCGACCTCCTAACGACGGCCTTTGCCGGCTCAAGCATCCAAGCCGCAGGGCACCCCTTATAAATGCTGAAAGTGATGCGACGTGCCTCGAGGTACCACGGGTATTTGCCAGTCACTGCGGGCCTAGGTAGCAACCTATGGGCACCAATCCGTGTCGAGAATCCGGGCGAGAACGGTCTTGGTGATTCGACAAATCGAGAGGGGGTATCTCTCTTCTCGGCCTTCACTTCCCCTCGCGCTTGACTCTCTGGAGGAGAGCTTTCCCCTTCCACTGAGTTGGATTCGCTCAATTAATCGCTTCTATGTTTTTTTTGAGCGGCCTTGGAAGTTAACTCCACTCACCTAATACAAGGCCCTATAACCTAGCTAGTTGGTGTAAGCCTTAAAAAACTCCATTTGATTTTAAATTATATCACTTATTTTAATCGAAATTTTGATTATGTTAGAAAGTCGAGAGGGATACGAAATGAAACTTGTGGTGTTTGACGAGAAAAAGAAATTAATAAAAACCAAACTACATGCAAATGCAATTTTTTGTCTTTTGATGAAAACAACTTATATCAAGGTTCTACGAGATTAAAAATTGTATTTTCTTTTCGGATAACAAACTCACACTCACAAAAACTATGAAAATGACTATATGCTTAAGTGAACTTTGATCCAAATCACTAAGAGCATATGGGAGTATAAATCTTAAAATCTCCTAATGTGAGAGAAATTTCCCAAAAGATCCTTCGGTTTATCTCTTTTTGCTTGTCGAGAAAGCTAGTTCTCACAATCGAGAAAATCTTAATATAAAGACACCAAATCACTTGAAAACAAAGGAAGAAATCAATGAAAATTCCTTTCCAAAATCAAGTTGAAAACTAAAGGCAAAGAACTCAACAAAGCTTCAAAGATGCTGAGAACAAAAACGAGAAATCGCAAAACAAAAGCAAACAACAAAGAAAATTGTTTTTGAGCTTTGAGTTTTATAAAGGAAGAGTTTGAAGACCAAGCAAAATATCAGTTAATAAACATGTATTTTGATTTCAATAAAAAACTCAAAATGCTAGAATCTTATAGGGCTAACTGGTAGCAAGATCAATATGACACAAGAGACACGAAACTTAGTCACTCGGCCTAGAAGAATAGTACAACCTTACTGACAAACAAAAACTTTAAAAAATTCAAGAAAGACTCTTCGAAAAAGTACGACAAGACCTGAATTATTTGAACTCAGAAAACCAACCAGAAACTAGAGGAAAAAATTGAAGTGCAAAGCAAGACACAAGGGTAGGAAAGATTAAATGAGTAGGAGCTCTCTATTTTGATAAAGCGAACAACCAAGAATCCCCTAGGAAGAGACCTTGGTATTCAAACCAAATGCCGGCACCGAAGCAAGACTTTGCCAAATAAGCTAGCTTTCAATCAAACAAGAGAAAAGACTAAGACAACTTTCTACACAATCCATAGGATCTCAAAGACACTTTGCGGGAACGAGTCTCCACGGACGGACAAGACTAAAAAGTAAAGAAATACAATTTCAAAATCTACCTAGGTATACGCAACTTTACGTTTAGGCAATAGCATTGCATATACATTTGTGTCCAAAAGGCTGTGTATACACGGCTACATACTAACAAAAAATATATCATGTATACAGACAAACGTATATAAAGGTAAATATGTAAAAACAAAAAGGTGACTTGAGATGGAGACACAGGCCAGTTTGAGGCGAAAGAGTAAGCGGAGGCATTTGGAAAATAAAAGTTAAAATTGTTTAGAAACCTATCAAACAAGCGAAACCACCCAACGGAAGTCACAAATATAATCACAATTCTTCATTCTATTTGAGGAAAATGCGTAGAGAGGTTTGTTTGGTCAAAGCCTCCAGTAAGGCATACCCGTGTATGGAAAGAATTCTTCCCCTGGCCAGGTACTTGAATGCAAAAAACTAGATAACCGTGATAAATGCTTATGATCCTACGTTCGATGTAGATCCCGCGGGGTCCAAACCCTATTAACCGTTTCCTTCCTCCTTCAACCTGAAAAACAAGAAAGAACGTGCACGAAAACCTAGTTGTACATCATATATTTCTCCAAAACGTTAGTGTAATCTCAGCGTGAAAGATGATACTGGTAGCAATTTAGCCAATAATCAATCTTTCTACATAAAAAAATAGATACCTAACACGAGTTAGGGGAACAAGACGGTTCTTCATTATTATGAATAGCATGTACGAAGTAAAGGTGGAGAGATCACCTGAATCCTTCTACGGCCCGAAGCGGTAATCGTCGGGGATTGATCACGCCCTTGCCTCGCTAAGAAACTTTCAGAGTTGTGCACTCGAGATGGCATATAAATGGATGAACATCTACGAGGAGACGGGTTTCTGTGTATAAATATGGGAAAGTGCGGGAGGCACGGGGAATCAGACTTGTGAGCGGTTAAACAAACATAATATCTATAAAATTTCTCTCTCCCTTAGGCCATACACATGGGGATTTGTTTTATATATAAAGTAGTTTCGGTCGAGTTAGAAGCAGTTGGCCACATGTTAGAGGTGGTTGAACTACGGAGTAACTATCGCGGCTGAAAATGAGGATTTTATATATTTTAATGGTTTTAATGGCATACGTGGAAAAGTACAACAGGACTGTTTGGTATACAGCTGAGAAAAATCAGGCATAACCACATATGGGGTTTCTTTCTTGTTTTTTAGTGAATTTGTTCAAGTCTATAGGAATGGGTGCCCAAGCCATAAAGACAATCACGAATCACCTGGTGAGAAATGATGCTATAACATTGATGTTGTTCTGTGTGAATTTGGTAGTGGGCTAGGAAGAGGAAGAGGACACTACACTCCTAAAACCTAGGAAGACAAGATATTGGGCCCTAAAGGAAGTAAAAGCGAGGCCTTGATGCTAATCCTAAATTAGGGATCATCATGCTACTAGTCCTGATAGATCCCTTTTTTAAGGATTTCCATAACTTAACTCTTGATTTTTGTGGAGGTTGGGATTGTGTCAATGCCTGAGAGGAAGTAACATGTTGAAATGGAGTATGGAGAATTTGGTTGTACTTGCTAAGGTATTGGTAACTATTATGGAATTTGGGTACCTTGTGAAAGTTTGTGTTGTAACTAATTCAACAAATTTGGAGCAATTTCAAGTGTGACACTTGTAACCTTGTAAATGAATGGGGATAAGGAAGTTAAGAGTAACAGTTGGCCAACCTTCATGAAATTAGTTTGATGTTGATGGTTTAGTGCTTGAAATTTTTGATGTTGAAGGGGTGGTGCGGAGATGGAGATACGAGGGTGGAAAAATTTGCATAGAAGGTAATACAAATTGTGTGATGGAGAAATGGAAAACAAGTCTTTGTGATTGTTTCCTTTGTGAGAAAAAGTCTTTCTTTATTATGGTGTCGAAGTGATAGAATTCAAAGCTCGGGGGATCGAGTCAGAAGAGAAGATCCAAAATTTTCATTATTTTTGGTACCATTCCTAATTGTATTTCTTTATCTATTAACCTAGATTCATTCATTGAAGCCATGGGAGTGACGATAGAATGAGTTAAATTGATGGAGATATACCAGAAAAAATTTATATGATTTGCATGGCTAGGAACAAGCACTTGAAGTGTTCTTGCTTTGTTTTATTAATTTCGAGATATGATTTTGATGTTTTAGGTGAAGAAGTTGACCATTTCTACGTCTATGTCCTAAAGCACCTTGACTACTTTATGACAAATATGGTGTCTCAATGGGTATCTTTGATATTTCAAGATACAATACCTACTTGGAGAAGAGAAGATGGCTAGTGCTGTTTAGATTCCTACGGCTAAGAAAATGGGGGAATAATTTTTCATCAAACTAATTCTAATTTTTCATCGAACTAATTCTAATTACCACTTTAGTTTGAAAGTCCATATTTGTGTGTGAAAGGTTGCATTAAATTTTTTCTCAGAAAAAAATCGCCATTTCCTTTTTTACAATATATAGCATTGACATTACCACTCTAAAGTTGTAGTAGGGAAAGTTTCTCCCTAATTGTTATGTCCTTTTTTAGAATCTTAAGGCCCAAGCATGCATTGTTTTAACAATTCCTTACAAAATAATAAATGGAAATGTATAGTTTCTCTATTTGTAAAATTTTGCAATGCGGTAGTATCGCCTTACCATGGGGGGATTTTGAGCTAATTAATTTAGCCTATGTAGCGAGTTTGTAGTCTATGTTTGATCATTTTTTGTTCATTATTCATTGGTATTTGAAATTTTTCTTAACAATGTATGTGACTTCCCAAGACAATAATTTATCCATGAATTTTTATATATGCTTTAAAAGAAATTTGTTGACAAATCCAAAATATCAAACTATGAAGATGGAAATATTATGCTTCAAATTCATAGATATTATTATTTGATATTTCACATAATATGGGCAAGTCATTGATATGAATCTTACTAGAATTTCTTGTTTTTACGGGGCTGTAGATACCACACTTTTAGAAATATGGCACTATGTCTACTCCAACTCTAAGAAATTACTTGTATTGATGTTGTGTTTCTTCTCAATATAGATGAAAGAAGTCTATGGCCTTACGATAAAAAACACGATTGAAAAACTTGGAAGCTCTTTTCAAGAATATGGATTAAAATACACCTGAATTTTATACATTCAACCAATACATCCAAGACATAATTTTGGATGTGTGTAATATTCTTGAAGAGCACGAGGGGAAACTTTGAGTTTCAAAAACTCGAAAAAATTTTTGGAAAACAAATTATATTAGATAATAATGTATTTAAATTCTTTTAAAACGCAAGAGATGTTAAATTTTGCAAGGTTGAGTTTTTTCAAGTGGTATACTTATTGGAAAGGTTTAAAGTCTTTAGTCTTCTTGAATCTTTAGGCCTCCATTTTTTACTTTCTCATGTATAGATCTATTATATATCTCTAGTTCCAAACTTAATTAATCTTCATTTATTGTTGTATTTGACCCCTCTATCTATTGTTAATTTCTTGATGGTGGAATCGTACAAATACCATAATTTTTGTTGAACTAAGAAGCCATATAAATATTGCGGGCGAGACGGTAATGATGCCATACTAATAGCTGTTTCCATACTATTATTAGGGTTTGAATTCAAGGTTACCCTTTTAAATTATACTTATACTACCCTAAGACCCCTTATAAAATAAATCCTAGCATATTATGGGTCCCATACTTGTATTTCTGACTCATACCTTCGATATGAATTTCTTTAATTCACGATTGAATGAACAAGAGAAAAATCCCTTCGCTTAGTATACTCGACTCCAACAAGGCGATATCCGGAGTAAATAAGATCATGATTAAGCTGACATAGCTGACCCATACTTAAATGTTTCCTCGAAGAGTGCGGGGTTCGGAATAGATTTGATAATTTGATTAGTACTATTACAAGGCTTTTGTGTGCGTTAACTATTTCTGGAATAACACAATTTACAAATTCATCGGTACTACTTACTCCCTTTCGGGAAAAACCTAAGCAATTCCACACCCTTGTTCTTCTCTACTCACAAACCACTTCGTGAAAAATATTGCCAAAATATTTTGGCAACGGAAACTTCATATAGTTGAAAATTTTTCTTTCAGGAGAGGTCCCATCGAAGAGGCAATATAATAACTTATAATTATGCACATGATAATGATTACGATGAAAAAATCATGATGGCAATTGAAGCAATGACCTACGTTCCATATGTGTCATACACATCATCCATAACATTAGCCAAACATGGCACTTTTGAAAAAGAGGAATACGCACACTCAAGCTTGCAAATTCAGAAATGTAACGATTTTAAACACATAATAGAGCTTGTTATCCTTATAGGCTTGAAGCAATGACAGTAAGTTTGTGGTGAATTATAAAATTTCAATATTTTTATTTTACATTTTATTATATTATTATTATATATAATTTTTGTCCCCAACTAGTTGTCATGAAAAAATTTAGGGGTGTGCTCTAGCCATCCTAGGATGCACCGTATCCCACCAATGAAACTATACCTGTTTCTATTTAAGATATTAGAATATGTCTGAAAAGAATATTATATCTTGGAGATAAGAAAACATGTTTCTTTTTTATTATATCTTTTCCTATTCAAAACCGGCAACATCGAGTGAATTCGAAACAACAATAGTGACGATAAATGTATTAGAAAGGACCTGCCATGCCATTCCATAATTCTATGTGTTAAGCGCCTTGATATTATTTTTCAGGAAGACTTTCATTATTGAAAAAAATTACATCTCTTAAACATACAAATCATAACTAGAATGCGCATGGTGGTGCCACCTAAAGAAAGAAAATCTACTCATAATCCTTTGGGAGAATAGTATCCTAACAAAACAAAACAAAAAAAGTATGATCTTTCCCTAGCGACCAAAGTAGACAATTATAAAAATTGATTACCGGGACACAAATCAATACCAAAACACAAGTTTGAGGAGGATGTTGGTGTTCATCATTCTTCTATCCTAAGGTAGGAGGACATTCTTAGTGATTGGATGCACCACCTTAGCCATTTTTGACCACCTTTCCTTCCCTACTAAAGAGGGCAACTTCCCTTTAATGCTGATGGCGAGCATACGACTTGGGTTGCTATTTTCAAACTCTCTAGTCACATAGGAATGGGGGTGGGGTGGATGGCGAGGGTGAGTTAATACTGTCTTACTCAATCCAATAAAATGAAGTAAACTATTTAACACTAAATTTCGAGAGATCCAATCTTTCCCGGAAGAAGGGGTAAAAGCGCTGAGGGAAAGGGATCCTTGATTGCGGAGACATCCGGGTTACTCCATTCTTAAATCTGGTTAATAAGTTGTCTAGGTAGGTGCCATTCCAACATAGATCTTCACGAGCATCATCACATTTTCACATGTAATATTTATTTTTCATTCGATTTTTAGGTTCGAGGCATTCGGTTTATGATTTTTTCTAAACTCATGTGAGATCCTCGAGATGTTATTCCATGCCCTTTCAAGTTCAGAACTTACCGATGTATGATAACATCTCTTCATTATTTCAATAAGAGAATCATATGATGAGTTGGTTAATGTTACAAAACTATGATTTAAATATGTATGCAAAATAATGTACAAACATAAAAAGGAAATAAATTAATAAATGATGGGATGAAGTGACCTCAATGAGGTGATCCTTTTAAGCTAGATATCAAATTACATGCCAAATTCTTGAATCAAAAAAATTTGTTATGTCTATGTAACAAAGGGATGCGATGGGATCTTCCTTGTGGAATGACTTGACTACTCTATTGAGTATATTAGAGAGGATGGTATTGGTTGATGACCATGTTTCTCCAAGAAAGTCGGTCTTCGAAAGGGACTAGCATACCGCATGCGGGAGATGGGAGATTAGAAGTGTGAATGAGTGAAGTTTCGTCAGGTAACTTGAGTTTCTAGCACGCATACGGGAGGGCGGGAGACGAGAGGTGTGAATGAAGTGGAGTTTCATGCAGCAACCATAGTTTCCAACACACCACATGTGGGAGCTCGGAGATGAGAAGTGTGAATGGTAAAATTTTGACCAACAATCGACATTTCCCAATAAAGCAAATCTAGAGGCAATGCCCACGACAATTCTTTGTGAGAGATATCGAGGACCTTTAGGCTATTCAAATTTGATATTTTTGGAGGGAAGGGTTCGATTGAGGTTGTTAGAAGAGATGTTGAGAAATTGGATTTTCTTGAGAGATGCATAATAATCGAAGTTGGAAAGTTCTTGAAAAGATTCATGTTGGAGAGATCACAATAATATTAAAGAAGTTTATCAATATCACATTGGTTTTAACATTATATTATTTTTGAGATTAATAAAAACCAATGACCACTTCGGACCTAACCAGTACAAGCGATTCATTCAATATTGGAAAACCCTCAATGCACAAATTTGTGAAATGTAAGGCTTTGTGTTATCTATATAGACATCACCATATTCAATACATGTCATATAAAGTGTGATCCCAATATCTGAATATGAAAGAGAATTGTATTCCCATGAATAGTCACACAACTTGCACAAGATTTCATTTCATACCGAGTGTAGTTTGCATGGTTGTCCACCAAATAGATATAACTAATCCATGGACACTCACACAATTTTCGCAATAGTAAACTAAAACACGCATGTTATTGGTTGTCGAACAAAGAGTTATGTGAATGTTTGTTTTGGATATTACAAGAGTAGTACTCGCAGACCATCGTACAATGGACACTAGTCCATGAGCAATGGTGGTGTGGTAGTAGGCTCTCCAACTATCTACCATATGATTAGGATCCCCGCAGGGAGCTAGTACCCCTATTCACTCTGAAACTTTATTCACTGCAGCTCTAGGAATATATAAACACATGATGGGAGATAGGAATCATGCATATTGGGGAATGCATATCTGATGCACTCAATCTCGGAATACCATGAGAAAATCACTATTTGGGCACAAATATCACCTCACGGTTTTCTTGAAAATATTTACTTTTGGAGATCCATATTGAGATTCACTAACAAAATTTGATGAGGTCAAAACCGAGGTGAGAGTAATACATGTTACCATCTAGCCTGCTCTATCACGGGAAAAAGGAAAAAATAACCCTTGTAATGGTTGGGTAAGAGTCGATATCCACCATGCCACAAGAGATAACACTTACTATATGATTGCATGAAGTGTCCTATCCTAGAAACAATGAGGCTTACTTGTTCATTCATTAAGAGGTAGGGCAATGAATTTCTAATATATCTTACCTTGATCGCAATGGCTTCAATATAAAACACACACGGAGTTACTTTGTAAAATGAGCGGGAAAATTGAAATCCCAAAGTAGTGACTTGACAACGAGAGTTTTGTGAAAGTTGTAGCAAGAGAGAGTCTTAATAGATAGAGGGAGCGAGTAAAGGTACCAAGGGAAGATAAGAAACATTGCCAAAACCCTATGTGGAGAACCTTGCTACTCATCCAAGAGAAGACCAAAAATCTAATAGACCAACCTTGTGGCCTATTAATAGTTGATGTTGTGGGTGAAGGTTCACAACCCTTGGCGAAAGCCGACGTGAACGTTGAAGCTCACTTTGAAATTTTGGGGGGAAATTTAATAATTTTAAATTTCAATAATTTGATTTCATAATTATTTTCTCTAAGAATAAATATTTTAAATATTTTTTTGGGTGTATAAATACACCCTTGGGTATTTGGGGGAAATTCAATAATTTTCTTTCATAATTATTTTTCTCTAAGAATAAATATTGTAAATATTTTTTGGATGTATAAATGCACCATTGGGTATTTTCTATAATTGTTGGGTATTTTATGTATATAAAGTTGTAGCAATGCACATGCCACCTTGCGGTGATCAAATTCGAGACTAGCGCTGGCGAAATGTGAAGTTGGAGTTACATTTTTTTCCCTTTTTTGAAAAACATATTATTTTTAGAAGTTCTTCAAATTTTTGCAAGCCAAAAGAATTTGTTTATTTAGAATTTCATTTGCAATAAAAATAAAATTTGTGAGAAATTTTATTAGCTTTCTATTACTTATTTTTTGGAATTGTTTTATTCACATTTGATATTTTAACCACGAGATTATTCAAGTGTGTGTTCTTTAACAATAAAGGGATTCATGCAAAGAATCATGTCTTTGAAAGTGTTGGTGTATTATTTGATAACTTGGTGTTTTTGAGAAAAAAAATGTGTTGAAACAATCTAAATAGATTCTAACGGTATCGTTATATTTACGAAAACAAATGATGCATATCATAATTACTAGAATTTTTTGAACTGAACCAATGTAAAAATACTTGCATATTTTGAATATGTTCCGCTCCACGTCAAGTTTCTCATGATTTTGTTATCGATTAAAAATATAAAAGCTACCCATTACGGACGATGGGCCAATGTAACTGCTGTAAATTTTTCAATTTTATTACGGTGTATTTTGAGAGATACAAAATTTTGATTCCCAGTGAATCATAATGATCTTCATAAGTTTTTTGCACCCATTTTATTACTAAGTGCATTAAAATTATTAAATATTTATGGAATTCCATAAAATTTGTATCTCCTAAGTAGATTGAATTATGCAAATACTAGTCTTGGTTTAGAAAGTTAATTCATAAGATTTGATTGATTTTATCCATTCCAAAGTTTAAGAAATGTGTTTAGAATTGGCCTATAGTGTAGTTGAAGACATTTTAGTTGAAACGAACCTTTTTCACAGCCCCATCTGCGTTAATTCTAACGACAAACAAAGTTAACCGAATTTTCTTAAAATTTCGGCCAAAATTTTGATGCAAATTCGTCGGCCAGAGATAAAATTTGATAAAGCCCCTCTAGATTCGCAACTCTATCAATAGCCGAAAATGGAAACATTATTTTTCGCACATTTCTTCATGCAGACTGAATTTGCAAAGGAAATTTTTGGTGGAATTTAAGAAGAAATTTTTTTTGAAATTTGAATTTCCAAAGGAAAGTTTTGACTGAATTTGAAAAGGAAATTTTTTGGTCTAAATTTTCAAAGGTTTTTTTGGCTTGAAGCTTTCAAAGGACATTTTTTGAGGGTATTTTTTTTAAGTGACATTTTTTTAGAGTAAGCGGTTTTGGGTTGAAGTAAATCTTCATCTTGATTTTTAAAGTGAGTTTTTGTCTAAATTTTTGAAGTGAGATTTTTTTGCGGGAGTTTGAAGGAAATATTTTGAGCTTCATTTTTAAAAGACATTTTTTTGGCGGAATTTTTAAAGCGACTTTTTTTTAAATTAAGTGTTTTTGGTCAAGTATGTCTTTTGTGCAACAATTTTAAGTGAGTTTTTCAAAAAATAAATCTTTTGTGATGATTTTTAAGTGATTTTTTGTCTAAATTTTGATGCGGTGCTTTTTCGGGATTTTTTGAAGGGAATTTTTTTAGCTTCATACTAAATTATCATGGGAAATCAAATTTCAAGAAAATATGATCGAACAAGAAACCACGAAGCTCATAGAGAATATGGGAGATAATATCCCAAAAAAAGGGAAAGCGACATAAATATTGAAAGGGAGAATCAACCTCAACTAGTAGTTAGACGGTATGTAAATGTAACTATTATAAATGATATTTAAATTTTAACTACGTATTTTGAAAATTGATTTTTATTTGATTAGCTAATTTGAAAAATATTTTGCAACGTAAACAAAGAAAGATATTCCTCATAACATTGATGATGAGATATAAAAGGTTGAAATAGAAAGTGAAAAAGATATTGAACCAATGATTGAAGATGCTAAAAATGTTGAAAGAAATTCAAGTGAAGAAATTGAATCACTAGGTATGTATATATATGTTGAATGTGTAATATTGAAATTATACATATTTATTAATTTTTAAGAAATTTCATTCAACACTATTTTTTAAATTTAATTATTTATTGAATATTTAAATTCATTTTGTACATTTAATTCTCATATGTACGGATGAAATCAATATCGATGACGAGATGTTAGAAAATGTTGACAACGACATATAGAGATAAAAAAATTTGACCATGTTATACGATATCGTGTTAAAAGCGCATTATTGATACGTTCTTCAAAGATGAAAATATGACGAGTTCAAGCCCAAATTGTGAGAAGTCTCTTAACATCAAAGAGAGTAAAAGAAGCTACGACTCTATTAGGTATTTGAAAATCAACAAAATTTAAAAAAAATGAAGGAAAATACGATACAAAATATAAATAGTGCTCTAAAGTCAATTGGAAGATCTAGAAGGAAAAGTGATTTAGATGCACATAGAGCAATACAAATTGCATTGGTTTCATCGAGTAATAAAGAGAATCATTTGGTAAAATCTATGGCACAAGCATTAGGGACCTCACAAAAAGCATTGCACAAACATCGGAAATTTCGATTGCAAATAGTTGTAAAAATGTTAAACTAGCTTATTTGGACAATTATTTGCCGGGCAAGTTCATACAAAGATAGACTTGGAGAAGATGTTAAAAAAATAATATATGAATATTGGATGAAAAATTCACATGTTTCACGAAAATCAAGGGATGTGATGCAATGAAGAATACCACGAAATTAGTACGAAGAACATGAAAATCATATCTTGGACACCACTCGGATAGAGTTGTTCAACGAGTTCATAAGAAAATCATGGAGTTAATGTCTCAATTAGTGCTTTTGTGCGACAAAAACCATGGTATGTTAAACCTATCATTGTACATTGACACTTTTTTTTGCTTCATTAACATGTGGAATTTCGATTATATTATAAGACATTCCTTAATTTTGGTAAAAAAAATTGGAAAAAATTCACCTCCTCCTTTCACTATCCATGATTTATATCCCAAATTCTATGTACAAGAGAAAGCTATGAATTATTTTACCAAAAGAAATGTGTTGGTGGTAAAAAATGTGATCATTATGGAAATTTGATTTTATTTCACAACAAATATCCTATTGATATAAATGATCAATATTTGTCTAACATAAAAGTGAAATGGAAGAGATATTAATATATTCATATATTGATTGGTTCAAGTAGTAGTACAAGTGCTAAAAGGGTTTATTTACAAGAAGAAGAAATTTTTGTGATAGAGTCTTTGAGAAAGTTTGTGGCAGAAATTTATAAATACACCAAGAATTCCCATAGAGCTCGATGGAAGGACTTGCAATTCTAAAAATCCCGTGAATTTTTTCCACCAAGGACCATTTTTTCAATAGTTGATTTTGCAAATAATTATACATTTGTTGCACAAACGAAAATACATAGTGAATAATATAATTCTGACTAAGCCTCTATGCTTTTCGATATTCTATATAGACACACTGAAAAGGATGTTGATCATATAGAAAGCACCAGTGAAAATCGACATGTTATTAAAGAATACCACTTTTATATCAGCGATGATCGTACACATGATACACATTTTGTACAACGTTATTTTGATAATATTTATGACTCATTGAAAGGTTGTGGAATAAAATTCAATAAACATTGGATATGGTTAGATGGATGTGCAGGTGAATTCAAATATTTAAGATCATTATTTTGGTTGTGTCGTCTTCATATGAAAACCCACATTAAACATTGTTGGAATTAATTTGAGACTGGTCATGGAAAAGGATAACATGATAGTGCAGGGGCATATATAAAAATATCACTTCGAAGATATCAAATGGACCACTCTGCAGACCAACTTGTCTCAGCTAAGCAAGTTGTTCAATCGTGCATCGTTGCACTAAGAAATTAAACTAATCAGTCAAGGGAAGTACGAAGGTACATGTACATATATACAAATTAACTTATATATATATATATACATGATCTAATTTTTATTAATTTTCTAATTTTAAAATTTTTTTATCACAATGATTATCTTTGATCATATATAAATTGTATTTTAAATTACATATTTATATTCTTGTTTGAATTTTCCATATAGGTTTTTCTGGCATATTTGAGTCCAAGATATAGATAGATCAATTGGAAATGACCTTGAAACAATAAAAGGGACTCGAAAATTCCATTCAATTAAAACAAAGGAGTACCAAAATGTGTTTTCATTTGATAAAAGAGAATATTCTTCTTTTTGTCATGTTTGCATAGACGACACAAAATCCAATGATGTTTTTGAAACCAATACGTATGCAAAAGATTGGAAACATGCAGAACTAATACAAAGGGGAAAATTTCTATTGCAAAATTTGAAGAAGTGCAATTAGAGGAGACTATAGTATCATCTGAAGGTGATCAAGTTTCTAAAATTGTTAGAGAAGGTAACATTTCAATTGCTTTCAAATGATACATATCTATAAATAGATAATAAAATCAAGTACACATGTTAATTTTAAAGTTAATTTTTCATGTTAATTATGATCTAAATTTGTGTACTTGTTTTATTGCTCAAGAGATGTTTTTCTTGTAGTTGCACCTACTAACAACGTAGAAAATTTCAATTATTGTTTGATGTGTTGCACTGAACGAAAGATGAAATTATTGGAAGACTATAATGACAACGGGTTTATGTATATCAAAGGGTCTACTATACTGAAAGGTTATTTTTTCCAACAAAATCATGAATGTCAGAATATTGTTTACATTCAAGACTATGAACCTAATGTCATAAGTTGTCAATATAGTTACTTGGTGTGTGCAGCGTGCATAATTTTGATAGAAGTTTAATCAAAAAAATTGAAAGTTAAGAAATGGAAAATGTCAAAAGCTAACCATGAACAAATAATTGAGGATGGCATTCCATTAGAGTTTTTCTTATTGAACTGCCCAATAATTTATTCTCCTTGGATTCATCTTTGAGAACTTACAGAACTCAAGCACAAAGCGTTAGGATTTTTTTTGTGCATTCTTATTTTGTACATTCTTAATAATGTATTAAGATACTTGAAGTTATATGTATATTTTCTTTTATGTACAAGTCATGTATTGAGGATTTGATTATATTGATCAATTTTGTTTGCACACGCACACAACAAGTAATTTATACATGTACATTCTCTGGTCTTAAACGTTTTCATACGTTCTCTGGTATGAGCTAGTTAATTTTATGTCATTAATGCAAAATGTCTGTATCTAGCATATTTTATATAATGCAAAATTTAAGTTATGATCTTGTTTTAGAAATCTAAAGAAAATTATAATATTCATTCAAATACAAAATGTGTACCGTGTTTTGTAATTTCCAGTTTTATTATATTAAATTTTACTATCAACTGACATCCAAAGTAGCCTTTCTATGTACATTAATGCAAAATGTTGTATACCATATTTTTTAATGCAATTTTAAAATTTTATGATTGTTTGACACATCTATGTACACCTATAATTTTATGATTGTTTTTAGATGTATCTATATGTATATTACATTAACATTATAAGGATGATTTCAAATGAAAAATGTATGAATTAAATGCAAATTTTATTTCATTTCTACATATTCATGAACTTAAATATATATGTATTTAACCTTTAAAATCATCAAACCACACTCACACCATGAAAATTGTACATGGTCATGTTTTATAACTTATACGTTTATGCACATGTTCATTCACAACTTTATATTAAAAGTTAACTATCACCTTTAATAGAAATTTGTACACATAATTATATAACATTCACGCATTTTTCAAATGCATAACATGTACCACATTTATTTTGTAATTTGGAATTTCAATCTAGATTTATTTTAAATAACAAGTAACAAAACAACAAGTTTTAAAAACAAAACATAATGTAAGATCATCTAAGTTAACATTATAACAAGATGTGATTACATGCAAAATGTGACAACTAAATACAAATGTACTTCAGTCGTTGTTACATATTCAAGAACTTAAATATGTAAAACCATCTATGATTGTTTTAAATGACACATGATCATGCAAAATGTACCTAAATATCACCTTTAATAGACATCCCAATTATATAACATTCACACATGTTCAAATGCATAACATGTACCACATGTATTTTGTAATTTGTAATTTCAATCTAGATTCATTTTAAATAACAAGTGACAAAACAACTTGAGTTTTAAAAATAAAAAAAATAATCTAAGATCATCTATTAACATTATAACAACATGTGATCATGTATGCAAAATGTGACAACTAAATGCAAATGTACCTCAATCATTGTTACATATTCATGAACTTAAATATGTAAAACAATCTATGATTGTTTTAAATGACACATGATCATGCAAAATGTATCTAAATATCACTTTTAATAGACATGTCCTAATTATATAGCATTCATACATGTTATATAAAAATTTAACATGTACCACATGTGTTTTGTAATTTAAAATTTCAATCTAGATTCATTTTAAATAACAAATGACAAAACAACTTGAGCTATAAAAACAAAACATTTAAAATATAATATTGAATCTAAGTGAAAATTATAACAACATGTCATCATGTATGCAAAATGTAACAACTAAATTCAAATGTATTTCAATCATTGTTACATATTCATGAACTTAAATATGTAAAATCATCTATGATTGATTTAAATGACACATGATCATGTGAAAAATGTACCTAAATATCACTTTTAATCTAGACATGTCCTAATTATATAACATTCATACATGTTCAAATGCATTTAACATGTACCACATGTGTTTTGTAATTTTCAATTCCAATCTAGATTCATTTTAAATAACAAATGACAAAACAACTTAAGCTTTTAAAATAAAACATTTAATCTAAGATTGAATTCAAGTTAACATTATAAGAGCATGCAATCATATATGCAAAATGTAACAACTAAATGCAAATGTATTTCAATCATTGTTATATATTCATGAACTTAAATATGTAAAGCCATTTATGATTGTTTTAAATGACACATGATCATGAAAATGTACCTAAATATCACTTTTAATAGACATTTCCTAATTATATAAAATGCTTACATGTTCAAATGCATTTAACATGTACCACGTGTGTTTTGTAATTTGCAATTTCAATCTAGATTCATTTTAAATAATAAATGACAAAACAAATTGAGCTTTAAAAAAAACATTTAACATAATATTGAATCTAAGTTGACATTATAACAACATGTCATCATGTATGCAAAATGTAACAACTAAATGAAAATATACTTCAATCATTGTTACATATATTCATGAACTTAAATATGTAAAACCATCTATGATTGTTTTAAATGACACTTGATCATGCAAAATGTTCCTAAATATCACATTTAATAGACATTTACACCTAGTTATATAACATTCACACATGTTCAAATGCATAACATGTACCACATGTGTTTTGTAATTTTCAATTTCAATGTAGATCCATTTTAAATAACAAGTGACAAAACTACAAGTTTTAAAAACAAAACATAATCTAAGATCATCTAAGTTAACATTATATAACAACATGTGATCACATGTCAAATGTAACAAGCATCCAAAATTTAAAATCATTCAATAAAAGTAAATGTAGTTCAACTATCCAAAATGTAAAATATGTCAAAAAATTATATCCTTCAATAAAAGTAAATATAACAATGTATCAAGTGTTACAAGTATCAAGTTATATAGAAAATTAAATATAACATGTAAGTTATAAAAAGACTAGATGAAATAAAATGTTGTGTGCATCAATTAAATAGAAAATTTGGTTGCAATGTATTTTCCAGCAACCTCCTTGTGCTATCATTTGAATAATGGGGAACCTACACAATGTGTAATTACATATATATACACATGTATAATAAATTTATATACATGTATTAAAATTGAAATTTAATGAGAATGTAGAACTTCATAAAAAAAATAAAATTAAAAAAAAAAATTCATGTGTAATACCTCATGTAACTCTCCCTCCATTGTCTCGTGTTGGCCCTAATTGCATATATATATATATGAAATTTATATGTATGTATTAAAATTAAAATTTAATGTTTTAAAATTGAATGAGAATGTAGAACTTCAATAAAAAAAAATCAATGAAAAAAAAAAAAAAAATCATGCAATACCTCATGTAGTTCCCCGTCCACTATCTCGTGTTGGCCCTACATCAATGCATCCTCCAGGATAAACTGTACAATATACATTTACACGTGTGTATATATATATATATATATATATATATATATATATATATATATATATAAGCAATTCAAATGAAAATGCATAAAATAATACAATAATATTAAAAAAAATGTTAGACAACTTCTTAAAAATGTTTGGATGTTTCTATCTCCATCATCGACTCCATAGCTAATGTCCTTGGAGAACGGAAATCATCTCCAGAAACCTAAAATTCAAAAATTTTAAAACTGTAAAATAATTCAAGATCTAGATCTCATTATTTAAAGAAACTTTAACTTCAATTTATAACTTGAAACATAAGTGAAAAATTGAATACTTGTGACAGTGGATTATTTGGCACGTCTCCTAACAAGGAAGAAAAGGGTGGCTCCATTGCGAAAACATCAGACGAAACCGGAATCTGTTGACATTTAATTATATACATGTGGACACATAATTATTTCTTTTGAAAATATACACATCATTATATTTCTATATAATAATAGAATAATAGTTGTACACCAACATCATGAAATATTAAAAACACTAACATTTCTGAAAATATCATTTGGATTGACAGAACTTGAACCTTGGACCGTGATATTCTCAAAATTCAACATACACGTAAACTGAAAATGGTTAAAATATGATACATTTATGTTAGAATAAGACATATAGAAAAACATGTATGTGTGTGTGTGTGTGTGTGTGTGTGTGTGTGTGTGTGTAAATTAAAAATTACATTAAAATATTCACCCTAACCATTAACACATACTGATCCCATGCCCTCTTCCTCATGAAAAATTAATTCCTACCAAAAATTATGACAATGCTTTGCATATGTTCTAAGCTCTTCAATACTCATGTTTTCTATCTCATCATCTGTACTATACCCAAAATTAGCATGTGCATTATCTCGTTCTCTTTATCAATTCCACCAAGTCTAGTCTGAAAATTTTCTATGATGGCATCCCTTGCTTCCTGACTAATTCGAGAAGTGGAATCCATCTCTGACCGTAAAGTTTCCACATGAGGAGGTTGGCTTACCAATGCTGGCTCAGGGTGAGGCAACTTAGCATCACACTTAGTGCCCCTACGGTCACATAATCGACCTTTTCGAGGACCAAAAAATTCAGAAAGAAGGTCACTATAATTGGGTTTCATTCCCAAAAATAATTTTGCATAAAATATTTTTGCAAAATAAACGAAAACCTATTCATTCCATGGTAGTCTTCCATAGGCTACAAGGTGTCTATCATATAAATGGTAGGCTATATTAGGGTGCTTGAAATATTTCACCTTCAACATCTTTCTTTTCAGCCCTTCTTTGAAATTAAACATAGATTTTTTCATTTCTTTTGTAACTTTGTTTTTAACATCGTCCCATGCATCAAGACCTGTTACTGTTTCCTTTATTTTCCTCATCACTTCTACAAAATTATCGGTGGTTGGCCCAATCTTTTTGTAAACATATACAAGTTTTCTTAGAGAGTGTGTAACTATTTGTAAGCCTTCTCGACTCTCTGCAGGGAGTTTCAAAGACACAAGATCTTTCCTCAATTTTGAATAAAGATGTTGGCACTTTTGTAATGTGCATTGTTGTATGTTTGTTTCCCAAAGTAAATAATCAGGAATATCATAAGGATAAGTCATGGTTGGTGTAAAACCTTCTTCTTGAATTACGTGATCTAGCCTACGTCTTTTTCGAGCAACATTTTCACCATCTGCATCAATATATAAAATTATGTATAAATAAAAAAACATGTGAACAAATTTGTACAAAATTTCTTTTTAACCATAAAAAAATTATATAAATAATTTAACAAATTAATAATTGAATGATAATAATATTCATATTTATGGCCACCTTGAGATGACTAAGCAACATCATTCCCACCCATAGATGGTTGAGAACTAGCATGACCACCCATTGATTGGCCACCAGGGAAATGTGTACCAACACCCTCGCGCATTTGGCCACCACCTATTGATTGACCACCAAGAGAATGTGTACCACCACCACCACCACCCTCATGCAATGAGAACGAAGCCTCATAAAACAAATGAATTTTTAATCAATTCAAATATACACACATGTATATACATACATATGATTGAGTAGATTGCATGAACCATACCATGATTGCGTGAACCATGGCTAGACTTTGTTGATTGAGTAGATACTCTTTTCCTCCGAACTCCTAAAAAATGAAATTTATTAAAAAATCATTTAACTCACAAAATTGATAGAAAATCAATTCCATATGTATACATGTATGTATGGTGATAAGATTATATATTCAAATGTCATTTAAAAACTTGCACATTTAATATAAATACCATGAACACAATGGACACCCCTCCCCCCCACCCCCCAATCCATGATCCCCCTCTCTCGTAGAGGCATGGGACTCTATTGATTTTCCCCTCGAAGAATCACGTGGAAAATGATCAACCTCCATGATATATATATGGATATCTACATATACATATACACACATGATGTTTAAAGCCTTGAATAATCATGCAGAAAATGAACATCCATGATATATATGGATATCTACAAATACATAGATACATGATGTTTACCTCATGCATTTACAATTATTTTTAAAATCACTATTTAAAAAAAAATCAAAACAATTCAAAAAATTGATGTAATTTACACAAATGTTGGAGCACAACTTGAGCACAAATTATGTAAAACACAAAAATTTCAAAGCACAAATTGATGTGTAAAACTCACTTGACTATTTAAACAAAAAATTGTTAAAGTCCTGCACATTTTAAAAATTAAATACAAAATTTTATAAAACATAAAGTTCAACAAGTTGTGCTTACATAGTGGGTGCACATTTTGAAAATTAAATACAAAATTTTCTAAATCATGAAGCTCACCAAGTTGTGCTTACCTGGTGGGAGCACAGTTGGTAAATAATTGAAAAAAACACATGGTCATTAAAAATGACACATTTATAACTAGAAACACACACGTATCAAGGATATCTTACAATGTCCATCAATAAATTTTGATGTAGAGTGTATCAACACTAATTCATCTTTGACAGATGAATCTTGAATTGGAATTTCCCCATACAATATATCACCATACTTCTTATTAACATTTCCATGCAGTTGTTTTAGCCTCTCCTTCTTAACTTGGTACACCCCTTTCATCTGGTTGCACACAAGTTCAAAATTGATGAAAACTACAATTCCATTGGATCTATACTCCCTATCTATTCCCAATCCTTATATCAATGCAATATAATATTCTTCATTATTTGTTGTTCTTCCAGGTATATTCATTTTCCTTTGGAAGACTTTGTTAGTCGCAATATTGCATAGCACATATGTATTCACTGCTTTCCTTGGATTGGGATAACAAGAAACATCTATGCATAATTTCCATTTTTCAACCATTTTTAATGGCCTTTTTTATCCCTGAAAAAAACAAATTCAATAAAATGTTAAATGAACATTTATTGCAAATGCCTTAAAGTTTATGGGAGAAATTACATGTACATGGTTTTCAAAAACACCAAGATCGTCCCTACATTTAGGGAAAATTTTTATAATATTTTACTTCCAATTAAAATGAGTAACAACACATCCTAACCATTATGGTTGGTGAGGTGATAGTGGAACATTATGAGGTGATAGACACAAACCTGGTATTTTATTGATTATAACCTGCTAGATGTTTTTGAAATTATCGAAGTAGTCATAAAAAGTGGAAGACAAGAAGTGGGGGAACCACCAAGATTTTCCAGCTGAGTCTTCTAAGTGTGATGAAGAGATTGCTGCCTCAAAGCAAGGAAAAAGAGACTAGCATGACACATGTAATTTTGAAAGGATGTGTAGAATTTATAGGAAGTGAAGATGATGAAGACAATGATATAGAGTTAGCCAGGATACATATATCAATATGGATTGAGTATGTAATGCAGAATGGGATGGTATTCAATGCCGTGAAAGGGTGTAGTGAATGAGTGTGGCAAATGTGAAAGAAGTATGAATGTGCATGAAGTATACTATGTGGATGTGAAAAGTTTGATTGTGTATAAATGAGTATTAGCACATATGTTTGAATGCATTCTGTGAATGCTTTTCTATTATACTAATGCATATATATCTAATGAAACTTCATTACATTTAATATGTTTATAGCTTAAAATAATGGAATGATTGGTATGTCATAATTCTAAGATCATTTCAAAGCTGCTAGAAATATGGCAATGAAAGTTTATATCCTTGAATAGTCACAATTGTTTGGTTGATTGAAAATTATTTCAAGGAGGACATATTGCAAGTAGAAAATGATTGGATATCTAATCCCATAATGAATATTGGTTTCTACTACATACAAGCGCTAAGAATTATGATAATAATGTCATAGTTGTTCAATCTGGTTTCTAAATTATATAGATTTCAATTTTTTATTTGAACATCTCATGGTGACTTTATGCTTATGATACATGTGAGATGATGGATCTGTATAATATGGACAGATGATGGCTGCTATAAACTAGGAAGCACGAGGAGAATGCTACTATGATGACACTAGAACCCTCTAATATGCCTTGATTTCAATGAGCTATTCAGTAACTAGAGGTCGCTAGTGGGATGAATTTGCAGTAAGACTCTATAGGTCCCTACACTTCATGAAAGGGTGAATAGTATGCCTTCCCTTTCTCTTCTTGGCAAGAGAAATAGGATTTCAAAGGCGAACAAAAACACTCTTTTGTAAAGGTATTTTTATGTAGATTTTAAAATATTTTAGGAATCTCATAAATATTCAAAACAATTAACTATTTTTTAAAATTCACTTATAAATCAAAATTTTTAAATATTTTAGAATTTAGAATAAAATTGTACATAAACACTAAAAAATTGTCAATCTTCTAAAGTAAATTTATAAGAATATGTGTGATTGGGGAAACAATGAAAAAATAATTAAAGTAAATATATAAGAATATGTGTGATTGGGAAAACAATGAAAAAATAATTAAAGTAAATATATAAGAATATGTGTGATTGGGAAAATAGTGCAACGATAATTAAAGTAAATATATAAGAATATGTGTGATTGGGAAAATGGTTGAACGATAATTACAGTAGAAAGGAAAAGCTTCGCTGCAGATCATGACTATAATGGCTATACAACTTATATCTATATAGAAACTTCAATCTGTGCACTAGTGGCTTGGTACATGTGCAAATTTGAATAGAAAAACAGCTTAGCTTTCTCTCTCAGTATGGGTATCAGCTTGGGTATAGGCTTGGGTCAGTTAGCAATTAATAACATTTGTACTCATATACTTACCACTATGATTGGTTTGTTTGAAATCCCCATCCACAATAAAACTTCATATATATGTAAATGCAGCAACCAGACACGTGGCCATTACATTAGAAGAAATAAAACATGATTCTTAGAGAAAGTGGGGGTGGGTGGGGTATGGAAGATTCTCCATGAATTTTGTTCTGGTGTTTGAAAATTTTACCATTGAAATCCTTTATGCGTACAAATACAGAGATTTTTTTCCTGAATATAGTTAGAGAATTAAAATTTGAAACTATTCATGATTAAACCCCAAGTAGGAGTGAAGGATGCCTGACTTAATTTAACCATAGGGCAAGTATTTGGATATATATGTTATCAGATTCGAGGAAAAAAATTTCTAGCATAGAATATGGTTTGGAAGCCAAGAGTGGGATGCTTTAATCTGTAAAATGCTCAACCAAAATGAGGTTGATAAAATTGTGAGTAGCACCAATGGTCATGCCTTTAAGTTCACTTCCACAGTTCGGATCTTGATTCCTCTCTTGATCATGATCTGCATTTGATTCCCTTCAAAGTGGAACAAATAATATCTACAAGCCTCAGATTTTTTTACCATATATCATCGGACCTTACAACTTTGATTCAACAATTCATTAGTTGTTTATTTAGTGAATGACTCAACTAACATCAAGGCCACAAACCTATTCACAAATATTATATATTCATGGATTTGAATCCAAAAAGGGAAATAGAAGACTACAGAGAAATGACAAATCTTTCTGAGTTGTTTTAATGAGATACTTTTATTAATCCAAGTTCACACATTGAATACACAATACATTCTCATTTTATAGAAATGAGACCTTGACCCCCAAAAAAATCCTCATCAAATTTCTTTTGGAAAGAGGGTCAGCACTAAGGGTTGCTAGCTTCCTTAGCGACTCTTCCAACCTTTCTTAACCTTTGGCCACTTCACTCCAAATACTTTCTAGATCACCCAAGATCCAATAAATTTTAAGCTTTCAAATTCCTCTATTATACTAGTAACAAACCTACTCAATAAATCAGACTCAACAACCAAGCTTTCCTCAATAATACATTAGTATATCAATAGTAGCATATATAGCCATATCCTCTATCCAACATGATAGAAATGGACATGAATTTTTCAATACTCAACAGTATATATGATCATTAAGAAACTCAACATATATCAACCAATATATGTTTATAATTATGAGAAGACAATTTTACAACATTTTGTTTGTGAGATAATTACACCTTCAAGGGAACACACCATGACTCAGCAAATTTTCCCTCCAATGGTCTCGGTCATAATGAAAAATAGAGATACTCAGCTTACAAATATCTTGAACTAATATAACCTTTAGGATTCCACAATTAAGCCACAATTAAATTTCAGATATTAGCTACCAAACTTTTTATATATCACAACTCGAATTCAAGTACCATATGAAGAATATATATCCAAAAATGCAGGCAATTCAACCTTTGAAACACCAGCACTAATCTTCAATAATATATGATAAGCAAGGTCTATAATTTTTATGATAATTTTTCCTTGCAATGTTGATTCAATAATTCATTATTTGTCTATTCAATGAATGACTTAACTAACATCAAGGCCACAAACCTCTTCACAACTATTATATATCCATGGAGTTGAATCCACAAAGGGAAATAGAAGACAATAGAGAGATGAAAAAGCTTTATGACATGTATTAATGAGATAATTTTATTAATCCAAGTTCACACATTGAATACATAATACAATCTTATTTTATAGCAATGAGATCTTGACCCCCAAAAATTCTCCTCATCAAATTTATTTTGGCGAGAGGGTCATCACTAAGGGATGCTAGATTCCTTAGAGACTCTTAAAAACTTAGTTATCCTTTAGCCACTTCACTCCAAATCCTTGCCAGATCATCCAGGATCCAATAAATTTCAAGCTTGCAAATTCCTCTATTATACTAGCAACAAACCTTCTCAATAACTTGGGCTCAAAACCAATCTTCCCCAATTCATACATTAGTATATCAACAACAACATATTTCCATATCCTATATCCAACATGATAACAATGGACATTAATTTTTCAATACTCAGCAGTATATATGACCATTAAACAACTCAATATATATCAACCAATATGTTTATGATTATGAGCAGACATTTTTACAACATTTTGTGTGAGATAGTTACCCCTTCAAGGAAACATACCACAACTCAAAAAAAATTCCCTCTAATGGTCTCGACCACAATGAAAAATAGAGATACTCAACCTACAAAGATCTTAAAATGATACAGCCTTTAGGATTCCACAATTTAGCCTCAATTAAATGTCAGATATTAGCTACCAAAATTTCTGTAGATGGAAACTCACATTCAAGTATCATATGAAGAATCTATATCCCAAAATGCAGAAAATTAAACCATTGAAACACCATCACTAATCTTCAACAGTATCTGATAAGCAAGGTCTATAAGTTTTATGATAATTCTTCCTTACAATGTTGATTCAACGATTCATTAGTTTTCTATTCAGCGAATGACTCAGCTAACATCAAGGCCACAAACCTCTTCACAACTATTATGTATTAATGGAGTTGAATCCAAAAAGGGAAATAGAAGACAATGAAGAGATGACAAATATTTTTAAGCTGTCTTAATGAGATCCTTTTATTAATCCAAGTTCACACATTGAATACATAATATAGTTTCATTTTATAGCAATGAGATTGATCATTTAGTAATCACATCTTGGAAAATAATGATGCCTAAGCAATTCCAACTCAC
This sequence comes from Pinus albicaulis, assembly GCA_034641835.2. Classification (NCBI taxonomy): domain Eukaryota; kingdom Viridiplantae; phylum Streptophyta; class Pinopsida; order Pinales; family Pinaceae; genus Pinus; species Pinus albicaulis. The sequence goes on along the minus strand of CM076575.1, from coordinate 1,508,586,888 downwards.
TTTTACATTAGAAAACAATACATTCTTAAACATTGAAACTATAAGAATATAAAATCTTCATTTCTCTCGTTATCTTTAACACATTTTACACAAATACAAATTAGTTTCAACACCAATCTAGTATATGCACACTCGGATTTAAAATCTAAGCTATAACCCAATATAACAAAAAAAATTGTTAACAATTTTGACATACACAAATGACCATCATATTCTACTAGTAATGGAACTTCAAAGAATACATGGAACCGAGATGAGGTCGAGCATGGTGAGGACGCAGAGTGGAGGAGACGAGGACAAACATGCCGAATAAGCACGTTGAGGCCACAAGGAGCACACCCAGGACACCCTACAAACACTGCAAAAAATAAAATTAGCATTTAACCGTAGAAAACCAAGCCAAAAAGTGGAAAAACAACGCAAAAGGGAGAAAAATGAACCAACGGTCATGCAACTGAAGCCCTCTCCAACATTCATGCAACAGGAAAATGATGGAAATCTTCTTGTGGTCTGAGGGCTGCTATATTTATAAGAACAAAGTTCGGCCAAACTTTTAACGCTGGTTTTTCTGCCTCCTGCCAAAACTTCGGTTACCGTTGCCGTCAACGTAAACGGTGGAATAATTTCAATTAACGACAGAACAATTTCGGCCGAAGTAATTTCAAAATTTCGGCCAAAATTATGAAAATTTTGGCCGAACTTATGAAAATTTCAGTCTAACTTGTGGGAGAGTGAAATTTTCGAGCGCGTTTCCCACGAAATTGCTACCCACCTTCATACATTCACCCTAAAGAGAAATTTCATTTCCTACCATAATAGAAATATTATTCCCATGGGATTCGATGGGCCTTGTCCTATACCAATGACTATTGTGGCTTGGTTTTGGAATAGGAAATGAAACTCTGTGTTCCTTAATCCCTAATCCCACTCTAATTGAGGGAAAGGATAAAGAGTGCCAAACGTAGAGTTTAACCCACCTTCCATTGGGATAGTGCTACATGTCATGTTATGGACACCCATACCCAGAAAAAAAAAATAAAAAAAAAAAAATAAAAAAATAAAAAAATAAAAATAAAAAAAAATAAAAATAAAAAAAAATAAAAAATAAAAATAAAAATTCACATTAAGTGCCACATGAGAGTTGTTAGACCTATTATTAATCTCAGATGATTGTGGCTGTAAACTTCCAAATCCATGAGTGGAAATGTTAGGAATTTTCAGTGAATACTTACTCATCTCTATCATGTCACCATGATATAACCCTATATCATTTTTAGAGTGTTTTTTTTAAGATTTTTAACGACATAATTATGATAACTAGCTATAATAAAATGTGATCCTTGGAGAGAGATTCATCCAAGTATCCTATTAGTTGGACATCCTCATCATCTAAAGAGGAACCCATTCATGGATCAAGAACCTATTCCCTGACAATAATTATGTTTTTTGTAATAATAATAAAAACCTTCAAAACCCCTAAACCCTAGCTAAGAGATAAATTTCGTGACTAGGGTTTGTTATATATGGTGGATGGCCTAGCTAGGGTTTGAATATCATGAGTTATATTGGATTGTATTATGTTTTTGGTATCTACTTGTAACTTAATCCTATGTATATATGAATATTTCTTTGCTATCACTTTGTCTTCTTGTAGATCTAATTTTCAACTTGTGTTCTCATAATAATTGAGTAATTTCTAAAGATAGTTATGGTCCTCCATAATAAAAAAGAAAATGTATTCATATGCATGGTCTTCCATAATAAAAATGCATAATCAGATATGCTTCTATCTCTTTGTAATGATTTTTGATTTCTAACAATGGGATACAACATGGAGAAGGAAAAACAATAAGGTATAAACTATGAAGATACTTTTGCATCCACAACATAATTTATTTCCATTTTTATTTATTTTTCAAAGAAAATATTTAGGTGGTAAGTCTACTAAATGGATGTTTTTTAAAGACATGGATAGAGTTTATATGGATCAACCATAATGTTTTATTACCAAAGGTAAAAAGCGTAGGTATGCAAGTTATTGAAAACATTATATGGATTAAAGTAAGACCCCAAACATGTTATAAGAAACTTGATCAATGCCTTAGGTCCAACTATTTGAAAAGGAGTAATTCAGATCCATAATTCTAAAGAAAATTAAAAAAATATGAAATCATACCATGATTTCTCATGTTAATGACTCAATAAACATATGAATAGGTACATTTTAGTAGAGGAAGAAAAATCCATTCATTAATGTGAAGTAATTGATATGATAGATTTAGGAATCAATGCAATATTTCTTACACATATAGAACTTTGGTAGAAAAAATAATATGATCTTTATTACATATCCCAATTAGTATGAATAAGAATTTCTTGAAAATTTCAAAATGACTTTGATCGGCCCATAATGGAGGTAACATTAAAGCTTTCAAAATATGAAAAGTTTAAAGATGTACATGACTTGTCAAACCATGATGAGAACATGGGTTCCTAGTAAGCATGGAGTTATTTTTGATCGTTGAGCTTATCTAGTTTCCAAAAAAATGACTATCTTAATCCAATTATATGGTTAAAATATTAAATTAAAAAATGAAATCAAATTATACTATATGCTTCATTTTCTTTTTCTTGCAAAATTTTAGGCTAAATCTGACTTCTTGTGTTGCATTACTATTTTTTTTGTCTCGTATTGTGCATTTGTTTGTAACATGAAATGTGGATGCTTTCTCTGAGACTTATTTGTAATATATGTTTATGGGTTAGTTTTGAAGCTTGGGCAGTGTATTTTTGAGAAAAAAAATGGATTGGAATGCTTTGTATATCTCTTGTCTCTATGCACATATGAATGTTAGCCATGGAGGATGATTTTGAAATGATTTTGTAGACGTATAAATGCAATTCAATGGCTAAAGTATGTACTCAATAAATTCATTACCATTCTTTGCTTGTTATAATGTAGTAATGTACAACAAGTTTAAGGTTGTTGTGTAGTAATATTCCACACCAAAGACATTAGAAAAGTAAGTGAGACTAGAAAACTAAAAGATATCCTGTATTAGTATCATACTCTAAATGTAAATGTTTGGGACTCAATTACTAATTAGAAAGCTATATTATTCAATTACTGGAGTTGTATGCGGATAAAATAGTCATCCATATTCTTATTATCTAAGGTCTTAATTTCCTAGGTACTACTCTCAAGAGTTGGGAAATCCATTCCCATTGTCTTATAAGTGCTGGAAGCATTGGAAGTTGTAGGAAATATTCGAAAAGCATGTAGAGTGGTTTTGGGAACTTGGAAAGAGCTTTTTGGTGCGGAGTGTGCCTCTAATAGTGTTGTTTCCATGAAATTTTTCACATTTCTAACTGCATGTTACCCAAATTACCTTTGTTTTTGTGTGTTTCCTTCCTTGTTGGGTTGACAAATTACCAACTAGGAAGAATGCCAATAATCAAGATTCTTGAATGTGAATTTACCAAGATATATTTTGACAAGCCACTAACACTTCTAAAGTCCAACATAAGGATAAATGTTCCTCTGCATATGAGTTTTGAACTATTTTGTTGTCTATTGAGTGTCCTTTGGGAGAACCAAATAAGGAATCTCCTCTTAATATCCCTGCGATAGCAGTATGGAAAAATCAAGAAGAATTTGAAAAGGTGGTACAAAATAACTATAAGGAAGCAAGTGGGATAATTGGTAAATAATTTCAATTCGTGCATTTTCAAGCCTAAGATTAATTTCATTTGGTGCAATAAAATTATGTTGGGTGCTAGTTCTACAATTTTTTGAAAACCCTAGATTTTTAGGTGTTCAATAAGGAATGTAGACTTACCATTGCTTAACCCTGATGCCTGAATTTTCCAACTACTGTGGATTCTTGATGGATTCTACATGCGGAAGGGAGCACTGAATCGAATTTTGAAGGAGAAACCAAGAATCGCTCAGGACAGTGTGCAAGAATCGAATGTAGGGAGGAGCCACCAAGAAAAACTCAAGAAAATGTTGAATAAAATGTAGGGAGGAGCCACCGAGAAATGCTCAGGTCTACAATAATCGAATGTAGGCATGAGCCTCCAGGAATACTCAAGGGAATGTTGAATTGAATGTAGGGAGAAGCCACCAAGGAACCCTCAAGCTTACAAGAATCGAATGTAGGGAGGATCCACAAAGAAACACTCAAGGGAACCCTGAATCGAATGTAGGGAGGAACCACCAAGAGACCCTCAAGCCTACAAGAAATGAATGTAGGGAACGAAGCCATCAAGAAACCCTTAGGTCCACAAGAATTGAATGTAGGGAGCAGAGCCACCGAGAAACCCTCAGATCTACTATAAGAATTGAATGTAGTTAGCAGATCCACTGATAAACACTCATAGCCTATATATCTCTAATCTATATAATGACATTCCAAAATCATATATTAAGACGAGCTAGGAATTAATAATAATATAATAATTAATATAATAAGGTTTTGATTTAATAATATAATAATTAATATAATACAGTTTTAATTTAATAATATAATAATTAATATAATATGGTTTTGATTTAATAATATAATATGGCTTTGATTTAATAATATAATTTATAACATAATTGTTAATTTCAAAAAAAAAAATTATTCAAAAGAATTTCAACAATTATGTGATAGAAAATAGTGATTAATTTTATTAATCAATAATAAATTTACACTAATGGTTACATTAAAAAAAAATCATGTAATTTGAATTAGTAGAGGTAGACCTTTTAGTTGATAATTTTATCAATTGTTATATGATGTCTTAAATCACTATCATTAATGCACATTCAATCAAACTTTTGACCATTAGAAGAGTGTTAAACAATGGCTATGTCAAACACACACAAGTAGGAAAGATATAAATGAGTTATCTATTCTATTAACCATAGATGTGCGTTTATATTACATTGGTGTGACTCTTGGATTCTACATTTCAAGGTCACTTGGACTCCTTTTGTCCATTCAACTTTCACACCTACCCATAGAGGATTAGGTGTCCAACATTCCCCCCCTTAATCCGAAGGGGTATGTGTGAGTCCAAGAAGAGAGTTGTAATACAAATCTACAAAATATGCATGGCAGCACTTAGGCAGAATGAGCTCTCTAAAATGTTGGCATAAAGAGGTGGTTTAAGGATGACCACCAACACTGGAATGCTTAGTGTAGTTCCTGAAACTCTTCCAAATCTGGCAAGAAGTTAAGGTCTTCTGCTATGGGAAGTGTCCCTCATATTTTGAAGAGGGAGAACTTAAACCTAGAAGAAGGGAGGTCTACAACCTGTGATGGTTTAAGGATGACCGCCAACTCTAGAACGCTTGATGCATTCCCTAGAACTCTACCAAAACTGGCAAGAAGCTGAAGTCTTATGCTAGAGGAAGTGTCCTGAATTCTTTGAGGAGGAAGAATATCAACCTCGCATAGATGGTTTAAGGCTGACCACCAACCAAATGCATGCTCATGGGCATCTGTGTCTCTAGCTACAAATCTGAATATGGAATGACAGGTTGTGGCTCAGGCTCGCTTGAACTGCTATGTCTCTGGCTACAACTCTGAATCTGGAATGAGAGATTGTGGATCAAGCTCGCCTAATGTGGCTTCGAAGCTTGTAGACGACCACCCTTTTTTCCCCTGTCAGATACAAGGTGAGATGATGGCAAAAACTCAACTGTGAGATTGTTCAGTATCCTAGAACAAGTTTTGACATGTGACTTAAACATCTTCTTGGTTGTTGATGCCCATTGCTAAGAAGAGATCCATCCAATATGAATATTTGTTCTTGCAGGAGGCTTTTTTCTAAATCATTTGTGTGAAGAATGAGTGTGCAGACCATATTTCTTGCATGGGTGAAGATTGAAACAGTGATATTTCATATGGAAAACTTGATCAAAGTGTTGGCATTTTACAATCTATTGTTGTTGCTGGGGAAAAGGAGCTGAATCTAGAAGAGATAAATGTGAACCGTCATAAAGAAATGTGGTACTCTGGAATTTTATGGGCTTGGAGTAGTCCGGAATATGAAAGGAAACATCCTTGTCATATCCAAGACCACTTTTATGCTTGTTATGGAAAAGCTCTTCCCAAGTTCTGATGATGGGCTTGGGGGGTGAAGCATGAGCTTCTGCATCTGCATACAAATCTGCTCTTGTATTGGGCTCAATATTTTGACCAATATCTTATTGCTGATCGGATTTTGTCTCAGTGTTCTAAACAAAAACAGGTTTAGAATGATGACTCCACTCTTGTAATTCTTCTTGTTGAAGTTGATACTGCAACTCCAAAAATTCAATATTTTTCTGTGCATTTTGTAGACATATTTGGATGTCAACAATAGTGGTTTTGTTGATTTTGATAGTGTCACCGGTAGCATATTGTATCAAATTTTATGTTGGCTTGAGGGTTCCTGACCCAAGTTCGGAGGTTAAGGTTTGCCAACAAACCCCTATACTACTGGCCCTTTCAGCAGTGACCTTCTTGCGCAGGCCAAAGTCTCACCTGAAGTAGTATGGGAGGGTGCTAGAACTAGGTTTCCACACCTTGGGAGAGGGCAAGTAAGTCAGGCAGAGCTGGATTTGACTTCGCAAATATCAGATCGCATATTACAGGACCCAGATCTATCAGTCCCTTCGCGTCCACGTGTGCAACATCATGTATAATCGCAACGAATAACAGATATAGGACAACAAAGAAACTATTGCAGCTATAAAGTCTAATAAATAGATTCAGATCAAATGTCAACGCAGCTTAAGTACTTAGCATAGTTATTTGCGAAGCTAAATATAACATAACAAATCCAGATCGCAGTATAAACAAGTAACACAAGTACTATCATAGCTTACATCAATGACATAGAGCATACATAATCAGACATCACGGATCCAATAGGTTCAGATATTTCAACAGTCTTTCGCATTCATTAATCCTTTAAATCCTTTTACAATACCCAAAACCAAACCTATGCATACAGCAGAAGGGTCCGCACATAGCAGGACTGAGGATCTCCACGCACACAGCCAGCAGAAGTCCTTTCCCCAAAAACCCAAACAGAGCTACTAATTCGCAATTCTTACCAAGTCTTAGTTCAACTCTGTCTTACAACTCAAAAAGGTTCAACTACTTATACTACTTTAGCCTACGCATCCAATGGTCTGCAAACTGTGGTTTGTAGACTCTTGGCCTACCCTTGACCCACTTACAATGCAATAGGGGCTTTGACCCACCCCAAAAACCCCTGCATTAGACTAAATATAATAAAAAATATACAAAAATGGACCAGATTCGCAGCTCTTGTAGGAAACCCTGTTCCAACAGTTTTCAAGGACTCTAATACTTCATAAACTATGGCCATTTTACAAACAACTCAAGATAAAGAAATGAAAGGTGCCATATTCAACCGATAATGCACCCGTTTACAATGAAGACAAATTGTGATTATTCTTTAGTTTGGATTGATATTTAAAATCAATGTGCTATTGATTTAGTCAACAACATCAAACTAAAATGTTGAATATAGCACCTCCAGAACAATAAAAAGTGTCAATTATACCTCTAATATTCCGAGAAGAGATAATCATACTATCATTACTTACTATGCAACATTTTGTAATGCTTGAAAATATAACATATCCATGGTGAGGGGTTGAAAATGTTACACTCCAATAACTTTGGTCATGTCAATGATCTCCATCTCAGACTTCTTAGTCAATGTAGACACTGATACTCTCATATTACTGAGTCATAGCCTCATCCTTTGAATGAAATTCCTTATCTTTAACGATCACATTTACATTTGCCTTGATATATCCAAAAACATGGCGAATTTTAACAACTCTAGTTTCAATTGTATACTTTCAAGAAGAAGGCACTTCAAAATTCTCAATGCACTTGAACAAAAACCACGCCTTGTTTGATCATCTACCCCTTGATGTAAATTTCCATGCTCAAACACAACCAACACATATGGCACTTCGTAGTTCAAAATTAATTTACAAAACTGGCGTGTTAACATAATTCATAATTCACAATTCCATGTAGTATCTGTAAAATATAATTAATATGTGACTTTCCATTGAATTGTGTGTCTCATGCTACTCTTGATCCGCTCTGGAAGGTCAAATAGACCGGTGTATGAATATACTGCCATATTAACAGTCCAACCCAGTAGTGTGGGACTCGATGTTTCTGCAAGGGAATGGAGCGTGCAGAGGGAGCAGTTGCGAAGGAGGGGAGTGCACGAAGGAAGGGAGTTGTAGTGGTGTTGTGTGGAGCTCGACCAGATTGTGTCGAGGAGAGGCAACGAACAAGAGTGCGAAGTGGTATATGGGCGAGTGTGGTATTAACAACTGGTTGTTGTTGAGGGGAATCGGGTGTGGAGACTTCCGTGTGGTCGACCGCACCAGATTTGGGGAGAGGGAGCGCGGACTATGTGAAGAAGAATAGTGGGCATTATGTGAGAGGAGCATGATCGTAGGTCAGCATATAGGAGGCAGCTACGTCGAGGGCGTTTATAAGAGATGTGTATAGAGCACAGACTACATTGTAGTGTTGGAGGGAAGTCGAACCAGTGAAGTGGAGGAAAGTCTGTCCAGCACCACACTCCTCTCCACTCCTCTCGGCTTACTCCTTCGTGAATGTTGAAAACCGATGTGTTGTGTATGGTGTGCGGTTTTATATATAAATAGATTAGTGTATATACAAACAGAGAGCAATGATGGGTAGGATCTAACCTTACCCGCCGACCTTACTCGTGATGCAGGTACTGGCCTCTTCCCACTACGCACACTCTCCTCCAAGACAACACGTAGTGGAGAACCACATTGTACAGTGCCCTCGGCTCTCTCTTCACGCGCCCTCGACTCTCTCTTCACAGTCAATCACTTTGGCTCTCTGATTATGACAACCAGAGGTCCAGAGTTCCATATGCCACCTCCATATTCAATTGTAATTCAGGAATATGAGATGGGCTCGTGGCACATACCCATAGTGGGCGGAGATGGCATTGACACCCTAAGAATCTGGCTATGTATTACAAGGCCTAAATAGAGTGAACTTGAAAAGTGCAACATTCCTGCATCTTACTAAAGGAGAGCTTAGAGTTACTTGCCACCCTCAGCTTTTAAAAATACTCGTGGAGAAGCATAAAACATTCATGTGAGAACGAGATATCGTTCGAGTACTTCTGGCCAAGCTTTTAAATCAAGGAATACGCGGAAAAGAGGAGTCAAAAATCAGTGTGTGGAGCAGAGGACAAGCACTGGTCAGTGGAGTAATGGCTCTGTGGGAGCTCGACCGTGCTGAAGGGAACACGATTTCTGTAATGGTGAACACACCTTAGGAATTTAATGCACTAGAGAGCAGAAATATGGAAGAGAATTCAGGATATAGAGCAAAGGAATATGGTAGAGAGAAGAAAAAAATAGATCTCGCAGAATTTGAAAAAATAGAACTGGCAGTCATAAGTTATATGGGGGAATTACAAGGCAGACTACAGAAATGACATTTACAGAAATGGCAGAATGTTAGCTAGAATCAGAGAGCATAGGAATATCTTGCACATTGGTTTTAAAAGGCCACGCATCATGGCTCTTATACCATGTTAAACAATGGCTATGCCAAACACACACAAGTAGGGAAGATAGGTATGAGTTAACTATTATATTAACCATAGATGTGCATTTATATTACATTGGCGTGACTCTTGGATTCTACATTCCAAGGTCACTTGGACTCCTTTTGTCCGTTCGGCTTCGACACCTACCCATAGAGGATTAGGTGTCCAAAAAAGAGCATCTTGAAACAAATAATGTAAACTCATGGAATTCAATACTCAATAGAAGGTGTTAGCTAGCCATAAGAATCCATGAATCATAATATGATAATCTTCATGTATTGTCTTGTGATTTGATCTATCAACCTCTACATTGCCTTGCAAATATCAACATATTATTCCTCAAACATATCTTGCAGTTGAGCCCTACAATGCATTTTCCAATCATCCTAAAACTCCTTGAAATTCCCTTGGATGAGCACTTCCCATTCACTCACAAGGTAGGTTTCCCATGAGGCATAGAATAGACATTGGTGGGGTATACTTTAAGTCACTATGTGATGTGAAGGTCACCGATTTGAGACTCTGTGGGCAAAAATCTAGTCATGTCAAGGGTTGGTGTGGCCCAGGTTGGGTGCGATACTCAGGTGATTTTAACGGCTTAGATGCCCCTTGTTCATGGTTTCTCAAGCCACAAGTCAAGCCTAGTGTAATCTATAGAGAACTCAAATGGAAACTTGACAAAAAAAACAAGTTTGGTTCAGTGGAAAATCTATCAAGCTTCCTGTGAATATAAAAATCCTTTACAAGGGAAGTCACCTTTACAATTATAAAATGGGAGAGTATCCTTTAATTAAATTAATCATTATTTCTTCATGAAATTTTGTATACACATTGGCATAGTGTCATAAATTTAGGATTATTTATTAGAATGAGTTATGGGGGGAGATTTAACCTAAGATATAATTTTTTTTTTTTTTTTTTATTCCAAATTGTACTAAGATCCAATAGATTGATAAAAGCTTTACTTTGAAACATTTTTCATTTTAAGGAGTTGAGAAAATAAATAATTTACATTCGCATGAGTTATATACATTAAATATCAGAAGTCATGCCATGATATAATTAATAATTTTATGCATTTGGAAAAAAAAATATTAAGAAAATATCACAAAATATTTCTTTTAGAAATAGTTTGATGCAACACATCACAAGCTATTCATTTCAAGCATAGTATGAAGCCATTACAATGATATACTCATTAAGTGGGTATGATTACAATTATATACTCATTAAATGGTGATGATAACAATCATGCCTCCCAACCACCTAGGTAAATCCTATTGACAACTATATTTTTATAATTTGTTGATCCTAAGTACCATTTTGATTATACTTATGTTCATAGGATTATAAAATTGTTGAAGAAAATTTTTCTACCTTAATGACTTTCCAGAAGTCATTAATAACTTATACAATTTTCCAAAAGTCATTTTATACATTTTGCAATGGGTTTATAACTAATTTCTTGAATACTTATATACAATTCAAGAATTTGATTCTCGTTTGATTGTCGAATTATTTTTGTGCGACATATTTGAGTCTCAAAACCCTTCTATATCATCAATGCATGAATATAACTTAACCATGTCAAATTTCAGTGCATACGAGCACAAACTAAAAAAATTTCAATGTTGGCCCCATCCTCAAGTCACATCAAGACTAGCTCAAGATACTTATGCATCCCTCTGGAAATCAATTCACTGAAACTTGCAAATAATAGATAGTACAAAATTACAAATTATACAATCAATAGATAACACTTTCATATGATGATGATGGTGATGGGAATAATGGTGACACCTCCTATTAGTAGAGAAATAAATATATCAATCAACACAAATCATTAGCTCATCAACAACAACAAAATATCATCATTTTTCAGTACCATGTTGCATAGTCAATCAATTATAAACCATATTTTAACACCTAAATATTAATTTAGTCAATTTTCTAAAAATCATTATGAGACCCCCTTGTGGGAACTCTTTTCATCAGTATACAATATGGGTTGACCTTAATTTTTTGTGTGGTCGCCCCTTGATAAGTCAAGCTAACCAGCCAACTTATCACATGGATCCCCTCGCGTGCCTAGCACGCAATGCCCTCATGGATGCCCGGGCACCACACCTTTGTGCGGGCGTGCCCAAGGTGAAAGTGTTCACCCTACCATGCAAATCAATCAATAAAAATCATTAGCTCATCAATGAAAACAAAATATTGTCATTTGTTAATACCATGATGAATAATCAATCAATTATAAACCGACTTTTAACACCTAAACATTAATTTAGTCAATTTTCTAAAAATCATTATGAGAACCCCTTGCAGGAACTTTGTTCCTAGGTTTTCATGGGCGTAACTTACTTATTTTCTACAAATACCCCTTTCCAAGTTGATTCGACCAACCCACTCATCGCACAGGTGCCCCTGCTAAGTAGGCGCCCTGGCGTTCCCAGGACAAGACACCGCCATGGGAGCCCCGATGCCCTGCCTTTGTGCGGGTGCGTCTAGGGCATGGGCGTTCACCCTAATATGCAAATAAGACAACAAAAATCATCACATCATCAAAAAAAACAAAATATTATCATTTTTTAGTACCATGTTGCATAATAATTCAATTATAAACTGGCTTTTAACACCTAAACATTAATTTATTCAATTTTATAAAAAGCATTATAAGACCGCCTTATGGGAAATTTGTTCATGGGCAATGAATATGGGTCGACCTTACTTATTTTATGCAAGAACCCCTTTCCAAGTCACGGGTTGACCCACCAACTCATCGCACAAGCTCCCTTGTTGGGAGGGTGCCCTAGCAGGTCCAGCATGCAACACCCCCATGGGCGCCTTTGAACAGGTATGCCCAGGGCGCGAGCATTCGCCTTGCCATGAAAATTAGTAAAAAAAAATCATTATTTCATCAATGAAAACATAATATCATCATCTGTTAGTACCATATTGCATAATCAATCAATTACAAATAGGATTTTCACAGCTAAAAATTAAATTAGTCAATTTTATAAAACTCATTATGATACCCCCTTGAGAGAAATGTATTCATGGGCAGTCAATATGGGTTGAAATTACTTATTTTCTATGGGTGCCCCTTTCCAAATCGATTTGACTCACCAACTCGTCACATGGGTGCCACTGTTGGGCGATTTCCTTAGCATTCCCAGCACATGATGCCCCCATGGGCACTCAGGTGCCCCACATTCATGCGGGTGTTCCCAAGGCACGTGCATTTTCCCTGCTATGGAAATAAGTTAATATAAATCATTAGCTCATCAATTACAACAAAATATTATCATTTTTTAGTACCATGTTGCATATTTAATCAATTATAAACGAGCTTTTAACACCTAAATATTAATTTAGTTAATTTTATAAAAATCATTATTATACCCCCTTGTGGGAACTCTATTCATGGGTAGTAAATATGGGTTGACATTACTTATTTTGTGTGTATTCCCCTTTCCAAGTCGATTTGAACCACCAACTCATCATACGGGTGCCCAACACGCGACGCTCCCATGGGTGCTCGAGCGCCTCGCCTTCGTGTGGTTGCACCAAAGGTGCAGGAATTCACCATGTCATGCAAATCAATCAACAAAAATAATTAGCTCATCAATGACAAAAAATATTATCATTTTTTAGTACCATGCTGCATAATCAATCAATTATAAACAGAATTTTAACACCTAAACATTAATTTTATCAATTTTATCAAAATCATTATAATATCCCCTTGTGGGAACTCTGTTCATGGGAAGTCATGGGCTCATCTTACTTATTTTCTATGGGATCCCCTTGCCAATTCGGTCCGACCCACCAACTTGTCACACAAGTGCCCTTTTCCGAGCAGACGCCCTAGCGTGCCCAGCGAGCAATGCCCCCATGGGCACCCATGCACCCTACCTTCATGCGAATGAGCCTAGGGGGTAGACATTCACCATGTCATGAAAATAAGACAACACAAGTAATTAACTCATCAATTACAACAAAATATTATCATTTTTTAGTACCATGTTACATAATCAATCAATTATAAACCGACTCTTAATAGCTAAACATCAATTTACTTAATTTTCTAAAAATCATTATGATACCCCCTTGTGGGAACTTTTTTCATGGGAAATCAATATGGGTCAACCTTACTTATTTTTTACGGGCGCCCCTCCTGGCTAGTGCCCTTGTGTGCCCAGCACTCGGCACCCCCATGGGTGCCCAAGCACCCTGCCTTCATGCGGGCATGCCTGGGGCACGAAATTTTTATTTGTCATCCAAATAAATCAACACAAATCATCATCTCATCAATTACAACAAAATATTATAATTTTTAGTACCATGTTTCATAATCAATCAATTATAAACCTCCTTTTAACACCAAAATTTAATTTATTCAATTTTCTAAAAATCATTATGAGACCACCTTATGGGAACTCTGATCATGGGACCTCTGATCATGGGCAGTCAATATGGGCTGACCCGAATTCTTTTTTTGGGTGGCCATTTCAAAGTCAGGTTGACCCACCAACTCATTGCATAGGCACCCCTACCAGATAGGTGCCCTAGCATGCCCAGCACTTGAAACCCCCATACACACCCTACCTTTATGCAGGCACGGGCCCATGGCACGAGAATTCACCTTGGCATGCAAATCAATCAACACAAATCATTATGTCATCAATGACAACAAAATATTATCATTTTTAGTACCATGTTTCATAATCACTCAATTATAAACTATCTTTTAACACTTAAAAATTAATTCAATCAATTTTCTATTGATTATTATGAGACTCCTTTATGGGAACTTTATTCATGGGCAGTAATGGGTCGACCTTACTCATTTTCTATAGATACCCCTTGCCAAGCCAGTTCGACCCACCATATCATCACACGGGATCCCTTGTGTGCCCAACACATGACACCTCCATGGGCACCTGGGCGGCCCTCCTTCGTGCAGGTGCACTAGTGGTTTGAGTGTTCCCCCTCACGTACAAGTCATGCTATGACTTTTCCCTTCAGTTTCTTTGCTCAAATGTCATCATTCGCCTGACCGCTCGAACATCTTGTCCTTTCTTATTTCATGTGTCCTCCAAACGTCATGTCACACAGTTCAATCATCGCCCAACTAGCCCGATCCACCCAACGTGCCCAACTCATCTTCCCGTCAACATGTCATGTAATTCCTCTTTGGGCGCGTGCCCTTGTCATGCACATGACACCCTTGGTTCACTTCACTGGTTCATTTTTTCCATCATGTCACTCGTTGTGCATGCCCAATTTTCCCATGGGCGTTGGACGTCGTGCCTTCGTGAGGGAACACCAAGGGCGTTCACCTCTGTGTTGTGCACACGACATCCCCATGGTCACACTTTGTTTCATACTTTAGTTTTTCGCCACTTTAAGTATGCATCGACATTCATGGGTCAACCTGAATTCTTTTTTGTGTGTTCCCCTTTCCAAGTCAGGTTGATCCACCAACTCGTCGCATACGCATCTTGGTGTTCCTAACACATGATCCCCCCATGGACACCTGAGTGCCTCGCCTTCGTGTGGGTGTGCCCAGGGTGTGGGCATTCACCCTACCATGAAAATCAGTCAAAAAATCATTAGCTCATCAATGATAATAAAATATTACCATTTTTTAGTACCATGTTGTATAATCAATCAATTATAAACTGGATTTTGACACCTAAACATTAATTTAGCCAATTTTTTAAAAAACATTATGATGCTCCCTGGTGGGACTCTGTTCATGGGAAGGCATGGGTCGATATTACTTCTTTTGTTTGGGCATCCCTTTCTAATTCATGCCAACCCACCAAATAGTCATATGAGAACCCTAGCGTGCCTAGCACACGATGCCCCCATGGCCACTCGGGCACCCCATGTTCGTGTGAGCATGCCCAAGGTGTGGGAATTCACCCTGCCATGCACGTAACATTGTGAATTTTCCCATTGGTTTCTTCACTCATATTTCATCGTTCACCCTGTCAGTGTCCAATAGTTATAATGATCAAAATTTATTCTTTTCACTATAGTTAGAGTTTTATGGTCAAATTGTTATATTTTCAAATAAAATTTGACATCTCTCTTGTTTGTGAAATGGCCAAGTCATTGTCTAAGTGTAATTCTACTCTCATGTCATGGTCATCAAGGTCAATTCATAATCAGTTTCATGAGTCATTTAGTCACCATAGGTCATTTTTCCTTCATTAAGTGTCATTATTTATAATATGAAAAGGAAGATTCATGGTTTCATAAGGTTCATCATGAGAGTGTCATGAGTGTCATCATATTTCCATTTGGAGTCATGTCATCATCATCCAAAACTAGTAAGTTGTCATGAGAGTTAGCACTTAGGGAATAAATTTTTTTAAAGAGAATCATAGGTACAGCTATGTCACATTGAATATGTAACCTTCCTATTGAAGAAGTGATGTTGCATTACTAATCTCATCATAAAGTCATTTGGTTTAAAGTACATGATGTCACTCCACTATCAAGCCAAAATCGAGTTTTTAACTTATAAAGGAGAACCAAATTATTTTAAAACTTCATTCCATCCTTCCACAAGCTTCAAGAGCTCCTCTCTATCACTGTGATACTTTCCATAGCCACAAAAAAATTCAATTTTTTTCCACCACTTCTCTTTTATCAATTTTATGTGTTTCTTGAGGGTCTTGTTGCACTTTTCATTTGGAGGAAAAATGGAGAAATAAAGTGTTCAGTTATCATCTCAATGCTTCAAAGGCTCCTTTAACAATTAATTCCAATTTGCAAATCCTCTATACAGTATTTTTCTTCAAAAAATTTGATCAAACTCAATCCCTAGGGTTTTGTAGCATTTTCTTGTTGTGTTTTCTCTTCCAATGGTCTCTTGCTTCTTTTGAGAGGAAAACGCCTTTTTTTTGGGTTCATACATCCTTCATTATCCTCATTAAATGATACCCACCCTTCCCCTCACTAAAATTCCTTCATTTCACCAGTTCCCTTATCAAACCCAGCTTGTTTTTGCGCTTCTGGAAAAAGTCTATATTTTCCCTTTTTCTCCCCTTATTTCTCACTCATTTTGGGAAATTCCACTTTCAATGTGTTCCAATCACCTACCCCTACCTCCCATAATATTTTTAGATTTTTTCCTACCCCCCATCTCCTCTATTCCCTTCCCTCAAGTTGTTGTGCTTTTAGCCCTATTTTGCAGCTCAAATCCCTTGCCCTTCCTTGTTTTAAATTAGGGTTTATTATTAAAATTGAAGCTATAAGCATGGTGAATACCAATGAAAGGAGGAGGTATAAAGGAGGAGAAATATCTATATATGAGCCAAATCTATGCAAGAGTTCAATGCATCAGAATATATTAGAGGTCATTTGAGCAGGTAGGTTACCTACGGTTTTGTTTAAAGGTGAAAGAGGTAGGCTATCATCATGATTTAACAAGCCTCTTTTCCCATAATTTCAAGAAGGATCAGGAAAATATAACAGGGATCAGTTTTCCAGTGTCATAAGAGGTCATAGCTTCAGTAACTACTATCCATAATCAAGGTGAAATTTGGTTCAAGGGAATGGATTTAGACCTGGAACCCTACAAAATTTTCTTGAAACCACAATACAAGGAGTCTCCTTCTCATATTTTTCCTAGCAGGTGATTGTTGGAAAAGTACAGCCCTTTGATGAATATTATCATGAATTATTTCACTTGTGAGGGTAGGTTTAGTAGGATATATTGGTATCATATTCATGGAAAATTTTAGGGGCTAATATTCGCAGGTGGGCTAATTTTCCATGCTTTTTCCAAAAACAAGATTCGCCAATTCCCATTTTTTTTTAAATTGCTTCGCCCAAATTTTATAGTATAAAAATATTTTACCCTAAAAATCGCCAAAAAATTATATATACTAATATAAAATGATTACAAAGCTAAATACTTTTACAAAACTAACATTGAAAATTTTACAATTCACATATTGGGGACTACTAAGATTCGCCAAGTTTTTAAACATTAAGATAAACGCACATCCTTAAAATTTTCCCTGGATTCATATCAATTTTATTGATGCATTTTACTTCCAAGAAGCCCCTAAACCTACTTAACTATTTGTTTACAAGTTTGGTGAAGATGACAGAGAAGGTGTAGTCTAAAGGAAGAGGTCATCAAGCCAACCTCTTTCATCATGCTCTAATCAAAGTAATATTCCTCCAACAGTTGACATGGATCAACATGTCATGGGAATATTTCTTGGAGGCAAATGCTCTCTTACCTGTCTCCAACCATTCAAAGAGTCAAATATCTCCTTCATCATAATGCAAACCACATTGAGATAAAACATCAAGCATGCCATCAGTGACAAAAACACAACCTAGAACAGAGATTTCAAGGGAATTCAAGAAAGGTAAGAAGCTGGTCTCTTTTCCTGACGCAGAAGATGAGATGCCTAGGTCTAAGACCAAAACTAGATCTAAGGAAAAAATACTATCTAAGGAGATTTTTACTGAAGAAGTTGTGCAGACTGAAACCATGAGAGAGGAACCACCTCTTAGCATACATGATTCACCGTTGCACAATGAAGAAGAGGTACCTCTATAATTTGAGATATCTGACCTAGGAGAACAACATACAAACAAGGTAGCAGATGATATCATCAAGGAGAAGGAGGCACAGATTAGAGAGCTGAAGGATGACCTATCCAAAACCAATTTCATGGTGGCTTTCTTACTGCAAGAGAATAGATATTTGAGACAGACTCTAATGCAGCATAGCAAGTCACAAGATCAAGACCCTCCATTGGAAAGTAAAACAAGTGTTTTGGCAGCAAAGGAAAAAGGTAAATCCATCATTTATGTAGAGAAAATGGAAGAAATGAACATTCAAACACAACCTAGGAGACCTAAGACAAGAGAAATGGATAGAAATGAACAAAATCTAGAATATCCATCTCCTCCTCAAGCTCAAGACACCATAGATGAAACTATAGCTGCTGAATTTGAGAAATATATGGAGTATTGTCTTGGGAGAGTGAATGAACACATGGAGAGGCTATTGGAAAAATCAAATAGGGATACCACCATGCAAAGAAATATGGAAAGGCACTATTATGCTAGGAAAATGATTTGCAAAGTTATGGTGAAAAATATGAAGAAGAAACTCAAAAGAAACCTAAGGAGACTCAAAATTAATAAAACCCTAGACCTATTGATTGATGCATCACTGATGGTACTATGAAGGAAAAACATAAATCAAATAAAAAAGAGACACAGTTTTGAAATTTTGAAGTTTTTGTGC
Organism: Pinus albicaulis; assembly: GCA_034641835.2. Taxonomy (NCBI): domain Eukaryota; kingdom Viridiplantae; phylum Streptophyta; class Pinopsida; order Pinales; family Pinaceae; genus Pinus; species Pinus albicaulis. The sequence continues at coordinate 1,508,567,963 of CM076575.1, read as the reverse complement.
ATACAGGAAAAAGCATCCTACAGAAACGCAGCAACTAGTTGTTGCGCCTTTCCTCAGAGGGTCTTAATCCAAAATTTCAAGCATGTTTGGATGTCTAATGACATAAGGATATCTAGAAAATCACTTTAGGATGTTTTTTGAGTCATGATTTTGAATAAAATGATCAAACAACTCCTTTTTTACACCTTTCTGCCACCTTTTCAGAAATTCGTTGCGCTTCTGGATACTTGGTTTTCAAATCAATTTTGAGGGGGATAAAATGATGATTTTGGATGACTTAATGGTATGAGGGTATAGTAGACACCCTAAGCTTTCTTCATTAGCATTCAACAACATTCATAACCTCTTCCAAGTCATTAAAAAATCAAGCCAAAGTTGTTTCATTTCTGCTAAGGACATTTGTTGTGTGTCTGTGTTTAGATATTTTTCACAGCACGTGGAGGTCAAAGGTCAAAATTGGTTCATGTAAATAGTTGAAACACTATTTTATCTGATGTTAATAGGTTTATTAATGATTATCATTGTAAATAATCTTGTAATCAATGATGTGAGAGATAATCTCAATCATTTAGCTAAAAAGGGGAAAGTTGTTTCTAACTTCCCTAGGATTTGACAATGAGTTATTAGGTTCATTAATTAGTTGCTATAGATCAGGATTCGACCTCTTAGAGGTGGAATATTTTTTGTCTTCTATATGTACTCAGAAAGAAGTCTAAAAAATGGTTGATACTTGAAGTTCACACTTTTTTGGAACTGGTGTACTTGACTCTTTGCAGAAATAATATATAGGCAGTTGCAGCTATTTTTATGGGATTCATGTGTTCTGGTTGGTGACTCTTTTTTTCCTTAGTATTTATTATGCATTTGATTATCATATGTTTCTAGTAACTATATTCATTTCTTCTTGTGTTAATCCCCTAAGTTTTTAAACGGAATACATTATCTAAATGCTATGTTTTGTTTGAGATTTTCATATAAGTGGTTTATCCTCTAAACAAATGAATTCATACATGTATGCTCATTCTACTCCTTCTACATGATTTCCTCCTCACCACCACTATAATGACAAATCATTTTGTGTCATTTATTACACCTACCTTGCCTCATTCTATATTTTCACCTAACCTTTTGGAATACTTGGCCTAGTTCCTAATTTGGTGCTTCTTATCCAACAAAACCTAAATCAAAAACCTTGTTGAGCTGATAACTGGCCTAAAACCCTAATACTCTCCAGTAACTTCCATTTTCTATGAGGTTTATTTTGAGAGAGACCTCTCTGATTTTGTAGGGCCAGATACCAAGTCAAACTAAGGATTGATAACACACCCGGTTGCTCGAACATCTAGTCCTTTCTTATTTCATACATATTCCTGACCACCATTTCACCTGGTTCACCTGTCATCAAACTCACCTGGTATGTCTACTTAACGAACCAAATTTAAAATTGGAAATGATGGTATAAACGTAAATGAGCTTCTCTTCATTTCAAGAATAATACTGAACAAGGCCAACCATGTGAAGGTGAAAGCTCACATGGCCTTCCCCCCACCTCACACCACTCTCAATTCCCCAATACCCAATCTATCTACTATAATATATTTGAAAGAGACACAATAACATTCAAACATAAAAACTAGGAAAATAAAAATTTAAGGTGAACGAAAGAGAACAAACCAACTAAAAACATATAAATACATACCTCATACTTTTCAGCATTTTAATATTTAATCTTCTTCCTCATACAACTCACCATTTGTATCATCCAGTTCAAAATTCATGTTCAAAGGATTCGTCATATCAGAATCATCACCATCATCTATGTCATCATCTAGAACATTCTCTTATACATTTGGTTCAACTTATTCAAGTTATTTGTCCAATGTCAATATCATCTAGTTCATCCAAATTAGCATTGTCTAGATTAACTTATATTCCTTGAACTTCTTTGATGTATTTTTCTGACACTACATGAATTCCCTACTCCTCTGCATCATCTTCTTCTACTACATTATACTTTACGAGCCTTCCTTTGGGATCATATCTAACAACATATGACCAACCCGCTTTACCTGGAACATCTACATAAAATACCCATTCACACTGGCTTGAAAGAAAATATGACTTTGATCCTAGCTCAATATTCCGTGTATCAACCATGGTAAATCCATTATCAGGCTCAATAACAATTCTATCAGGGTTACATTCATGGATTCGTAGCTTAAACCATTTGACATCAAACACAAACTATTTTGAAGGATTCCAAGTCACAATCAAGTATATCATGAAGATATACATAGTATCGATTGTCAGATACTTATGGATGTTTGTCACCTCTAAAGGAAACATTTATAACTTGAAATATTGTTGTTATCCCACTATCATAAATTTTCATCTTTTCATCCAAACTTTTGATGCAAAATTTGCGGCCATCACACCACATTTTGTTGTGGTGTTTCAACTGAAATATCTCAAACACATAAAGAATTCATTTTCAATTGATAAGCATATTTATACTTGCAAAAATTGAAAATTAATTAACAAAGCACTCCATATGTACTAATATAATTATAAAAATTAATAAGTATTATGGGTGAATATGTTTGCCCAATAATATTTTAAACCATATGCTAAATCAATTTCCCTCTGTGTAATATTGGTATCTCTATTATGTTGAGTTTCTTTGACCAATGTAGACACGTCATACCATGATAACCTATCATTATTATCTTTTTTGCATTGCTCGATCCACAACTTCATCCAATAAATATTGTTCAAAGGTATAAATATAATGCATCGCACTCTCAATTGGTTGTATTAAAATAAAAAAATTCACATATATATAATTAGTTACCATGTTATACCTTGATAATAATGGATTATGGAGGAAGACAAAAAAATAAACAAGTACAATATACATGAAAACAAAAAATTCAAATGTAGTATAAATCTCCGTTATCTACTTACATCTCACTTTCCTCATTCTACCTTTCCCCAATAGGTGCTCTTCTTCAAATTTGTTCATGGAGTTTACATCCCAAATTCCCTCCAATAAATTAATAGTTTTTTGTATTGCATGACTATATTGACAAATATAAACTATGGTTTGATATACCATATATCTGTCTACCATATAACCCTCAATACGTGCTCTCTATCTGACCAAATCCTTCAGTGATTTCAAGTTCCTCTTAACCATCCACATTTATCTTGTTTGTATAGGTCCACACTTTTGAATCTCCTCGACTTGGTGTATGATATAGCGTTCTTGTGCATTGAAAATTTTCGGTCTAGGGTTTCTGATGCGCAAGGTAGTCTGTCTAGCAAGATAGATCTATGGACACCCACTTCATTTAATTCTCTCTTAGGGTGTGGAAACCTAGTTCCAACACCTGCCCATACTGCTTTGGGTGAGACTTTGGTCTACACAAGAAAATCATTGCAGAAAGGGCCAGTAGTAAGAGGGTTTTTTTGGTTGCACGCTAACTCTAAACTTGGGTTAGAACCCCTCAAGCCAACAAATGGTTTGGTTTCCGAGACCGGGATCATTTTGAGAGAGATTATATGATGTGGCAGCTATCAAATACCGAATTAGAATATTGGATTGAGAAAAATATAAGCGAATTGGTCGTCAAGGAGAATAGAAGCGATAAATTGTCTACTGAAAATTGGGAATAGAGGTACATTTTCACAGAGGTCCACAAAATATTATTTGTGACCTTTGCGCACAAATTATAGGAGTGGTTATCAAGGTTAGCTGAGTTTCAAAGCTGCTGGAAGGAAGATAAAATCACTCAGTGGATGCCTTAGTTGATCCAACAATTAGAAAACATTGATAACACCATCACTCGCACAGTAGACCGTTGTTTTGACAACATTCTGGGTGGATTTGTGACAAAATTTGTGGTTGATCAATTTGTGTCATATTTTGAAGCGGGAAGGAGGTCCTTCAAAGGACCGAGAGGTAAGTTCATATGCTCTCTACCTTTGTTTATTAATATGTTATTGTGCGAAAAGGGTGTTCTATGCAGTCACACTGAGTGAATGTCCCCAAACAAGTTTGAAATAACTATGCACAGTGGGAAGTAATTTTGGGTCAACCAAAGAGGTGATAGATCAGTATACAGCCCTCTGAGAAACTTGCCTAATAGCAATACAGAGACTAGTGAACCTACGCATGCGGGAGGTAACCCTCCATCCACCCCACAGTCGAACTCGCGTAGGGGTAGGTCATCTCCTACTCCACCTCCAGCACCACCAGGAGACGATATGGATGCACATATGAAGCTACCCACCTTCAAGGATGTGGAAGATGAGGACATGGATAGATTTTGGTTTGGTGCAGATGCAGTATGGATTCCGCAAAATTTCAACACCGATGTTATCAAGAGGGCACGGCTAGCTATGGCATTTGAGGGTCATGCACTGGATTGGTTTATGGGATATATGGCTCATAATGATGACCCTAATATTGATGAGATCTAGAAATCTTTGAAGCAACAATTCAGAAAACCAAATTCCTATTCTCAATGTGTAACAGATCTAAAATAAATCTGATAAGAGCCAAACGAATCTATTTGGGAGGCAGATCAACGATTGAAGTGCACTATCAGTGAAGAAGAATTTTTCTCGATGATAAGAAACATAAAGAATGGTTTATTCCCATGCTCCTGCCACATATGCACGGCCCCCTGAATTAGCAGCAAATTGATTCTCAGGCTGAATCTCTTGAAGTTTCCATGAAGCTGGAAGCCATGCCCAGAACTGATGATAAAATTTAGAACTCTACAAATCCAAAATCAGTTAGAGGCGATGCATTTGGAAATTCAGAACCTACGCAAGGACATGGGGAAAGAGGCTTTCACAGAGGTATGGCGTATATGTTGTAAGGGCTCCAGTCACACAAAATATCAGTATCTCTATTCGGTGCCATTTTTTACTTATTTCCTACATCTATTTCCCTCATTTTTACCTTCTGACCTCAAACCTTGGGAATACCTTTGCCTTTTTCCCTTATTTTCTATCTTAAATAGTGTTGTTTCACCTTATTTCATTATCTTTCCGTTTCATTAATTATTATGATGTATAGTTTCCTTTTTATGGCTAACTGGGATGAATGTTGGAGGAATTTCTTTGGTCTTTTGATGTCCTTCCAGATGTTATTATTAGAACAAGAAGATGTAGAAAATGAGGCGTACATAATTAGTTGAAAATGTGTTGTTACATTGAGTTATTACACTACGATTTTGTTACATCACCGTGTTGTTATAGATCCGTTATTATAAACTGTTGTTACAGTCATATTGATGATTGGATATCGTCAACTTTCGGATGTCGACCTGTCCTCAAATTTTGTTACGCTACAGTTGTCGCTTTCCACGACAGCTATAGAATTCATTACAATATTATATTTTATAATGACAACTTTTAGGCACTTTTTATTGTAATCCATATTCTACTAGTCAAAATTTTTATTAAGGAATTGGTTGTAACTATATGTATCTTATTTTGATGAGAATGAGAATCGTAAGATTCTCATGACTAATCCGTTCCTTGTTTTTATGAACATGTAATCATTATATAACTCTCGACCCTTGAGGTTGGGGATTTAGCAGAGAACTGTATCAATTTTGGCTGTGTAATTTTTGGTCGCCATAATGCAAAGATATCACGTTGATGTTGTTACATGTCTTGTCTGGTTTAATTTCCATTTAGTTTCTATCTCTTCCTGTGCCCTGCTAGGGAGGAAGGGCCCTCCTCTTTAGCAGGGACTGTAGTGGTAAAGTAGTTGTACTATATTTCTTATTTTCTTTTTGTATTGGTGGAGTGTTGTTGTTGTTTTTATGGCTATAAGTAGATCTATTTCGGTTTTGATACTATTATGTTGTTACACGGATGTGATTAGAAATACCAACAGGTGTAATTTTTGTGTGGCGCGCTAGGTACCGTTTAATTGAGACGTGATTACATTCTTGTGGATTTCTTTTATTCCTGCATGAGCGTTAAGTTTTATCAATTGTTTCAGAAACGATTCCTCTTTATTTTGATTTTGCTTCTGGTTTGATGTATCAGCACAGATAGTGCAACTATCATTGAAATAAAATACGTCCCTGGATTGATAATTTATGTGTACCATCTTAATCATTTAATAGTGATTAATACAGTCCAACATTTTTGCGTCATTTTCGGGGATGGCAGTGACAATCCAATCAACCAAAATTTTTTGTTTGATGATAAGGTGTTCCTAATCAGCAATTGTTGGGTGGTAAGGTGAGAGGTTAGAACCTGTGCATCGCTCTAACATACCTAGGCGAGCTCCCCAATTCTATGTTGGTGCACTTAGAAGTGTGAATTTTGGGTGTTTTTCTTCAGTGTGTCTTCAGCTATACAGTTTTTGGGTGGTAAGATGAGAGGTAAGAACCTACACATCGCTAGAACATACTTGGGCGGGCTCACCACTGTAGAAACTGAAGCACTTGTAGGAAGGATTAATACACATATGGTCCATGTGTGCTAGTAGGACAATAGAGAAAACCAAAACACTCCCCACTCTAACTAACTATAGGAAATACGGGTCGTAAAAAGGAAAAGAAGAGTGTAGACTTGGGAAGAAATACATTCTTTGGAGATCTGATATCAAAAGTAGAAAAGGAACAGTCTACTTCATACAGAGATAATAGGAAGACGAGACCACATAAATATGCTACTATATCAAAGCCTGAGGCATCGGTACCCTCTGTGTCTGGACCTCATCACCCTTCAAACAACATATCCACTCCTGATACCAAAACTCCATATATGAAACAACAGTGGAAATCCTTTGATCAAAATCTAAAAATTGAAGGACAAGGGGAGACCAGTGAGGAGCATCAGGGGCCTAAGGAATAACATTTAGTCGATCATCATTTGGATGCAGGTAGTGCAATGAAACAAATGGTCCTAAGACAGCTTGATCCTTTATTTATTTGTCAATCCCCTGCATATTCTGAGGTCAATTCATCCCATCATGAAGGATCAGCCATGGGGGATGAGAATACCAAAATAGATGGTACTGTTATTTTTGAATTCCTGATACTGGTGACACGGGATGAATCTCCTATGAAGAAAATTCATTTTTCATCTCTACTGTCCTTTCAAGGGATGGTTGTTGAAGATCCTGGTACCATTATGTTCGAGTTAGATGTGTTGTGTAGGAGTTATGACTACACTTAAGACGCACAAAAACTAAAATTGTTTCCTGCTACTCTAAAAGGGGAAGCATTAAGATGGTTCATGAGACTGGCTGCTGGCATGATCCGAACCTGGAGTGACATGAAGGAGGCCTTCCTCCTTAGGTATCAGGATTACTTTCGAACTAGGAATTTGAAGGAAGAGATATTCAGAATTACACAGAAGGAAGAGGAGAGCTTAGAAGACTACATACACTGATTCCATTATAATTTACAAAGGTCTAAGTTTGGTAACTTAGCCTTGAAAATCCTGAAACCAATATTCCTAAGAGGTATAAGAGATGATTTTCTGGAGCATTTGAATCTGTCGGGAAAAGGAGACATATCGCAGGAATCACTTGAAGAAATAATGAAGCTCTCTCTGCGAAGTTCAAGAGGATCGGTCAAGGGAATAAGTTAAGTTTGGGACCCTTTAGTTCATATACAAAATTCCACAAGTGGAGGAGTAACCAGAACAGATATCGGGAATGTGTTTGAGGATTTTAAAATCGACCTCCTCAGTACTCTCTCTGCCCAAATCACCACAGTAAAAGTTAAGAAAGCACAAGGAGAAGTTGAACCATCTTTGGAAATATTCTGTCCTCGATGCAAAAAGAAACATTTAGAAAGAGAATGTGGACTGAATAGCGCTAACCTGTGCAACATCTGTGAGTTGGCACATTCCACCAGTCAATGCCCAGAACTACCCACACTGAAAGCAGTGCTTAAGGAATCAAGCGAGGATGTCCAGTCTTCCTACTTTATTAGATCAAAGATACCATGGCAGCCGAGACCTACAGGTATGCCTCCAAATTTTTCCTCTTTTAATCCTTGGAATAATGTTTATAATGCTCAGCGATTTCCATGGCCATATCCTACTCCTTCCTCAACACAATTTCCTTCACCATGGAACTAGTTTCCTTCCCCTCCACCAATGTAATATCCTCCATCACAATATTTTCCTTAGAGTTAGAATTGGAGAGGTAATGGCCAAGGACCAATGCCCTCTGAACTACCAATGCAGCAGCAATTACAACTGCCTCCTCTTCAAACTCCTACACCTCTTGTATGAGCCCAATTACTGTGAAACCTAGCCCCAATTCGAATAATAAGGCAGCTCAAAGCATAAACTCTCCGGTTACTTTCCAGACTTATCTTATCACTCCTATTGAGCTTAATGAGGTTTAGCTTTCATCGGTAAAATTAATCACGCCATATCATATTTCCATCATTACCGAGGAAGAATATGAGTCACCTAGAAAGGATATAGTCAATTTTGAAACATTTTTTAGACCTGTAATAGCTAATACAGCACCTATTGTTACACATGTAGCATCCAGCTCGAGAAAACCTGTTGTTTCAACATCATCCAACCTGAGCAGGGTTGGTGCATCTATGACATATGACTCAGCTGTTAGGGCTTAGGACCCTCCATACCCCCAACGATTAAGTGAAATCGGGCCAGATTCACAAATTGAATCTGAGTTTCTCAAGAAATTACAAAATTTGTCTGTGCGGATTCCACTGTTACAAGCTCTTAAGGAAGGACCTATCTATGCCAAAACAGTGAGAGATATGTGTGTCAAAAAGCTCGGAAGGAAACTGAAATATGCTACTACTATCCATGTTATGGGGAAACTGTCTGAACTAGTGATTGATCAGCCTTTGTTGACTAAATATAATGACTTAGGGAATCCTACAGTGACTGTCCATATTGATGACCAACCCATAACTAACACTCTTATTGATTTAGGGGCAGCCATTAATGTAATGACCAAGGATATTTTTACCTCCCTGGGACTTCATGGACTCGGACCTACACCTATAGTTCTTGAATTAGCAGATAGATCTCATTTCAAGCCCGAGTTAATGATAGAAGAAGTGGTGATCATTGTAGCCTCTTGGAATTATCCGGTTGATTTTCTCATTTTACAAACTAAATCCAACTTGGAGGGTCATCCTTTAATCTTGGGGAGACCATGGCTAGCCACTGCAGATGCATATATCGGATGTAGATCCGGATCTATGGTCATCTCTGATGGGCAAGCCACTAAGAACCTAAACCTTTACCCCCCAAGCGAAACCGCATATGGATTTGAATAGTCCCTAGTGGGACGAATTTGAACCTGAATATGATTTTTCCCTACTTCTTCTCACACTTGGAAAAGCACAATACTTTAAGGACGAAACAGAGGATGACATTATTAATGGTTTTATTAGCAATTCACTCTCTTTTTCCTCTATTAGAGATCCAGGGGAATAAGACAAGGTAGATGACGTAAATATTGAACATTTGAAAACTACTCCGCATACTGACAGCAGTCCTGTTGAAATTGAGCCAAAGAAATATTTAAACATTAATCATAACTTGACTGTTGAACAAAATATATTATTGATATAGTTGTTACAGAAATATAAAAAGGTATTTGCATGGGACTATACTAATATGAAAGGAATCCATCCTGGCCTATGCACTCACCATATTTACATTAAAGAAGGTTGCAAACTAGTTAGATAACTGCATCGTTGAAGGAATCTCACACTTAAGGAGATACTAAAAGAAGAATTACAAAAACTCCTTAATGCTAATTTCATCTACCCCATTTCTGACAGATATTGGGTATCTCTGCTTGTCATTGTTCCGAAAAATAACAGAAATTGGAGATTCTCTGTAGACTATAGAGAACTTAACAAGGCCACCCAAAAGGACCATTTCCGTTTACCATTTATTGACCAGGTCATGGATACTCTCTGTGGGAAAAAAAAAAAAAAATTCCTAGATGGGTTCAGTGGCTATAATAAAATACAGATTACCTAGGAAGACCAAGACAAGAAAACCTTTACCTTCCCATGGGGTACCTTTGCATACAGAGTCCTTCCTTTTGGCCCTTTGTAATGTGCCAACAACTTTTCAAAGGGAAATATTGGGTATATTTTTGGATCTTTTGAATGACTATCTCAAAATATTTATGGATGAATTTACACCCTATGAGGATGCCTTTGAAATAGCATTAGTTAATTTGGAAAAGGTACAGGAACTTTTTTTACAAACTAATGTTTCTTTGAGCACGGAGAAGTGCCAAATGATGATGATCGAGGGGATTGTGCTAGGAAATTTCATTTCGGCAGATGGAATCAAGGTATACCCTGAAAAAAATTGAGGTAATCACGAGGATCCCAACTCCCATAATGCAAAAAGAGATACGTAGATTTCTCGGACATATAGGGTACTATAGGAGATTTATAGAAAACTTTTCAAAGATTGCATCTCCTCTATTTTCTTTACTCATGAAAGATGTGGAATTTGTGTGGACAGGGAAGTGTGAGCAAGCTTTTTTGAAGTTAACTGTGTAATAGCAGCACCTGTTTCGTGAGGACCAAACCGGTTACTGCCATTCCATATCGCTACATATGCATCTAACATATATGTGGGTGTTGTTTTGGGGCAGCTAGAGGAAAAGAAATCTTACACCATTTATTACATCAGTAAGAATTTAACTCTAGCTGAGCTCAACTACACAGTGACCGAGGAGGAATTCCTAGCAGTAGTGCATGCTATCAAAAAAATTTGGCATTACATCACCGGGTATCAAGTATTTGTACACACTAACCACACTGCAATTCGATTTTTAATGAATAAACCTATTATCAATGGTAGATTTACAGGATGGTTATTGTTGTTATAGGAATTTGATATTACTATTTTAGATAAACCAGGAAAAGATAACGTGATTGTTTATTTTCTTTCTAGGATAACTATAGGTGATAACTCCACTCCTGCTGAGGATTATTTTCCAGATGAATATCGTTTTTCCATGTCTACTAACTCACCATGGTATGCAGATATAGCCAACTATCTTGCTGCAAGAAAATTCCCACACCATTTATCTTCCAGAGAAAAAAGGAAGATCATGTTGTGGCTCTATAATTTATAAGATTAGCAAGAATAAACTATAAAGGAAAACATCAAACCCCTTTGGAATCCAGGACCTAGCCTTCCTAGTCTCAGAGAGGGCTCTCTCTATTTATGAATTGAATTTATCTTTAATGTTATAAATGCTGATGTTAAGCTAGTTACAGTGATGGTGAGAATTGGTTGTTTTGATTGATTTTGTTGGCTGGATGAGCAAGTCTGTAGAAGTTAATCCATTGGGATATGGAGTCAAAAGGGTTGGTTTGTGACATCAATTTTTCAAGAGCATCACAGGGAAATCTAACTGTACTAATTGGATCTCTAAGGCAACATGAATTATGATATGGAGAAAATAGTGATATTCAGTAATGATTAAAGAGCAGTTAATAATTATTTAACCAGACTTCAGAAGAAAACATTTAGATGGTAAATATAGACAAAATTAAGGTGCTTTGAAAACAAATCTTAACCTAAAATTTATGTTTTACAATCAGATGAATAGATGCACAGCAAGGAAAACAATGGAAACATTTAACATAGAGAAGTAGCACATCACCATTTAACACAGCTCAAGTATCTTGTAAATGGTCTTTTATTATTGATGCCTAGCTCCAAAAATTACAGCACTCCAATACAGTAGTTCTTACAATGCAGGGTCCAAGAAGTTCCAACCCATGATACTGAAAATGCATGCAGTATTTAACTAAAAACTACATCGGTTTCCCTATCTACTTCAGAAAGTTTTCATTAATTAAAATTAAGAAAAACTAGACAAGTGTGGCCATGCAAGGCCCGAACAAAATATCTTTGACAAAACACCGCCTGTGGAATTAACTTTGGTAGCTCTTCATAAATCCAAAAACTTTGGTGGCTCTTCATGAATCCAAAAGTAAGCGGAAGGTGGCTGAGGTGGTCACGAAGAGGTAAAAATGGGTGGCTATGACATCTGGCTCTACTTTTGGGCCTTCTTTTCTGGATCATTAAATATGATGCAGTGGTGGAAACTTTTTGTCAAATGGTGACTATGCTGATGTGTTCACTGTCTTTTTTGTTTCTACTGTTATATCATAACAGTTATGCAAAAATTCCCTTTTCCCAACTCGACCCAGCTGGCATGTTTCCAACAGTTCCACAATATATCCTTTTTCCCGACACTGCCTCTTCTGGTCGTGCCCGCAGCATTCAATCTTCACCTTTGTCTCAACAACTAACCTGTCGAGAGTGTTGCTGAGCCCAAATCAACCCATGGTGTCTATATACTCATTACCGTGACGTTCAAATTATTCTGCCCTTTTCTCTGTGTCAGGTCCCTTACCCGAGCCTTTCTGTCCGCGTTCATACTTTCTTTCATAAAATAGCATAACTACAAATAACCCTCGACCGTAAATAAATTCCAATTAACCTTTGAACAGCCTCGCATCTGGTTCCTTAATCTAATTTTGACGATCTAATGTTTCTATGTTATAATCCTCCTCTGTTCTTCAATGTGATTTAACAAAGGGAAAACCACATACACTCAGCCTTGAAATCCTTTAGGCTTCAACGTTGACCTGCATCGCGTCCGCTTCATTATCACACTTCCCACTTCAGCGTTTCAACATGATTCTTGAGCGCTTATCCTCCTGAGCTAGTGATTTGTGATATGTGATTGGGTCCCACATATGGCCCTTCAATTCCTTTAGATTTTATCTTTGTACTATATCAGGTCCACTCCTTGTATCACATCTCGCACTTTTTGGTGGTTCTGCATTATATTCACCGCCTTCAGCTCCGATGCGATTTCTTCATAAAAGGCCTTATTCCAGATTTAAAATCCTTTGCAATTTAACTCTGAAACTACATCACATCCACCCCTTATCACATTTTGGGATTTCCTACTTGGTTCATGAGTGTCATTCCTCCTGAGCTTTGCGATTTTCGATATGTGATTTGGTCCCAGGCAATATCACATATTGGGGAATGAGGTGGAAGTAAGTGCAAGTGGTAATTAATATTTGCGAACTTGCGATGCGAAAAGGTGATGGGTCCTAGCCAATATCACAAATATCATATCGGGGAATGAGGTGGAAGTAAGTGAAAGTGGTAAGTAATATTTTCAAACTTGCGATGCGAAAAGGTGATGGGTCCTAGCCAATATCGCAAATCGCATTTCAGGGGTTTTGTAGGATTCAGAAATTGTGTTATGAATGGAGTTTAAAGCTGTGATAAGAGAATTGTGATGAAAGGTAAAGGTTTTAATACAGTTAAGTGCAAAAAGTGATAAATACTATATCACATATGTAATATATATATATATATATATATATAAGGTTTTTTGTGGTGCGGGAAGAGCTGCAATAAAAGAAATATATGGTAATTTTAAAGGGAAACATGATATGGTTGTTAATGGGTGGGCGACGCTGAAATGGAGGTGTTGGGACTTAATATAAAGTCCCAAAACTTTATATATGTGGTTTTGGGGGGTTTAATGAGATGGATAGTGCTAACCAATGAATTTAGGCTTAGTTTGGACTATATTGGAAATGAGGTGAATACAGCCATCCTTTGCCATCTTTTGTGCCAGAAGTACATTCTTGGAAATGAATGACAGTCATGGAATATTGTTTTCAATATAAACGATATAAACATAAATAATCATTCACCCTGTGATACTTTGAATTATAGTATTCTAACAGTGGCTCCAACTGCGGATGTTGCCCTCCCAGCAAGGTAGCAAAGAGCCATAGATCTCTGAATTTGGCGACCAGTGCCTTGGTCATTGAGATGATTTAAGCTAGCAACCTTCTCTGCCACAAAACTTCTACAATTGAAAACTTTATTCATTTATTCTAAACTTCTGATCTATGTACTGCAATATGAACTGAAACTATAGCTGAACTATGCACTGCAAACTGCCAAATAGAGATCATTGTTGTGCCCTGAAAATTTGAATGTTGAAACCTGAACTATGCCGAAACTCAAGTCTGGAATACACTTGAAATGAAAATTGAAAGCAAACTGAAACTAAAACTGGAAATAGTCTCAGAGTACTAATCTTATTTGCACTCATCTACCTACTCCAATCTGATAAAATGACTGCCATATCAAGTAATAACAAACTTCCAATGCAACCAGTCAAGCAAATGGATACTTAACTGAAGTTTGAATTCCACCTCTCTAGGTAGAAAAATGAATTTAAAACATGGCAACTTAACTTTTCCACTAGATTCAATAGCTCTATTGATGAACCTGGAAAATTCTTCCTTTAGTGATGGCTACAATATACTAACCAAAGGATCATGGTAATCATGCAACATAAGTTCTTCTGGATTATTTGTAACAGGAAAACAAACCTGATTCCAAATTGATGCTTTGATTATGTGTTGAAATTGATTCTCTTCAAACAGTAAGGGAGAAAATTGTTTTTCCTCATTATCCACTAAATTCAAGTGCTCTGAGTTCTCTTTATCATTCTCTTTGTCACATAGAAGCTTGCAAGGGAGTTGCAAACTCTCATTAATTTTAGATGAAGGAACATGACCTGTAACAATATCTTGTGCTACTTTATTAACATCCAAGGAAGAAATTAATGATGGAGAACTTTTATGATTTTCTTCAAGGGCTATAAATTGAGATAAGATACAACATGAAAGAGAATTTGAGAGATTGTCTTCATCATGAAAATCTTGTTGGTCTTTAATCTCTGAAGGAAACACTGCTTGCTGAAGATGTTCTTGTGAATCAAGACAATTAATCTCTGCTACCTTTTTTTCCGGATCACTAGATTGCTATTGATTTATACCGTTGTCCTCTACTTGAATAGGTTTAGGAAGATGAATTTCTTCCTTGATCTTTGGCCAATCATTTTTTTTGTACTACTGCAATAATTTTTTCCTATGGTGATTCTTCATGAACATCTGAACAACATGCATCATATTTTTCTTCCTGAGGAGAAGACAATTCAAGAAAGGCTTCTACTTTTTGAAAAGGTATTTCTTCTAAAACCTCTAGTATTTCATCATTCATGAACTGATCATCATCATAGTAACCTTCCAGATATTGAATAAAACTTTGAAAATTATCACAGCAGTTTTGAACCAACAACAAAGATGGGTAATATTCTTTATATTTGTCATGAAATATAGTATGAAAATGCTTTAAAGAACATATACTAGCAATTGGTAAATTTTCATAGCAAGATCTAGCCTTTTCCTCCAAACTCGCCACAAACATTTTCATAAGACAATCTTTAGGAAATTTGATTATAAGCCTACATATGTGCATATGAAACCTCAATAAATGTATAGCAGAATCATCTCCTTTTTCATATTTAAACACCGGAAGATATTTTAACCAATCGATGTTGGGCACAGGATTTGTAAAACCTAGAATCTTTGATCTATCCATAGGAGCATACCTGTGTTGTACTCTTGAATTCATTTTGAAAACAATCAATAATAGAATGGAGTCACTATAAGTTATCTACAATTATGGATTATTTTACCAGCCTAGATCCATCTTACTCTGGATCTATCATGCACCGAGAGGGATCAAATCTCTCGAGGAGCAATCCATTAAATTTTGTAACTCTTTCTATGTCTATAACGCAATTCAGAAGTAAAAGGCATTATTGAGTAATTTTGTGAAGAATCAATTACGAAACACATTTTATAATCACTGTCGATTTTTATTTTTATTTTTAAAGAAAGGTATGAAATTAAACGAATGTTTTCTTTGTTCAAGTCTTGACTCTGCTCCTAGCAAATCTCCAGAGCTTGAAGATCATTTAAAACTAACTATTTTCCTCTCATCTAAATCTGTTTAAATCTGTCTGTAATATAAGAAAGCAAATAGTGATAACAAACTGAATATGGCACAAATCTCACGAACTTGCATCTGTGCAAATAACAAACTTTTGGCTAGGAATTGCAATGTAAAACACAAAAATCAAGTTTTTCAAATCTCTTTGTTTTGTTTTGTTAATATGCTGATATAAAGAATTTCAATGTGCTTTGGCATTAGTTTCTTCAATCCTAAACTCAAACTTGCGAATCGAACAGTTCTCCTCTTCATGATATTCGATCAACCGGTGAAAACTTGTGTAAAAAAATTATCACAGAGCATAAAAAAGTGTTTGATTGGATCTTGCATGTGGTTATTATTATTGACTTGTTTCTCTTTGTTGCTTAAAAGCGTTGCAAATATGTAAGCTTAGATAAGCCTTACCGTTCTGCAGTGGTGGGATGCCCCGGTGGATTTGTAGTCCTTCCACCATGTCCTCTCAACCATGGATTTGTAGTCCTTCCACCATGTCTGTAGTCTTTTTTTGGTGCGTATAATGGCAGATCAGCTGTTTTGACTGGCACTAGGTCTACTTTGATAGGCACTGGGTAAACTAAGCCAATTGGATCTGTTACTCAGATTTCAAGTGGATTAACTTGGTCAGCAGTTACTTATGCTCGATCAAGCATCTCTCGAAGGGGATATGCAATAGATTGGTTTATTTATATGATTGTTAAAATGTATTTGTTAAGCCGACACTTAATTTTTATTTTTTATTTTTAATTTAAAACTTAAGCCGACATTTTGTATGAGGACGTGACATACCTGACATCGGGGTCAAATTGGGATGCAGATGCGCCTCTCGGCGCAACCAGTGGAGTATTTAGATCAACTAAACTTTGTGGAGTCACCAGGTGTATTATTTCAACCTTCATGTGGTTGACTGTTTGTCCACCATCAATAACTAGATGCCAATCTTGGAAAATACTTTTAGCATACAATGTTTTTTGACTGGGGTTTCTGAATTCGAATGGAATGTCAAGATTTTCAATAGGTCCCCAATATGGTTTCCATTATGTTGTGGCTCTATAATTTATAAGATTGGCAAGAATAAACTATAAGGGACAACATCAAACCGCTTTGGAATCCAAGACCTAGCCTTCCTAAACTCGGAGAGGGCTCTCTCTATTTATGATTTGAATCTATCTTTAATGTTATGAATGTTTATATTAGGCTATTTACAGTGATGGTGAGAATTGGTTGTTTTGATTGATTTTTTTGGTTGGATGAGCAGGTTTGTATAATTTAATCCATTGGGCAATGGAGTCAAAAGGGATGGTTTGTGACATCAATTTTTCAAGAGTATCACAGGGCAAGCTAACTGTACTAATTGGATCTCTAAGGCAGCATGAATTATGATATGGATAAAATAGTAATATTCAGTAATGATTGAAGAGAATTTAAGAATTATTTAACCAGACTTTAGAAGAAAATATTCAGATGGTAAATACAAATAGAATTAAGGTGCTTCGACAGCAAATCTTAATCTAAAATTTATGTTTTACAATCAGATTAATAGATGCACAGTAAGGAAAAAAATGGAAACATTTAACACATAGAAGTAGCACAATGCCATTTAACACAGCTCAAGTGTCCTGTAAACAGTCTTTTATTATTGATGCCCAACTCCAAAAATTACAGCACTCCAATACAGTAGTTCTTACAATGCAGGGTCCAACAAGGTCCAACCCCTGATACTGCCAATGCATGCAATATTTAATTAAAAACTACATTGGTTTCCCTATCTACCTCAGCAACTTTTCATTAATTACAATTAATCAAAACTAGACAAGTGTTTCCATGCAAGGCCCGAACAAAATATCTCTGACAAAACACCACCTGTGGAATTAACTTCGGAAGCTCTTCATGAATCCAAAAACTTTGGCGACTCTTCGTGAATCAAAAAGCAAGCAAAAGGTGGCTGAGCTGGTCACGAAGAGGCAACGATGGGTGGCTCTGACATCTGGCTCTACTTTTGGGCTGCCTTTTCTGGATCATTAAATATGATGCGGTGCTAGAAACTTTTCGTCAATCGGTGACTATGCTGATGTGTTCACTGTATTTTTTATTTTTATTGATATATCATAATAGTTATGCACAAATGCCTTTTTTCTGACTCGACCCAGCTGGCATGTTTCCAAAAGTGCCACCATATATCCTTTTTCCCAACACTGCCTCTTCTTGTCGTGCCCACAGCGTTCAGTCTTCACCTTTGTCTCAGCAACTGACTCTACCCATAGTGTTGTTGAGCCCAACTCAACCCATGGTGTATATATCCTCATTACTACGACCTTCATCTTACTCTACCCTTTTCTCTATGTTAGATCCCTTACCCGAGCCTTTCTTCCCGCGTTTAGAATTTCTTTCATAAAAAAGCATAACGAAAAAATAACCCTCAACCTTAAATAAATTCCAATTAACCTTTGAACAGCCTCGCGTTCATTCTCTTAATCGCATTTTGGCGATCTAATCATTCTACATTATAAGCCTCCTCTGTTCTCCAATGTGATTTAACAAAGGGAAAACCACATACATCCGGACTTGAAATCCTTTAGGCTTTAGCATTGACCTGCATCGCATCCGCTTCATTATCACACTTTGCACTTCGGCATTTCAACATGATTCTTGAGCGCTTATCCTCTTGAGCTTGTGATTTGCGATATGTGATTGGATCCCATAGCTAGACTTCAATTCCTTTAAATTTTAGCTTTTGAATATATCGGGTCCACTCCCCATATCACATCTCACATTTCTTGGTGGTTTTGCGTTATATTCACCGCTTCCAGCTCCATTGCGATTTCTTCATAAAAATACCTTATTCCAGATTTGAAATGCTTTGCAATGTAACTCTGAAACTACATCGCATCTACCCCTTATCACATTTCAGCATTTCCTACTTGGTTCATGAGAGCCATTCATCCTGAGCTTTGCGATTTGCGATATGCGATTGGGTCCCAGCCACTATCGCAAATCACATATCAGGGAATGAGGTGGAAGTAAGTGCAAGTGGTAAATAATTTTTGTGAACTTACGATGCCAAAAGGTGATGGGTCCCAAAAAATATCGCAAATCACATATCGGGGAATGAGGTGGAAGTAAGTGCAAATGGTAATTAATATTTGCGAACTTGCAATGCGAAAAGGTGATGGGTCCTAGCCAATATCGCAAATCGCATTTCGGGGGTTCTGTAGGATTTGGCAGTTGTGTTATGAATGGAGTTTAAAACTGTGATAAGCGAATTGCGATGAAAGGTAAAGGTTTTAATATGGTTAAGTGCATAAAATGATCAATATTATATCACACACACACACACACACACACACACATATATATATAAGGTTTTTTGTGGTGTGGGCAGAGCTGCGATAAAAGAAATATAAGGTAAGTTTAAAGGGAAATATGATATGGCTGTTAGTACCAGTGGGCGAAGCTAAAATGGAAGTGTCAGGACTTAATATAAAGTCCAAAAACTTTATATATGTGGTTTTTTGGGGTTTGATGAGATGGATAGTGCTAACCAATGCATTTAGGCTTAGTTTAGACTATATTGGAAATGAGGTGAATACATCCATCCTTTGCCATCTTTTGTGGCAGAAGTACCTTCTTGGAAATAAATGACAATCATGGAATATTATTTTCAATATAAATGATCTAAATAGAAATAAGCAGTCACCTTGTGATACTGTGAATTACAGGAGTCTAACAGATCATACAGCAGAGTGCTACTTACTCCTGGGTAGAGGGAAATCTTTATCGTACTGGACCAGACTTTCCGATTTGGCGTTGTGTTAGAGAAGATTAGGTTTTTGATATCTTGAAAGCTTGTCATGAGGAACCCTCTAGAGGGCACTTTTCAAACAAGAGGATGGGGTATTAAGTACTCTCAATAGGGTACTACTAGCCAACTATATTCCAGGATGCCAAGAAGTTTGTGAAGGGATGTGATAGATGCCAAAGGATGGGCCGGCCATTGAAATCAGATGAGATGTTGTTACAGCCTGAAATAGTGATAGATCCATTTGAGAAATGGGCCCTAGATTTTGTAGGGCCAATTAATCCTTCATCACAGAAAATTTCATACATATTGGTCTATACCAACTACATCACAAAGTCGATTGAAGCGAAGGCACTAACTAGAGCTACAGAGCAGGTTGTTTCAGACTTCCTGGTTGAAGATTTTTTTTTTTGCTTCAGGATACCCAAGGAGATAGTGACGGGTGGAGAGCCCCAATTTACATCTCATTTGATCCAGAAACTGGTAAAGAAATATGGGATTCATCACAGAATCAGTTCACCTTATCACCCACAAGAAAATGGTCAAGTGGAGAGCACCAACAAATTTATTAAGGGAATTTTTACAAAGATAGTAGCTAGCCACCAAAGAAATTGGGCTGAAAAACTTACAGAGGTACTATGGGCTTACAGAGCAACATGGAGGAATACTACAGGCTTCTCACCATACGAATTGGTGTATGATAAGAATCCTTTATTCCACATAGATTTCAAAATAAAAACATTGAGAACAACATTACATGTCAATCGGGATTTGAGCATAATGCAAAGACAAAGATTGAATAAGATAAATGGGATGGAAGAGAAAAAGTTGGTTTCCATTCAGCAGACAGAGATCATTCAGCAGCAAAGAGCTAGATGGCAGGACAGGTTCATTAAGGAGAAGAAATTTCAGAAAGGACATTGGGCTCTCTTGTACGATTCAAGATTCAAGGATTTCAAAGGCAAGCTCTGCACTAGATGGCTAGGTCCTTACGAAGTAGACATGGTATTTGAAAATGGGACTATACAATTGGTTACCATTGATAGTGATAAGATACCATTACTGGTTAATGGGCACCGTTTGAGGTTATATCATCAACTTGCTTCGAATGAATCATTTGTTAACATTGTCGTGGACTCTAAGATTTATGTTACAACAGCAGGGGGATGCTCCCATATGCAGCCTGAAATTTGAAATTCCAATAAGTGTAATAGCTGAAAACCACTCTTGTGGCGCTTGTTACACCTACTAAAAAAATTTTAATAATAATAATAATAATAATAAATAAATAATAATAACAATAAAAATCTGATTGTGAAAACCTATTTTTGGGGTGCATTCAGACAATTTGTAACAGTTGAAAACCACTTTTGTGGTGGCTATTACACCCAGTTTTTTTCCCTTTTCCAGAACATCATATTTCCTTCCCGATATATTTTACAATATTAGGTTACTCATTTGTTTTTTTTTGTATCTATTTTTCCTAATTATCATGTTTTCTGAATAATAGCACAGTGGTTGTCCTGGTTGTTACATATGCAACAACCGACAGCCATGAACAGCATTTCCTATCTCGTCGCTATCCTCACATGCAAGAATAATTAAAACATTCGAGCGTCACTGCCACGATCACTAAAATCAGTTACACCATCACATTAAATTCCTCCTTCACATCATCTCATGTACGTCATTTAAAAAGGTAACATCATCATTTAATAATTTTATGATTAATGGCAAGTTATGAAATTCTGGTGACGGCTGTAGGCGGTCATCACCATTAAATCTAGGGGGGGGAGGGATAAATCTCATAATCATTGCAAGAAGTCCATAGTCGTGAAACCATCATTAATCCTGCATGCATCAAATTAAACATCATGATAACCAATTATGACCAAATCCATCCGGAAAGGTCATTTGTACTTAAAGCCATAATTTTCCATAATTATACATTAATGTAGGAATGTGTGAAGTACGAATTAGTAATTCGAAAATCTTGTCACCTCTCATCGCCTCCATTAGCTGAAGTCTTGTATCCTCAACCGAAATTCTCAATCCGGGATAAGCAGAGCAGGGTGTTGGGAGAGAACAAGCAGTGTGGTGATATTATGGTTGGTCAAGCTTAAGGAGTGATTCAGAGTAACAGCAAGATGGGAGGAGTGGCAATAAGACATGAGACGGACTCCATTGAAGCTTTGTAGGACTGTCTGGAAGCTTATCAGGTATTTAGGGACGCCGGGTGGCTTGAATATTTTCATAGGTTAGAAGGCTCGGATGAGGCAATTTCAATTGAATTCGCTAAGAATTTGAACGATCACCAGAACCGAGTCAGGGGTCTGAAAATTGAAGTAACAAAAGAAGTGGTTTCCCGAGTGACCACATCTCTAGCTGAAGGATGGAGATAGTTCAATAGGAAATTTAATGACCCTTATTTGAAGGAATATTTTCTTGAAGGAGAGGAAAGGCTGGAAAAGAAGGGATGAGGGGTTGATAGATTATCACTCCTCCAACCCTAGGCAAATATCGCCCTGGGTCTAATAAAGTACATTTCATGTGAGGGAAGATCCACAATCATCTTCAATTATGACTTCCCTTTACTAAATCATCTTCAACAACAACAGAAAATCAACCTCCCATATTTCTTATTGGGAAACATTAAGCATATGGTTGTGGCAGTTAACATGGCAACACATCCGGAAGCTTGTGCAACCAGCAATGGAATTATCAATTTGATTGTGTCAGATTCCCTAAGCCAGCAAGGAAGGAGTTGGGAGGAATTTAAATGGAAAAGGCCTAGGATGAGCCGGTGAAAACAAGTTGGGACTTCGGAAGGAAGTCATGCAGAAGTTGAAGTCCAAACCCGAGCCTTCAGGATTAGAATTGGAAAAGAACCCACTGACAAGCCGATTGAATATAGATGGCCAAAACAGAGGATGATATTTAGCTTGCTAACAGAACCATTTCCCATAACAGAGAAGCAAAAATAAGCAGAAGAATCATAAGAAGAAGTAAAAGAACCCTCCTCATTAGGTAAGAATGAAACTCATGTTCTGCTTTCAGAAACTGAAAATTTAAGAAAATAAAATGAACATTTTAAAGTAGAGATTAGCTGGGGGGAAGGAAATTTTAGTAACCCTATGAACAACATGTTCTCAGGAATTAACAACAGCAGGGTATAGGGTTTGTCGGGAAAACATCGACTCAATGGAGACACAAATGGAACTTCGGGAGGCTATCCCATAAGAACTTGCTAAGGATATTGTTGTTACACAAGAACCAACAGTTAAAGAAGAGCCTCCCATAGTAATCGACCTGGAAGCCAATACACAAGAACCTGTGGAGGCCACTACTATTAAAAAAGAACCAGCAGTGGGAATAGAGGCTAGCCCAGGCGAAAATAAAGGGGTTGATACATAAGAACCCAATGATGTCATCATTGTTACACAATAACCAACAGTAGAGGTGGAGCATACCTATCCAAGAGAGGTTGTTACACCCACTATTGATGTTGAATGCAGAGGAACGTCGGGTCACACAGTAGGATGGAGTTCTAAGAAAAAATTGTTGATTTCCGAAGTGCAGAAATGGAAACAGGAGGCAATCTCCCTTTGAGAGCGGGTGATCTCACTGAAATAACATCAGAAGGAAATAAGTGCCTTAAAGGAGAAATTTATGAAGGAAGAACTGAAGAAAGGTTGGGAAGAGTGGAAATAGAATGAAGTCGTAAAGAAGCAGAAGGAACAGTTGTTGTTGTTACAGCAACAGGTTCAGGATCTGACTGTGGATAAGCAAAATCTCCATGAGCTTGCCCTCAATTTTTTGGGGTGCAGGTGACCTTCCCCATCCTACCCCATTTTCCTATGGGAATTATATTATCTGTTTCAGTTAAAACTCGTTATGGAAAACAGGCCCTATATGGGTTATTCTACCCGCACATTTTTAGATGTCTTTCGTGCTTTTGATTTGATGATCAAGGCCTATTGTACGAGTTATTTTTCACAATATCATTTGTGAGCACACTAGTATGCATATGGTAGTAACTATATTCTCCTACATGGGTGATTTGCAGTTACGAGCCTCCATGTCATATATGAGGAATCAAGTTGAGTGGAATCTGTCCACAAAATCTATGGATGTAAAAAAATAAAAGACAACATTATGGATCCAAGTAGAACTAGGACGGGCCGTCGAATTAAGGCGGGAATTTAGAAATATTCCAAGCACTCTTGGGATAAGGAACCTGTTCCCACCTATAGAAGAAGGATCGTGGATTTTTTCCTTAATCGGTTTTCACAAATGAAGAGTCGAGCCCTGACTAGGTGTCTAAAGTATACATAAGCTATTAGTGTTGAGATGTTGGAAGGGGACCCGTTTTCATTTCAGAAATTTTTGGTAGTTGTTACACATGTACCAGCATATGGCCAAGTAATAAAGATCCTTGGCACTTCCTGGATTGGGCTATGATTTAAATTCCCTTTAATATGGCTACCAATAGAGGAATATCGGGTTTGTTATGAACTAAGTGAGTATGCATAAGAGTCTTGGACACAACAGTTGATGGCTACTCAAGGGTACAGGTTTCCATATGAAGACATAGTCGGCTCCTATGACTTCACTGACCTACATAAGAGATATTATCAAGGGAGATGATGTTCTTACATGAGGACATGCAAGTGCTTCAGCTGGGGGGAGATGTTGGGTGCCATTTTTGTACTTATTTCCAACATCTGTTTCCCTCATTTTTACCTTGTGACCACAAACCTTGGGACTACCTTTTCCTTTTTCCCTTGTTTTCTATCTTAAACAATGTTGTTTCACTTATTTCATTATCTTTCCATTTTGTTAATTATTATGATGTATCATTTCCTTTTTATGGCTAACTGGGATGAATGTTGGAGGAAGTTATTTGGTCTTTTGTTGTCCTTTCAAATGTTATTCTTAGCACAATAAGACCTAGAACATGAGGCGTATAGAAGAAGTTGAAAGTGTGTTGTTACACTACGATCTTGTTACATCATGGTGTTGTTACAGACCTGCTATTACAAACTGTTGTTACAGTCGTATTGCTAATTGGATATCGTCAACTTCTGGATATCGACCTATCCTCAAATTTTGTTATGCTACAGATTTTTCTTTCCACGACAGCTGTAAAAGTCATTAAAATATTATATTTTAGAATGACAGATTTTAGGCTGTTTTGATTGTAATCTATATTCTACTAGTCAGACTTTCTATTAAAGAATTGGTTGTAACTATATGTATCTTATTTTGATCAGCATGAGAATCATAATATTCTCATGACTGATCTGTTCCTCATTTTTCTAAACATGTAACCATTATATAACGCTCAACCCTTGAGGTCAGGGGGTTAACGAAGAATAGTATTAATTTTGGCTCTATAATTTTTGGTCGCCATAATACAAATATATCATGTTGTTGTTGTTACATGTCTTGTCTGGTTTAATTTCCATTTTGTTTCTATCTCTTCCTATGCCCTGTTAGGGGGGAAGGGCCCTCCTCTTTATCAAGGACTGTAGTGATAAAGTAGTTGTAGAATATTTCTTATTTTATTTGCGTATTGGTAGAGTTTTGTTGTTTTTGTTCTAGCTGTAAGTAGATCTGATTCGGTTTCGATACTACTATGTTGTTACACGGATGTGATTAGAAATACCATCTGGTCTAATTGTTGTGTGGCACACTAGGTACCGTTTAATTGAGACATGATTTCATTCCTTTGGATTGCTTTTATTCCTACATGAGTGTTAAGTTTCAGAAATTTTTTCAGCAACGATTCATGTTTATTTTGATTTTTCTTCTGGTTTGATGTATCGTCACAGATAGTGCAACTGTCATTGAAATAAAATATGTCCCTGGATTGATAATTTATGTGTACAATCTTAGTCATCCAATAGTGATTAATACATTCCAATAGTCTTGTGCTTCAGGATTACATGCAAGTAGGAGGTCCAAATCCGTTGCAACCCAATGATGCTACAAGACCGAGCAATACTCCCACGATGTGGTTCTCTAGCTGTCAAGTGGATGGTTGGCATGACACAAACCTTTTCCCTCGATTAGGAATTTATTTCCCATAACTGAATAAAAAATGGTGTAGTTTTTTCTCTTTGGTTGGCCACGATGAGCACCATTGTCACACATTCTATTTAATGATGGCCAATTCCAACCTCTATAGAGTGCAAGCCAGCCCATCCTCACCAGCGTCCCCCTCTAGGTGTGGTGGATCTCCAGCCAGAGGAAGGGGAAGAGGGAGAGGTGGAGGTTAAGGTCGCGTAAGAGGAAAATTGATTTGCTACAACTGTGGATATGTTGGGCACTTTACGCGTGATTTTCTGAACCCTGCGTGATATTCTTGTAGGTATTGTAGACAGTTTGATCATGTTATTGAATATTTTCCTATTTTGATTGCTAGAATGCATGAGAAGAACCCATAGACACCTACACAGAATATAAAAATGATTAGAGCTGAGCTGCAAGAAGAGGATCCAAGTGTAAACATAGTTACATGAAGTGGTGTTGCAACTTGAGAAGACAAGGGAAAGAAGGATGATGGATAACCCTAGATCAGGAAGGCTTTTGAAAAGAAGGAAGGATTAAACCTACAAAGGGAGAAGAAGAATTTTGCAAAGGCTAGAAATTATTTTTCTGGTGCAGGTGCTTCCACATCCAAGTCAATCACAGAAGCAAACAACGATGAAAAATTCAAACCCTTCTTGCAAGCATACATCAAGCTATTGCGTAACCAAAAAGCAGTATAAAATATTCAAGCTCTGATAGATAGCTGCATGGATAAAGATTTTCCTCGAGCTGAGAACAAGGCTTAAACAAAGATCTACAAGAATAATAAGAGAACCGGTCGAGAGATGCGCGTGACCGTGCAGATTGGGGAATATGAGATGGATGAGGTCATTCTGGACTTGGTATCCGATGCGAATGTCCTACCTAAGCAGACCTGGCAGAATATGGGTGAACCAAAGCTGGAATGGTCCACCATTCAGCTATGCATGGCCAATCAACAGAATATTGTTCCATTGGGAAGACTCCCACATGTTATGGTAGATATTTCTATATTCAAGGTACGCACAGACTTTGAAGTAATCTAAATTTTTGATGATACAGACCTGTACCCTATGCTTCTAGGACTAGATTGAGCTATCGATATGCGGGGAATCATCAACTTGAAGCACAGGATTATGCTCTTTGGAAATAATGGTACTCAGGTTGTAGTGCCTTTGGATCCTGCGAAAGGGGAGAGATATACAGAACCAGTGCGCGCAGAAGACGATGTAGACCACATCTACAAATTGATTGCACGAGATGAAGATTAGATCAACCCAACTGTTGATGGGATGTTGAATTGGGAAAATGATATCTCATGCTTCTCTCATTCATATGAGGAAATGGAAAACTGGTAGAATCGCATTCATGATGTTTCTGCGTTGCACTGCCTCAGAGTCACTGAAAATTTATGTTGCATCTCCTAAGAGGTACGATAATTGCCCTATTTTGATGGTTCTGGTAATGTTGTTTTATTCTTGGAATAAATGGAAAAGGTTGTCCCCGAAGAGTGAAGGTTCTAGGAAATTGATCTTTCCATGCACGCAACTCCAGCATGTTGGTGGGATATGCACAAAGGGAACTTTGAAACTTGGGAGGAATGTGCATGTATGATGTGTTTGCATTTCACTCTTCCAGTACCAAAGTTGGATGAAGTATACATAGGAATGGATGATCCTTTCTCGCACTTGGATAAATGGACAGCTACTTGGGGTGATGAACCTCAACCAGAATGGGTGCATATTTTTGTCCATACTTTGGAAAATTTACCCACCAGTTGGTACTTGGAAACAGAGTTGCACCGAGGGACTATTGATTGGGCCTCCTTAAAGGAAATATTTCTCCTCACTTTCAGCTTTGCTAGTGGTTTTGAATGCATTAGCCAGGTATTTCACGGAATCCAAGGAGTTGTCTTTGACACGACAAAACCTGCAATAGAGGTTCCACCACCTGCATGGGATGGGCATGTTATGAAACCAGCTCCAAAAATAGAATAAAGGAGAGATCAACGCCTTAGAAATCAGCCACTTCGAGGGGGAAACCTCCAATACATTACATAAATGAACAATTCTTGGATGATACAAATGACCAAAACCTCCTTCTATATATAGGATTCCATGGGCCTACAATATAATCCTAGCCAACCTAACAATAACAATGTAAGGGCACAATAATAACAATATTGGGGTTACAGGGGTACAACAATAACAATAAGGGGGCTACACTATAAACAATAAGGGACTAAACTAGTAATATAGGGACCTAACATGCCCCTCTCCTTCAAAAAAGTGTTGTCCTCAACGCTTAAGTAGCTCCAGGTGCTTCTGTATAAAACTTTCATCCTCCCATGTAGAATCTTCAATGGGTAAGTTCTTCCACTTGATGAGATACTCTGAAATTGATTGATTCGTAGTTTTTGAGTTCTTGTTTCTATGACCACTTCAGGTTCCAATATGATTTTTCCTTCCTCATCAAGTTTTGGCAATATTGTTTGAATTGGAAGATTTTCACCTATAACCTTCTTTAAGCATGAAACATGGAAAACAGGATGCACTCACGAAGAAGCAAGAAGCTCCAATTTGTATGCCATAGTGCCAATCCTTTGCAACACCTTGTGAGGACCATATTACTTTGGCGATAATTTATTATCCTTCTTAGCTTGCTTGAGGGACATTTGTTTGTATGGTTGTAGCCATAAAATACTCAGCCTCCTACATCAAAACTTCTCACGATGTTGATATGCCCGTTGTTTCATTCAATTTTGTGCCAAATTTAGGTTGTCCTTTAAGAGTTGAGAACTTCGTTGACGTTCGATGTGATCTTCCATTACTTGAACCTTAGAATTTTATCTTAAAGATGATGTGTTGGATGGTGGATGATATCCATGAAGTGCCATAAATGGGGTAATTTTTCTATACTATGGAAGGAAGTGTTATACCACCATTCATTGAAAGAGGTAACCACTAATTCCATCAGTATGCTCGGTTTATCGTATACAAAACAACAAAGATATCCTTCCAAACATTTATTCACTATCTCAGCTTTGACCATCGGATTGAGGATGATAAGATGAGCTATGAGTTAATTGAGTACCCAAACAAGAAATAACTCCATCCCAAAATTTCCAGTAAAAATGGGATCTCTCGTCGCTCACAATAACCTTTGGGTTTCCATGTAACTTTTGAATTGTGTCCATAAAATGTAGTAGCAATTGTACTTTCTTTAAATGGGGAGATAATGCACAAAAGTGTGCATACTTGGTAAGTCTATCAACTACCACCACAACATGACACTCTTTCCTTCGATTCTAGGTAAACCCGTGATAAATCCATTGAAATCTCCTCCCAACGTTGACTTGGAATGTATAAAGTTTGTAGAAGACCCGGGTCTTAATTGTCTCAACTTTATTTTGCCGGAAAACCAAACGTTCCGCCACAAAATTTTGAATATCGCATTTAAGGCCATCCCAAAAAAAATCTTTCTTCACCCTGCAGTGTTTTAATATCCCGAAGTGTCATCCTAAAGGAGAAGTGTGCAATTCCAGAAGAATCTTTTGTTTTAGTTGGGAATTCTTACAAAGATATAAGCGATCTTTGTACCATAAGGAATCATTTTTCCAACTAAATGTATAAGATGTACTAGGATCTTGCTGCAACTTTTGAATGAGTGTCCATACATCTTTGTCCTTCTTCCATTCATCTCTTGCTTCGGTTATCCAATCTGGTTGGATAATAGAAATGGCACAAGGAAATGCTTCCACCTCTTCATTCTTTCTTGAGAGTGCATCTGCAACAACATTAAGCTTTCCTTTTTTGTAGATTATTTCAAAGTCATAACCCAACATCTTTGTGACCCATTTTTTCTACTCTTCTAAAGATAGTCTTTGTTCCAAAAAGTGTTTAAGACTATCATGATCAGTTTTTACCTTGAAGTGTCTTCCCTTTAGGTAAGGTCTCCATTTCTTTGGTGCATGTAGCATTACCAAAAATTCCTTCTCATAAATAGCCTTTTGTAAGTACTTTCCTTTGATTGAATGACTTTCAAAAGAGATGGGTCTTCCTTCTTGCATTAAAACAACACCAATTCCATTTCCTGAGGCATCACATTCCACAATAAAGGTTTTTGTGAAATATGGTGTAGTTAAGACTGGTGCTAGGCATATTTCCTCTTTAAGATGTTCAAAGGCCTTAGTTTCTTCAGGAGTCCATGAAAATGCATCTTTCTTCAATAATGTTATTAGAGGTGCTGCTATTTTCCCATCATTCTTAACAAACTTGCGATAATACCCTGTTAACCCAAGAAATCTTCGCAAATTATTTATGGTTGTGGGGGCTTTCCATTCGTTAATGGCTTTAATTTTGTTAGGGTCTACCTTAACACCCTCATGAGATACAATATGACCCGAAAATTCCACCTCTTGTACTCCAAAGAAACATTTGGATGTTTTTGCATATAATTGTTTCTCCTGCAATAGATTGAGCACCATGTCAACATGTTGAACATGATCCTTCCAAGACCTGTTATAGATTACTATATCATCAAAACATACTAGCACAAATTTTCTAAGGAAGGGTTTGAAAATGGAATTCATCAACCCTTGAAATGTAGAAGGTGCATTGGTAAGGCCAAAAGGCATGACCAAAAATTCATAATGACCCTCATGAGTTCGAAATGTTGTTTTCGGAATATCTTCAATATTCATTCTAATTTGATGATATCCTCAATGAAGATCCAACTTGGTAAAATAAATTTCTCCATGTAATTCATCCAATAATTCATCAATCACACGAATGGGAAATTTATCTTTAATGGTGAGATTATTGAGCTCCCTACAATCCGAACACATGCGCCATGATCCATCCTTCTTGTGCACCAATACTACTAGAGTAGAGAAAGAACTTTGACTAGGTTGAATTATACCAGCCTCTAACATTTCTATAATCATACGTTCAATTTTTCTCTTTTGGACATAAGGATATCTATAAGATCTAGTGTTTGGAGGAACACTTCCTAGAATCAAATGGATAGCATGATCATGATCAAGAATAGGTGGGAGTCCTTTGGGAGTTTCAAACACCTTGGAATGATTGTCCAAGAATTTTTGGAGATCTGCAGAAATAGATGATTTTGATGTTGGAACTTCTAGTGATCATAATTGTACAATTACGCCTCATTTTTCTTTCTTCAGAAGATTTTTCATGACATTAGAGCTTATTATCTTTCTTGGCTTCCCTACGATACCCCGTAATTCAACTTCCTTTCCTTCTGAAAAAAATTTCAAGAAAAGTTCTTGAAAATTAAAAGGTATTGTCCCTAAAGATTGTAACCATTGTAATCCTAGTACAACATCAACAACTCCCATAGGAATGGAAAGCATTGGACTATTCAATACATATTCCCCCATGGTTAGCTTGATATTATGGAATTTTCCAAAGAAATTTATAGTTCCTCCTTTTACAACCATCACTTGACATTCTGGTGCTGGGTATAGGAAACAATTCAATTCCTTGGCTACCTTACAATGAATAAAATTATAGATACTACCCAAATCAATCAACACTATTACCTTTTTCTTCTTGATATGTCCTTCTATCTTGAGATTTTCAGGAGTGGTAATTCCTACCAATGAATTACATGATATGGTTGGACTCATTTCTTCCTCTTATAGGGTTGGTTCCTGGTGTATATCCTCTTCTTTTCAATATTCTTGTTCATTTTATTCTTCCTCTTCACAGTCTATGTAAAATATTTTCTTCTTAGCACACTTATGACCTTTAGTGTATTTGCTATCACAACTGTAGCAAAGCCCTTTTGCTCTTTTTTCTTCCAATTTTTGTGGTGTCAACCTTGTAGGTTGTGGAAGTCTACGAGTAGCAACATTTCCGTCTTTATATATGTGAGTGGTAGACTTCCTTGTTGCCATAATTTTACATTCAATTTTTCTTGCCAATCTAAATGCCTTTTATAATGAATCAGGTTCCCAAACACGAACTTCATGTTCGATGTTATCCTTTAAATTCCCTATGAATACATCAATCTTGTGTTCCTCTGGAATAGCAGTTACCCTTATATTCAATTTTTGGAAGTCCTCAATGTGCTCCACCACTGAACCCTTCTATTTGAGATTTATAAATTGGCTAAAGAAGGTGTTGCTTTTTGTATCCTCATAATGTGATATTATTTCCTCCGTAAAAATTGACCAAGTGACAATTTTTACGGGATCAAAGCCATTGATACCATACAAATTTATTTTGTTCTAAATCTAAAGTTGAAATGCGTACCTTTTGTGTGTTGTGCACATTATTGAGATCAAAATATTTCTCCATCTGTAGTATCCATGTTACGAGATCATTGCCATCAAACTTCCTCATATCCATCTTTGGAATATGGTGGTTCTTCCATCCAACATTAGTGTTTATGAAATCACAAATAACATTTTTTTGTTCTCATCATGAGTTTCCTCTATTATATTTTCGCCATTAGGAAACATTTCTTGTATCAACTTTGCCAAATCATTCTTCATGTTTTCCATGTTGTCTTTCATGTTTTCATCGATCTTAGCTTCCATGTCGTCCATCTTAGATTCCATGCCATCCATCTTAGCTTCCATGCCCACTTCCATGCCATCCATCTTTTCTTCCAAACCATTCATCTTAGCTTCCATGCCTTTCTTCAAACCATCCATCTTAGTTTCCACGCCTTTGTTCAAAACTTCCATTTTATTTTTTGTTTCTCTTTGCGATAGCGAAATTTGGTGCACTTGCTCTTGTAATTTTGATATCTCATGTTGTGTTTATTCGTCTTCATGAGTCATAGTAGAGAGTTCTGAAGGCTTAATGTCTGTTGAATTATTTTTAGGGGGCATTTAAGAACCCAATACTGATATCTATTCTTCATATTCCCTTGGAATAAATTCAAACTATTTTTTTCAAACGAGACTTATGTAATTTAAAAAAAATACACACCTTTTTCTTGCTTTTGAGGAGCTTGATATTGAAAATAAATTATCTCTGTGATTTGGGATCTTCAATATCTGAAATTTGGCTCTGAAGTAGCCCTTTGAATATTCTTTTGAATGCCATGGGTTTTACCTGATTTGTATTCTTTAAGACAAAGTTATGCCCAATATCCCACGATGACCTAATTATGGACTGGTTCAGTAGAGTAAAATTTTACGAATTTCCACGTGTCACTGTTTCCACCTTTGGGTTTGAAATTTATATAACCAAAACTATAGTTCATGTACTTGTGGATACTTTTTACAGAATCACAATCCAATGCTCAGAGAGATAGTTATGACGTTTTTCCCACGGTCGCCTCTTTGAGATGAAATTCGGGAACCTGAAACAATCCTAACTTCCACAGATTATATCTCCAAAAATGTTGTGAACCAAGATATAAAATTTTTACAAGAGTTTCCTTAGGTTTTCGTCTTTGCACTATAAAAGTTTCAACTTCTAAAACTTCATATACGAAAATTTATAGCGAAAATTCCATGATGACATGTTTTAGTTGAATTTTGGGAGCCTTAAAAAACCCTAA
The DNA here is from genome assembly GCA_034641835.2 of Pinus albicaulis. Lineage (NCBI taxonomy): Eukaryota > Viridiplantae > Streptophyta > Pinopsida > Pinales > Pinaceae > Pinus > Pinus albicaulis. Next base: position 1,508,534,635 of record CM076575.1, on the reverse strand, counting down.
CTTCCCCAGATCATAACTCCAAAAATATTGTGAACCAAGATTTGAAATTTTTACAAGAGGTTCCTTAGGTTTTCAGCTTCATGTTGTACAAATTTTAGCTTCTGAACCTTTGTAGAAAAAACTTTATTGCAAAAATTCCATGATGACCTGTTTGGAGTAGTGAAACCCTAGAATCCAAAGCTCTGATACCAAATGTTATGAAACCAGCTCCAAAAATAGATGAAAAGAGATCAATGCCTTAGAAATCAGCCACTTCAAGGGATAAACCTCAAATACATTACATAAATGAAAAATTCTTGGCTGATACAAATGACCAAAACCTCCTTCTATATATAGGATTCCATGGGCCCATAATATAATCCTAGACGACCTAACAATAACAATGTAAGGGCACAATAATAAAAATATTAGGGTTACAGGGGTACAACAATAACGATAAGGGGGATACACTAATAACAATAAGGGACTAAGCTAGTAATATAGGGACCTAACAAGGCAGATTCAGGATATTGGAAACTATAGAAATTTTTCAGGGGAAGATAACGATGAAGGCCCAAGAAATGTAAATATCCCAGAGTCTGAGGGGGAGCACGCAGTTAAAGGCCCCTTGTTAGGAATGATGGATGTGACTAAGCGCTTAAAAATTAAGAAAGTCAACATTGGGATGGAGGAACAACCCAAGTTGGCTGAAATAGGAGATTATTGGGATGATGACATAGTGGGAAAGGTTTTGGAGTTGTTGACAAAATATCAGATCCTATTCCCCACAAATTTTTCTAAGCTAAAAGGAATTTTAGGAGACTTGGGAGTTATGAAAATCACTATAAAACCATATGTGTGCCTCTTCAAGCAGCATACCAGTTAAATCCAAAATATAAGCAGAAAGTGAAGGAAGAACTGGAGAAAATGGTTGTTGCAGGAATCATTGAGCATGTGGACGAGTTTGATTGGGTAAGCCTGATGGTTGTTCAGGAAAAGAAAACTAAGGGAGAAATGAGGATTTGTGTGGAATTTCACAAACCGAATGATGCATGCGTACATGATCCCTTCCCTACCCCATTTTCAAATGATATATTGGATAATGTTGGAGGAAAAGAGGCCTACTCTTTCATTGATGGATTTTCAGGGTACCATCAAATGAGGATTGCACCAGAAGACCGAAGTAAGACCACTTTTGCAACGAAGTGGGGATCCTTCCAATACACAATCATGCCCTTTTGATTGAAGAATGTACCTGCTATATTCTCAAGCGTAGTAGTAGTTGTATTCAAGGAGTAAATGCACAAGTTTCTGGAGGTATACTTTGAGGATTCGACTGTGTTTGGACTGCTGAAGAAGCATGTTTTCAACCCGTGCATGATGCTCAACGCTTGCAGAAAAAATTAGATCTCCATTAACTTGAAGAAGTGTATATATTGTGTTCCTTTTGAGATTTTTTTGGGGCATATTTTTTATTAGCAAGGTTTTATGGTAGATCCCACAAAGATTGCAGTTATTGTCAGTCTAGAGGTTCCTACCAGTATAAAACAGTTGCGCTCTATTTTGGGACAGACGGGATATTATAGAAAATGCATTCAAGGCTACACGCTAACCACTTCACCCATGGAAAAATTTCTGAAGAAATATATGTCATTTTGTTGGGAGGAGGACTACCAAAGGAGCTTTGAGCTACTCGAGGAAAAGAGGGTTACTGCACCTATTTTAGTATTCCCTAACTATTCCAAGGTATTCCATGTGCATGTTGATGCATCTAGAATTGCACTTGGAGTTGTCTTAGCATATCCAGGAGGAGGAGATATTGATCACCCCATTGCCTTTGCAAGTAGAAAGCTCTCCAGTGAAGAGCACAACTATTTGACCACAGAGATGGAAGGTTTTCCTATGGTCTATGATCTACATAAATATAGGAATTATCTACTAGGAGGGCACTTCAAGATGTTCATAGACCATTATTCTTTTAAGTACCTAGTCAACAAGCTTGCATTGGGGGCGGGGGGGGGGGGGGGGGATTTGTAGATGGTTGCTGGTATTCCAAGAATATGATTTTGAAATCATTGTTAAGCCTGGTAGATTGAATGTTGGACTTGATCACTTATCATGCATTGAGAATGGGGAAGAACTGACCAGTCTGGAGGATGTATTACCTGATGCGCAGCTCTTTTCCAATAAAGTGGTCGATGAACACTTTTCAGATATCATTCACTTTCTAACTACTGGTAGTGCGCCTGTTTAATATTCAGTGGAAAAAAAAGGATTTGGTTACGTCCACAACTGACTTTACATTGATTGTTGGTCAACTTTACAAATTGGCTGTAGATGAAGTTTTAAGAAGGTATATCTTAGAACATGAAATATAATATATCTTGGTTGAAGCTCATGGGGTAGTGGTAGGAGGCCAATATGAAGGGAAATCCATTACGCAAAAGGTTCTGCGTGCCAGATTATGGTGGCTCACACTACACAAGGATGCACATGCATATTTTCGAGCTTGTGATGCATGCCAAATAACAGGGAAGCCATCACCTACAGATGAGATGACATTGCAGTCGCAGATGGCTCTGCAAGATTTTGATAAATGGGCCATAGACTTTTTTGGACCTATTAATCCTCCTGGAAAAAAGACCGGCACGTGCTACATCATCATTTCAACTGACTATGTAACCAGTGGGCAGAAGCTAAGCCAGTAAAATATTGTACTATAGATATTGTTGCACAATTTATTTTTGAAAATATCTCGACTAGATTTGGGTGCCCAAAGATATTGATCTATGATCGGGGTACACACTTTCTTAATGAGACTATTGAAGCTCTGATAGAAGAATTCAATATGCATCATCGGAAGAGCACTCCCTATCACCCTTAGGAAAATGGTGCAGTAGAATCCTTTAACAAGATCTTGGAGAATGCACTTACAAATATCTGCAATGTAAACCAGAACGATTGGGACGTGTGCATACCTTCTATCTTATGGGCTTATCAGACCACCTGCAAGAAGTTGAGCGGTAAAACACCATTCAGGTTAGTTTATGGCCAGGAAGTTAGCATGCCAATGGAATACATCATTCCAAGTCTACGTATCACAACACTAACTAATACGTCTTAACTAGACATCATGGAGGAATGTCTGTCACAATTGGTCGCATTAGAGGAGGATCGGTTTATTGCCAACTTTCATCAGCAAGTCCAGAAGGCGCGCGAGAAGGCCTAGCATGATAGGCACATCTGGAAGAAGGCATTCAAGAAAGAAGATCTGGTTATATTTTAGGAAAGTCAGTTTGCATTCCACCCACAGAATTTCATAATGCATTGGTTGGGGTTGTATACAGTGAAGGAGATCACTAATAGAGGTGTGATGCGCTTGGCCACGTTGCGTGGTTAGAGTTTCCTAGGGTACATCAATGGAAGCTAATTGAAGTCTTATAGGGATAACCATGTGCCTACCAAATGACTATATCGTCAGAGAAAAGGAATCCACTTATCTGCACACTACGCGGAGGGCATGCACAGGTAGGTGCGACACGAGCGCAGAGGTTGTGCGCGGCAGGAAAAACTAGCCATTAGAACAGTAACTCTGGGTGAAAATTTAATTTTACCATTGGATGGAGTGGCTTTTCTACAATTAATGATAAGCGATTACATTATTTTTAACCATTTTTACGAGGATAAGGTGCCATTAATGCATTTCCGATCATTTTTACCATGGATTGCCTATAAAAATGAGGAAGCAAGTCGCATTTTGTTCTTTTGTTGTTCAAGTGAATTGTGCCCTAAAATTATTAGTGTGTGTTGTATGTTTGCCCGTGAGACTCCCACACTCAAAGAAATTAACCCTGAGTTTATATTCAAGCCAAGGATGATGGCCACCGACCTCACTTCTGAGGGTGCGTAGTCTGAAGAGCTATTTTTTTCGATTACACTGTCTACCGAGTAAGACTCTGAAGAATTTCATGAAGTTGTATCCGAGATCCATGAGGTCATATCAATACCTGCCAAGGTGAAGGCTAAGGTGGATAAGGGATTATCGTCAAAGTCACGAACATCCCCCAAGAAGATCACATCCCTGCGCCAAGTGCCAAAGGACAGATCTCCTACGGGTGATCCAACAAAGAGACCTATGACCACAATCAAGGAGGTTGTGCTCTTTGTTGAGCCCATATCATGGCTCCAAAAGTATTTAAGCCACACAAACCCTATGTAAAAACCTTGAAGTACTTGGATATGGTGTGTACCTACCCACATATCATATTTGTCCTTGTGGCAGACCTGTTGGAGGTGGATATGTTTGGGAAGCTCCCATCTGTGAAATTTGATGACTAAGATCTGGCCAATGAGAATAACTTCCCAGAATTGGCGCCGGAGTACTACCTCGAATGAGTTGCATACAGTGGAGTGGTAAGAGTAGATCCCATTCCTTGGGCGTGCGTGTTGAGCAATGTCTAAATTATCAACTTGTTGAGGATTCCTCACTTTGTAAGATATCCTATCATGGATACATTTATGCGCCACCTATTGGCATTGGCGCACAATTGGTTTCTTTGGATTAACAATCAAATTCCAGTTGATGTCGCGCTGATCCACCAGATCATTGGCCTGCCAAAGAAGGGACCTAACCCTATGGCAAATTACAGAAAGATCCAGGAGCATAAATTCATGGTGAAGGTGAAGAACGAGTATAAGGTGGGGTGAAATTCTAGGGGCTTCCTAGCTCAGCAGATTTTAGATCCAGCAGTGCGCCTTGGGACATTAGTGTTGTCTTGCAAAATGATGCACAAGTGTAGGCATAAGGTGGTCCCCACGCATGTCATCATGCTGGTAGGACAATGTGAGAAGGGATTGAGTTTCAACTGGCCCCAGTTCCTCTGCAATGAATTCCTGGAAAACATGCACGAGGCACAGGAGGAGGGTAAGAAATGTTTTTATTCATGCCTGCTCCTGCTCATTGCTCTGGTTGCATGGGAAACGCTAGAGAATGCAGTCCTCCCAGATGTAGAGCCTAGCGTGTTTGAAGGGGTGTACTATGCCAACTTGTGGGATTCCTTAGACCCTAAGCGCGTAATGGAAAATAAGATCTTTTGGGTCTTATTAGAAGTAGGGTTGGCCGCAGCAATACACTCGCGACCTCAATTGTCCTCAGCTACATATGACAAGTATATGTCCATTGCAGACTTTCAAGTTTTGATGCATAACGTACAGATCCTCGCGCACAATGATAGTGTATGGTACAACCTACTGTACATGGTGATAGCAGACAAAATTGACCAGGTCATTGAGACTTGGCTAGCATCATGGAAAACCAGGCTAGGCTCCACCAAGCCTATCACAAACTCGACATCAGGTAAAAAGTTGATGAATGTCACAAAAGAGAAATTTCAAGGTGCAGAAGCTGGAAAAGAAGCGAGAAGGGTGCACAAATAGAAGTGGGGAAGGAAACTAAGATGGAAACTAAATTTGATATCGGTGGCGGAGATGGGAAGAATGGCGTCGAAGAGGCATCCCCCAAAGGCACTAAACAAGGAGCTGAAACTCCCAAGGGTATGCGCAAAATAGAAAAGGATCTAAGGAAGGAAGCACAGATGATGCCACCCTCATGGAGGATGATCTGGACAAAATTGCAAATGCGGTCACATCTGCCTCCGAATATTAATGGGCTGAACTCAAGGAGTAGTATAAATTTGTGGTGGACACAATGCAGGCCAGTATACAAGTACTTCAGCTCAAAACAATCAAAATTCAAGTGAGCGTGGCTTAGGCGAGGCTAGATCAAGCGAGCGTGAGTACCAGCATCATCACCAGCCTAGAGGATAGACAAATCTACCCCTTTCCTAGAGTTGTGGTCACCTTGGAGCAGCCTGACTTGCACGCATAGGTAAATCTCAATACGTACATGAGATTGACACATGCTAGAGCGAATATAACATGAAAATGCCACTTAGTAAAGCGAAATAAATCAAAAATGATAGACGCAAATCTGAAAGTGACACTTGTGAAAGTGAAAGTGTTCAAAAGGTGACAGTTGATAAAACTCACCAAAATAGAAGTACAGATGCAACCAAAGTGAGGGAGGTTGTCAAGAAAAGTGTGCATTGATGTCGACATGACTTGAACATCGCACAACCTCTGTCTTTATGGATGGTGCTATGCTTGTTTAAGCTTGCACAAAGGAAGTGCATTTTTTTCTTTAGGCAAGTGGTAGGGAACCCACTAAAAACATTTTTTTATAGGAAACCCTTTTTTACTAAGGCACGATGTCAAATATCTCCCCTTCTACACAAAATGGGGTATTATTTTTTTTTTGACTACTTATTTTGTTTTACCAAAATATCAAAAACTCACTCCTATGTACTTAGTGGTAAGTGAAGGTTATATAATAAAACATTGCGCCTACTTCAAACGATATTCAAAATGGAATGTTATACCTTGCATGAGTGATAAGAATTAAGATAAATTTGGAAAACATAAAAATTGATGTTTTATAAAAAAATTCATCAATCTACCCTTTTCCTAGAACTATTATACCTTTGATATTACTTCAATTACTTTTCTCACAATTTACAATAAATCAGACCGTTTACTTATCACAAAAAGAGCCTTTACATAGAGAATTATTCACTCTATATCACTTGAGACTAAAACTTTCATTGTCACCTAAATTTTTTTGAAGCACCAAGTGCAAGGCTTGTGTCCCATACTTTTTTCCTTAAAAAATGAGAAATAATCTCTTTTATTAGCAAAATCGATTGTGGATAGGAACATAACATTTTTATAAATTGTGGTTTATAAATTTAAATTTTTTAAAAAATAGAGTAATTTCTTTTTTTATATAATATTTTTCATTAAAAAATGGCTTTTTATTAATTATCATCTTGCCTAAATTAATAAAATGGACTTATTTTATCTTTATCCAATCATATTTCTCTAAAATAATTTTATTTTTAAACAAATTTTCATTTAGTTAATTTTTTAATGATCTTTATATTTTATTATTTTATGTTATAAAATTTCATTACAATATATTATATAATTACTTTATTTTTTCCTATAAAAATGTATCCACTATGTCTATATTTTAAATTATGTGCATAATATACTTTTAAAACTTATTAATAATGCTCCATGATTAACCTCTAAACTCTAGGTCGTAAATAACCCCCTAACACCTTAACACCATTCGCCTAATCCCTTAAACCCCTAACCCCTAAGCCCTTAACCCCAAACCCCTTAAACAATAACCCCTTATCCCTAAGCCCATAAATTAACTAACCCCTAACTTGGCTTAATAGCTTAGCCGACCATAATGAAAATAATCAAATAATATTTCTCCACATCAAGATGAAAACATAGGTCAAACACTTCCCAAAATAATAAAATACATTTACAATAGAAAGACAATACAAACACATACAATATAAAATACAATATACATATAAACATTTAAAAAAGAAATCTACAATACAAAGAGATATAATGATTAACTTACTAATGGATGATATTCATGTCCGCCTTCAGTGTGTCTATAGTCTCTACAATTATTTTTAGTTGATTTTATTAGAATTTTCCTTGGCCTAAAGCCCTTTCAATTTCTACAAGGGAAATAACATCTTTGATCCTGAGAAGCCCTTGATGCCAATCCCACGTATCCTTGGTCTCCTTGAGGAATGTTATGTGACATTTTTTGTCACCAAACTTTCAGTGATATTTTGTTCAAAAACTATCCTCAAAATAAGCCTACAATCTTTCAAAACAATCGCAACTAATATATTACTGATATTAATATTAATAATATTATATATAATTATAATATTAATGTTATATTTATTATAATTAATTAAACTCAATGTAAAGCTGCCTTATATTAGACGATGTCAATGGAAAATATCCATTAACGGTGGAATTGAAGGTTATGTAATGATTAATTTCCATTTGTTGAATATTGGACAACACTTTTTAATATTGGACGAAACGTTGGATAATCGATGGTAAAATAACTCTCGTCAAATATTCGACGACCGTAGGGATTATAAAAATAAATAATTAAAAATACAAATCTTTGGACAGCCTAAGGATAAATACCTTTCGTCAAATATTCGACAATTAAAGAACTCCCATCAGATATTTGACGTCTGTCAATATTTAAAAAAATAAAATAAAAATAAAAACAAAAATACATTTAACTTCCAACAATTTTTTCGATTTTATCCATTTCGTCAGATTTTGTCGTTGAAATTTATGCCCAAATGTAGTAGTGCATCGTGATAACTTTCTCATCAATGCATCAACATCCTCACGGTCCATATCCACACTAATCGTGATTACCAAGTTACAATTCTTTCTTCTGGAGACTATATTGGATGTCGATCATTATTCTATATTATCTAGAGAGAAATTCTTGATCCATTATTCATTCTAGAGTAAGTCAAATTCATCTTTTCAACATCATATAACCATACAAAGCATATTTTATGACCAAATTATTTTTACATGATTTTTTACATATGAATCCTACCCAAAAGATACTTCAAGTATTCATTCTTATTCTTTCACACGACCATCTAGATATATGAAAATAACCAACTACATCCCTTCATCCTTCAAGACTATTAATTCCATAACATATGAAATACACACTAACCTTGGCATAATTATTTTTCCAATAACCTTCTCAAATGATGGTTCTTATAGTATCATGATGATCCACCTTAGCAGAATGACTGCCTCTAACACAATGTTAGAAAATGCATGGATGAACATTATGCAACATGGTCCCAATATTCTCAATTTTAAAAATAATAAATGTTTCCTCCAAATAAACTCAAGTAGAATCTAAATATGCTACTATCACACTATTCTATATATGATGTTATGCATTTACAAAACCAATATTTTATAAGACCAAAAAAAAATGCATGTTATTCTAAAGGAAAGACCAACTTCTTGAAGAACCTGACAAGGAGGATACCTTCTTCAATAGTAAATATCCTTCACATCTTCTTTCTTTAGCTTCTTCTTAGGTTCTCCCATCCCCTTAGTTGTGTGAGCTTTGCTTCTTTCCTTTATTTTGTGGTTTTTATTTTTTGGAAATTCCCTCTTAAAGTGTCCAAATTCATTACATCCAAAGCATTGAACCTTGGACATGTCTTTCTTCTTCTTTGACTTCCCCAACTTTCCCTTCTTCAGCTTCTTGGTCCTCAAAATGAAGGCTTGAGACTACTAATTTGATTTGATGTCATCCTTTGCCTCGATCCTAGTCTCTTCTAGGATGCATTGAGCCCACAACTCATAAAAAGGAGTTGAATCTTTCTTAAATTAGATGCTTGATGTAAAACTGCTCCATTCTTGTGGAAAAGAATTCAGTACACATATGATTATTTCAAAATCCAAAATTATTTCCTCAAGATCCTACAACTAATCTCTTATTTGAGATATATTCATTAGAAAGGAGGTCATGTCCTCATCCTTTTATTTCTTCATTTTATATAGCTTATTCCTCAAAGACATCTTTTGTCCCAATGTACCTATAGAGTACAAATTTAATAGCTTGGCATCAATAGCCTTAGAAATATTCAAATTAGAAACAAAGGAAACTATATGATCCTTAATATGTTCAACAATGATCGTTTGTTCCTTTACTTCTCATTCATTGTATTTTTCTAGTTCCTAAGTCTTTTATTTTCTTGGTTTAGTACCTTCATTTAGGACATATTCCACTACTTCATGTTCTGTAAGTTCTAAGACAATCATCTTCTTCCATGATAGGTAATTTGTTGAGCCAATGAGGTTATTGCTTTCCTTGTAGAAAGAACCCATAATACCTTTATATTCATACATAGAATATGATACTTACTTGAAAATCAGGAGTCTTCCCTTTTCTAATGATGTCTCCAACTATCCTGAGGCTTTCAATATCTTTAATGATATTTTAATGATGTCCTAGAGAGATGCCCTCTAGGATACCTTCAACAACTGCTTGATGAACGATACCAATATCCTTTTTATGATTTTTCCAAATCTGTTCTTCCAACCAGGTCAAATTTTCAATATTTAATCCTACGTCAGCTAGCTACCAGCTACACCTTGATTCCTCAGCTTCGATCATGTAACTTTTGATCTACACCCTTAATTTTACAACAATTGCAGAAACCTTAGTCCTAGCACAAAATATTTCTTTAAAAGTTCCTTCCTTGAATGAGACATACCCTTCCAATATCAACTAGGTTAAAACATAACATTTCCTCTTCTAGCAACTTGATACTACAACTCGAACCTACAATTTTGACATTTCTTGAGTCTTGTCAAAACCCTAATTCTTAAAACAAACTCTTCTTTGTTTCCACCAGATGTTCCTTCCAGTTTCCTTCTTTCTTACCTTAGCTTTGAAACCATGTTGGAAAATTCAATGTGGTAGATATCAATGCAAATATTCCTTATCCTTAATACTTGCTTGGGAAATTTAATTATCTTCTTTTTTTTCCTTATTATATCTTTTCATCAAACAAATATAAAGATCAAAAAAGTAAATAAAATGGACACAGATATTAGGCTCTAAGCTAGGGAAAACCCTTCCAAGGGAAAAGCCAAGAAAATATATTTTCTTCTTATATAATTTGCTTCAAATGAGACAAAAAAGACCCAAACCCTAGACCAATTCCTCCTCCAAGCACCAATTCAGCCCTCCAAATAATCCTTCTAATTAGGTCAAAGTAAAACGAAATCAACCAAAGAAAAAAACTTCCAAAACTGTACCAATTTCATAGTTTTGGCCCCCTTACAATAGAATTTTGGACAAGAAGTCACTACAAAATTTTCATCCCATGCAACTGCTCCAAAAACTCACAAGTCTAAAAGAAAATGCCCAAAAACTCATCCTCTTTCCTTTGCTAGGGTTTTCTCCTTGATTCCTTGTGCTTTTCTCCACTTTATTCTTCTTTCTATTGCAGATCAAATTTTTTGATGTTGTGTTTCAAATTAGATTGAAGATGTCTCTATATATAACCTTTCAAAGAGGTTGAATATCCCCTCTCTAGGATGACTTGTCTCTACCATGACCTCTTATGCTAGGAGGCTTCTAGGAATTTCTAGACTCAAAAATTAAATCTTTTACAAGATACATTTTTCCCGGAAGGGTCTTATAATCAAGGTGTTGACTCTATTAACTCATTACAATAAATCCTATGAACTAAAAATCCCTATAAGCGTGAATAACATGATTTTACCTAGAATACCATCAATAATGAGCATGAAACTCGTGCTTTAAAATAATAATTTTTTTCTTTTTATTCTTTATTTGTTACATAAGATACATATTGAAATGAGTACGATAACAATTATGAAGGAAAAAACTAGCTACATTTCCAGCACCCCAATCGATCCCAAAGCATCACGTGCAAATCCTGTGAAAATTGCATCTCAAGGCCAAGACACAGTGACATCCTAATCCATCAAGTACAGACTCTGTAACCCCCAATTTAGGAATTCACACTCATTATTTTAAATAAATTCCTAAATCCTAAAATGAGGACAAGAAAAGAGGAATAATAAGTAACAAACAACTATTTAGGAGTTGACAGAAATGTTGGTGAACTCAAGAAGGATTATTGTAATGACAAAGGCATTCTCTTCTGGTCCTTCTAATGCCCAATTAAGATTATCTTATGGAATATTAGAGACCTTAATTGCAAAGAAAAGGATTGTCAAAAATAAAATATGTAATGAATAATTAGATACGATGATGATACATGAATATAAATCATACCAGTGAGAAACTTTCAGTGATAGCATATTTTTTTTTAGTTGGTTTTCAATCTCCAACAATCAATGCTATTAGGAAATTTGGGGGGCTACCTCTCTTATTATAATATACTACCCAAAGAGGTTATTATAACACATATATGCATTTCCCTATGGATATTATCCACCAAATTTAAGCAAATCGGTTTCGGTGAAGTCAAAATTTTGACTAATGTCTATAAAACCCACACCACAGAGAATAAAATCAATTTTCTCAATACCTTTTGTAATCTTAAGACACTTATAGTGAATCACCATTGGAATTTTTGGGGAAACTTCAACCTAATAAAATCTTCATAATACAATAGGGGAGGAGTGCATCAACTAGATATCAATGTAGACCACTTCAAAAAAATGATGAAGCAACTAAATTTGATATATATAAGCATGATCAATTATATTTTTACATGGAATAATCATCAAGGAGGTATCCATAAGATCACCTCTCTGCTAGATCACTTTTTAGTCTCAAAATAATTTCTAGATAAGTATATATATCTTGAAGCTTCCATTCTTCCATGTGCAGGATTGGATCATTGGCATATCTACCTATATCTAAGTATATGAGGCATTCCAAAAACTTAACCATTCATATTCAATATTTTTTGGCTCACAAACCCATTATTTCAAGATAGAATTTGCACGTGGTGGAATGAAACTTTATTTCTTGTATGTATAGCCATGTATAGTTTTTAGCAAAAGCTAAAATATATTACACCCAAAGTGAAGAAATGGAATAAGGAAGAATTTGGAAAATTTTCAAGCTAAGAAAGAATTGGAAGAGCACATGAGTTATATTTGATAGATGATCATCCTATAGGGGTACATAGAGGAGTTGGCAATAGAATAAGAAAACCTCCTTATCAAAATAGAACTCAAAAGAAAATAAGAAGAAATCCTCTATTGGTTATACAAGGGGAAAAAACAAAAAAAAATTCCATGGTTCTATGATGCAATATAGGCATCACAACTGCATCTCTTCATTTAATATCATCACAAACTTGAAGCTAAGTTACTCCACTACCACTAATCCCTTCACTTTGACCCTCTCTCTAACCACTTTGAAGCAATCAAAAAGATAACCAGAAGCATCCCCTTCTTGGGAACCCCATAGTAGAATGAAGCAATAATGAGGGAAATTACTCTAATGGAAGTGGAATTAGTTGTGAATGAAATTCCCCAGAATAAGTCCTCAAGACCATATGGAATCACAACATATTTATATCATTCCTTCCATCCTCTTTTAGGGGATAAAGTTATTAATTTGGTGGAAGAATCGATAAATTCATTTTTGGTTCTCTCAACTCTCAATGAAACCTTCTTAACTTATCCTCAAAAGTGGAAAAGGTTGAGGATCCATGAAATTTCAAACCCATTATGTTATGCAATTTCATATACAAGATTATAACCAAACTAATTGTAAACCATATTAAGCCTATTCTCCCTAGTATCATATCCCTAGAGAAAAAAAGGTATGTAGAAGGTCATAAAATCCTAGATGGTATCCTTATATCACATGAAGTTATTAAGTCCTTCAAGTAAATTAAAAAATAAGTGTGCTCATTTAAATAGATATGTCTAAAACCTTTAATAAACTTTTTCAATCCTCCATTCATCATATGTTGCTATATTTTTTCTTTTCTGAATCATGGACAAGATGGATCAGTTCTTTGTTATATACAAATTTCTTTTCCATTCTTATCAATGTTTCACCCTCTATCATTTTTAACCCATTTAGTGTAATTAGACAGGGGGGTCCTCTCTCTCCTTTCCTCTTCATCATTGCAGCTACAGGGCTAGGAAGACCATTAAAATTAGTAGTTTCACATGGAAAAGTTAAAGGCCTAAAACTATTTGGAGAAGGTATTCCAGTGTCACATCAACACTTTTTAGATGGCACTATGGTAATGGAAACTCCCATTTTTATGAAGCCACTGATTTATTTCAAGTCTTGGGTGACTTCATAAAGGCTTGAAGGAGCTCAATTAATCACTACAACTATCAAATTTTATTCTTCAACACCGTTCTAGATATCCAAAGTCACATCTCTCATTTGCTGGGATATAAGCGATTTTATCTTCTAGCCAAATATCTCAAAGCTAATCTGAGTTGAAAACTCCCTTAAAGTAAAACCTTGTTTTGATTTTCTACAAAAAATAACAATTAGCTCGACATTTAGTGTTAGGTCCCTATAATACTAATGTATCCCCTTATTGTTATTGTTAGTGTACCCCCATTATTGTTATTTTTGTTCCCATATAGTCCCCATATTGTTATTATTGTGCCCCATAGAATACCACTATTGTTATTTTTGTTCCCTTGCATTATTATTTTTATGTCGACTTTTATTATATTATAACCCCTTCGACTCCTATATATAGAAAATAGGTTTTTTCATTTGAATCATCAAATAATTTGTCATTTTTGTAATGTAAAGGATATTTCCCCCTCGAAGAGAATATTTTTTAAGTCATTGATCTCTTATTTATATTTTTTTGTGAGCTAGCTGCATAACATTTGGTATCAGAGCTTTGGATTCTAGGGTTTCGCTTCTTAAAACAGGTAATCTTGGAATTTTTGCTATAACATTTTTTCTACGAAGCTTCAGAAGATGAAATTGAAACCACATGGATTTGAAATATTGGTGAAATTTGTTCTATAATTTGAGAGCTTGGTTCACTATATTTTCAGAGATATGATATAATGAATTTAGGGTTTTTTGAGGCTCCAAAATTCATTCTCAAACAGGGGACCGAGGGAAATAGTCATAACTTTCATTTTAGGCATCAGATTTGAATTCTATAAAAAGTGTCTAAAAGTGAAATTAATTTTTGTTTTTCTTGCATCAATTTAAGAACCGAATGTTTAAACAGTGACATGTGGAATCCCTTACAATTTTTCTCTACTGAATCAGTCCATAATCAGGACATCGTGGGATATTCGGCATAAATTTATCTTGAAGGACATAAATTGGGTCTTACCTATGGAATTGGAAAGAATAATCATAAGGATACTACATAATTGAAGTTCAGAACTTGGAGATCTACAATCACAAAGATACAATAGTTTCAATATCAAGCTTCCAAAAGAAAGAAAAATGTGTGTATTTATTTTTTTAATTGCATAAATTTTGTTTGAAAAATCAGTTTGAAGTGATTCCAAAGGCATATTGAAGCATATATATATATATATATATATATATATTGGGTTATAAAATTCCTCCCAAAAAAATAATTCCACACCCATTAAGCCCTCAGAAATATATACTATGCCACATGAAGAGGAAGAATTGTAGCATGATATCTCAAAATTACGGGACCAAGTGCAACAAATTTTGCTCTCAAAAAGAGCTACCAAAGATGAAATAAAAGGTGAGATGGATGGTTTAAAATGAAACATGTATAGTTTAAATGAATACATGGAAGCTAATATGGATGGCATGGTAGCTAATATGGATGGTTTTAAGAATGGCATGGAAGCTAAGATGGAGGGCTTGAAAGAATACATGGAAGGTCTGACAAAGTTGTTGCAAGAAAGGTTCCCAGTGGTGACAAGGTAATCCATGAAAATTATGATGAGGCAAAAAGGAATATGAATTTTTATTTTAGAAACTCCAATTTTGGGTTTAAGAACTACCACATTACGAAGATCGATATGATTAAGTTTGATGGTAAGGATCCAGTAACATGGATACTACAAATGGAGCAATATTTTGATCTCCACGATGTGAAACACTCAAAAAAGGTACAAATTGCAACTTTATATTTAGAACCCAATCAGTTTGTATGGTATTGATGGCTTTTTTATCTTAAAACACTTGTCACTTGGTCAATTTTTACGGAGGAAATGATATAACATTATGAAGATACAAGAGAAACAGTGTCTTTAGCGAATTGATAAATATCAAACAAAATGGTTCAATGGTAGAGCACATTGAGGACTTCCAAAAATTGAATATCAAGGTAACATATATTCTAGAGGAGGATAGGGTTGATGTATTCATAGGGAATTTAAAGGATAACATCCAACATGAGGTTCACCTTTGGGAACCTGATTCATTGCAGAATGCATTCAAGGTGGCAAGAAAAGTTGAAATAAAAATTATGGGAACAAGGAATTATACCACTCACAACTATAAATATGGAAGTGTTGTTGCTCCTATCCTTCCATAACCTACAAGGTTTACACCACAACAATTGGAGGAAAAAGAGAAAAAGTGATTTTTTATAGTTGTGATAGAAAATACACTAAAGGTCATATGTTCGCTGAGAAGAAATTATTTTAAATAGATTGTGAAGAGGAGGAAGAAAGCAAACAAGAAACATCAAAAGAGGAGGATATATACCAAGAACCAAACCCAGAGAAAGAATAAATTAATCCGACCATATATTTTAATGCATTGGCAGGAATTTCCACTCCTCAAACTCTCAAGATATAAGGATATATCAAGAAGAGAAAGGTAATAGTTCTGATTGATTCGAGTAGTACCCATAATTTTATTCATTGTAAGATATCCAAGGAATTGAAGTACTTCCTATATCCAACACCAAAGTGTCAAGTGATGGTTGCAAATGGAGGAACTATAAATTTCTATGGAAAGTTCCATAACATCAAGCTAACCATGGGGTAATATTTATTGAATTCTCCAATGCTCTCCATTCTAGTGGGTGGTGTTGATGTTGTACTAGGAGTCCAATGGTTACAATATTTGGGGACGATAACTTTTAATTTTTAATAAATTTTCTTGAAATTTTTTTGGGAAGGAAAGGAAGATGAATTATGGGGTATTGTAGGGAAACTAAGAAAGATAATCAGTTCTAATGTCATGAAAAAGCTTCTGAATAAATAAAAACGAGGCGTAATTGCACAATTATGCTCACTAGAGGTTCAAACATCAAAATCATCTATTTCTCCATATCTCCAAAAAGTTTTGGACAATAATTCCAAGGTGTTTGAGACTCCCAAAGGCCTCCCACGTATTCGTGATCATGATCATACTATTCATTTGATTCCAGGAGGTGTTCCTCCAAACATCGGGCCTTACAGATATCCTTATGACCAAAAGAGTAAGATTGAACGTATGGTTGTAGAAATGCTAGAGGCTGGTATAATTCAACCTAGTCAAAGTTCTTTCTCTCCTCCAGTAGTATTGGTACACAAGAATTATGGATCATGGCTTATGTCTCCATATTATAGGGAGCTCAACAAGCTCACTATTAAAGATAAATTTCCCATACCCTTCATTGATGAATTGTTGGATGAATTACATGGAGAAATTTAATTCACCAAGATGGATCTTCATTCAGGATATCATCAAATTAGAATGGAGATTGAAGACATTCCAAAAAAATTATTTAGAAATCATGTGGTTCATTAGGAATTTTTTTCATTCCTTTTGGCCTTACGAATGCACCTTATACATTTCAAGGTTTGATGAATTCCATTTTCAAATTATTCCTTATAAAATTTGTGTTAGTATTTTTTTATGATATACTAATCTACAACAAGTATTGGAAGGATCATATTCAACATGTTGACAGGGTGCTCAAACTATTGGAGGAGAAACAATTATATGAAAAGCCTCCAAATGTTTCTCTGGAGTACAGGATGTGGAATATTTGGGTCATATTGTATCTCATGAGGGTATTAAGGTAGACCCTAACAAAATTAAAGATAACAAGGAATGGAAAATCTGCACAAGCATAAATCATCTTCGAAGATTTCTTGGGTTGACAGGGTATTATCACAAGTTTGTTAAGAATTATGGGAGAATATCGACACCTCTAACATCATTACTAAAGAAAGATGCATTTTTGGACTCCAAAAGAAACTAAAGCCTTTGAACATCTTAAAGATGAAATGTTCCAAGCATCGGTCTTAGCTACACCAGACTTCAAAAAAACCTTTATTGTGGAATGTGTTGCCTCAGGAAATGGAATTGGTGTAGGTTTAATGCAAGAAGGAAGACCCATTTCTTTTGAAAGTCGTCCAATAAAAGGAAAGTATTTACACAACCCTATTTATGAGAATAAAATGTTGGAAATAATACATGCACTAAAGAAATGGTGACCTTACCTAATGGGAAGACACTTCAAGGTAAAAACATATCATGATAGTTTTAAATACTTTTTGGAACAAATATTATCTTCATAAGAGAAGAAAAAATGAGTCACAAAGATGTTGGGTTATGACTTTGAAATCATATACAAAAAATGGAAGAAAAATGTTGGTGTTATCCATTTCTATAATCCAACTTGAATGGATAACCGAAGCAAGTGATGAATGGAAGAATGATGAAGAGGCGTGGACACTCATTCAAAAGTTGCAACAAGATCCCAATACGTCTGATACATTTAGATGGGAAAATGATTCATTATGGTACAAATATCACTTATATCGTTGTAAGAATTACCAACTCAGACAGAATACTCTTTTGGAATTTCACACCTCTCCCTTAGGAGGGCACTCGGGATTTTTAAAAACTTACCACAGGGTCAAGAAGGATTTTTTTGGTATGGCCTTAAATATGATATTCAAAATTTTGTGGCGGAATGTTTGGTTTTCCAACAAGATAAAGTTGATACAATTATTACCCCTAGTCTATTACAAACTTTATCCATTCCAAGTCAACATTGGGAGGAGGATTCAATGGATTTTATCATAGGTTTACCCAAGTCTGAAGGAAATATTGTCATCGTGGTGGTAGTTAATAGACTTACCAAGTATGAACACTTTTGTGCACTATCTCATCCATTTAAAGCTGGTACATTTGCTAATGCATTTATGGAAACAATTCAAAAGCTACATGGAAACCCAAACATTATTGTAAGTGACAGAGATCCCATTTTCACTGGAAATTTTTGGACAGAATTATTTTCTTGTATGGGTACTCAATTAGCTCATAGCTCATCTTATCATCATCAATTTGATGGGAAAACTAAGATAGCGAAAAAATGTTTGGAAGGATATCTTTGTTGCTTTGTATCTGATAAATAGACACAATGGGTCAAGTGGTTACCTCTGGCTGAATGGTGGTATAGCACTTCCTTCCATAATACAGCAAAAATGACTCCATTTATGGCACTTTACCAATATCGTCCACCGTCCATCACATCATATTTAAGAGAAAATTCTAAGGTTCAAGCAGTGGAATATCACATCAAGCATCAACAACAATTTCTCCAACTATTAAAGGATAGCATCACTTTGGCATAGAATCGAATGAAAGAACAGGCAGATAAACATCGCAGCAAAAGAAGTTTTGATTTAGGAAACTGGGTATTTTTATGGCTACAACCATACAAACAAATGTCCCTCAAGTAAGATAAGAAGGATAATAAATTATCACCAAATTATTATTGTCCTTACAAGGTGTTGAAAAATATTGTTACTATGGCATACAAATTGGAGCTTCCTGCATCTTCCTGAGTGCACCCAGTTTTCCATGGTTCATGCTTAAAGAAGGTTATATGTGACAAGCTCCCAGTTCAAACAATATTTCCAGAACTTAACAAGGAAGAGAAAATCATATTGGAACTTGAAGCAGTCATAGAAACAAGAACTCGACAACTATGGAATCGATAAATTTCATAGTATCTCATCAAGTGGAAGAACTTACCCGCTAAAGATTCCACATGGGAGGATGAGATTTTTATAAAAAAGTATTCATAACTACTCAAGCATTGAGGACACTACTTTTTTGAAGGAGAGGGGCATGTTAGGTCCCTATAATACTAGTGTATCCCTTAAATTTATTGTTAGTGTAGCCACCTTATTGTTATTGTTATGCCCATGTTGTCTCCGTATTTTTATTATTGTGCCCCATAGAAGCCCACTATTGTTATTGTTGTTCCCTTACATTATTATTTTTTTTCGGCTCTGATTATATTGCGACCCCTTAGACTCCTATATATAGAAAGTAGCTTTTGTCATTTGAATCATCCAAGAATTTTTCATTTATGTAATTTAAAGGAGGTTTCCCCCTCAAGGATATTTTTTAAATTGTTGATATATTATTTCTATTATTTTGTGATATGGTTGCAAAACAGTTTGACATGTTTTTCTCTTAACATCACAAGTTGATTGGTTCTTCTAAAACTAATACTCCAAGCTCTCCCTATTCATTTATTATTTTCCCTTGATACTCCCAAAAGTGTTCTACAATTAGTGTGAAACCTCTAAAGATCCTATTTTTTTCATACGAATCAAAGGAAAAAAAAATCTTCAATGTCCTAAGATATACACTGTATATTCCATGACTCCAACGAGTAATAAGACTTAGAGAACCAAAGACTCAATACTATTTTAGGAACAAATACCTGGTGGTACTAGCTTCAAGAAGGCATAGATTTATTGTGCCAAATATCGAATATAAAATATGGTGGAAATTTCCCCACTCAACAATTGGTTAGAATGTAGCGTTCCAATCCAGGTTCCTTAATTTAGAACCTATCCTATGTTTATTTTAGGGAATCCTCTAAACTAATAACTACCTCCTATGAATTTATCATTAGCTTAATCTATTTCTTTTATTATTTTCATCATAAAAAAATTAAAAAGAGGAGCTCAATAGTAAAACAAAAATACCAAAAGGATCATAAAAAAAATAGCCACACAATAACACAAGTATTTACCTTGGGAAAACCCACATGGGGAAAAACTAAACAACCTTTTCCTTAGATAAATCATCAAGTCCAATAGAGATATCAATCAAATACAAGGTAAAATAGACCAACCATATAGCTAGGTCAAACCTAGCTCAACTCCATCCCATTCAAGTCAAATGGTTACCCAAAAGCTTCATTATGGTATGCTCTACTAAGGCATAATCTCAACCTCCCTTTTAATCCTTAAACATGGTCCTACAACCTTATAAGCACCTATAAATTCGTCCTTCAAAATTTCAGCCTATCAAAGAGATGATAAGTTTGGTCTACCTTAGAATGATATGCCTCAGTTTGGTCTTTCACAAAGATGACAATTTCAATCTGCACTTTGAATGGTCTGCCTCGGGAATTCTGGTCCAGAAACAAATTCCCTGCCTAATTTCATGGCTTAGTACTAGCGTCGAGTTGGATTTTAAGTACCTTATTTCTTTTGGCTAACCAATACCTTCCTTCCATGGTCCCTTTGGTACTTAATCAATACTTACTTACTAATTTTCCTGTTGGGAAAATTCTACTAATTTATTGGTCATATTCCCTTCAGTGGCAAAGCCACTCCTCCTCAATAAACAATCCCCCTGCTAAATGGGCCCCCTTCGAAAACCTAGGTATTTACCCACATAATAGCAGAAATAACCTACCCATCATAATTTACCCTTAGGTACTTTGGGATATTTATGGGGTAAGGTCTTTAATTTTTCCTCAATAGCATAAAAAAAACTTGCGCTACTTCTACAGATATTTGATCTTCTTCCTCAAAATAAATATATCTCGGATTCATCCTTGCCTCATATTCTTAATTTCGTCAAGGAGATATAAATTTTCTTTCTTAAAAAAAATATCTAAATTATGTACTAGGAGGGAGGTCGAATGGCACACATATATAGATTTTTCTAGGCCGAATGGGCGCCTTTAAGGTTGGGGCCAACTTGTCAAGGAGGAGGACCGACATGACTAATTTTCAAGCCAAATAAATTTAATTTTAAAAATTCAAACTTTCCTATTTTGCGAGGACATAAGAACATGGATTTAATATTTATTTTTACCCAAGAATGAAGATCATAATTTACATTCATTATTATAAATACATCAAGAACAAAAATATAAATTATGAATATCGTCCATAGCTACAAAAGTCAATACTCCCTCTTAGCCATGGAGGTATTCATAATGAATATCTAATGTTATCATGTCAACAAATTTCTCTAAGAAAAATTTATAACAAATCCAAGTACCATAATCGGGTCAACAATTGTGACACATGGTAAAACAAGTTACCATAATCTGGCCAAAAATTCTGAGACATGGTACATCAATAACATCAACCAATTACATAATCTAGTCAAACATATTTGACACATGTTAAATCAACATAACCAATAAGCTACCATAATTATTGTCAATAATTTTGACACATGGTGCATTCTCACCATAATTCTATTCAGTACTCCTAACACATGGTAGATCATCCATAATTCTAGTTTGTATCTCTGACACATGGCACATCATTAACATCAACTAGTCACCATAACTCTAGTCTATTTTTCATAGTATTCAGACTAGTATTATTTCACCATTATTCTAATCGGGACCTAACACATGGTGAATCCCAAAGGCCACACTCTATCTGAGTAATTATGGATCTGATGCTGGAAGGCCATACTCCATCTCAGTAATTTTTTTCATGTAGTATTATTCTTCCTAATTCTGGTCAATATACTTGACAAAGGAAGAATATGTGTCCTTTGTTGGACCATTCTCCCCAATTCTGGTTAACATATGTGACACGGGAAAATTTATTGTCCTACATTGTACCATTTTCTCTAATTTTTGTAGGCATACATGAAACTAGAAGAATGCCAGTCCACGATGATATCTTATCAACACTTCCTCTCAATGATAGAGGTATTCTCAACAATTCCAAGGTTTTCCCTAAAGTATATATATAGAATTCACTTAGGAACAGAGGCTTTTCCAACAATATATTATGAGTAATACTAAACCCATTTCGATTCTTGTTGTACTATGTCTTAGCATTGAATGTCACCTATCATCATGGTCGTTACCTGCACCTAATCTAGGAAATACTGCAAGTATCCTTTGAATCCATACTGCTTCTCAACCTGCCAATCCAACTACAACATACTCGTCCACTCCAATACCAAGTGTGAAAAATGTCTTCTTCATATTCGTAGTCATAATGGAGTAAAAACTAAAGCAATATCCTGATGAACTCTTATGTCTTCATCACTCTCTTCCCAATCTGAATCTGCAGTTTTACTTCAATGTTCAAAACATAACTGACTTTTCCATAACCATTTGTACCATTCAAATACTCCAATCAATGTTGAGAAACATGCCTTGGATCATAAAATTAATCAGATTCATTTCATTGGGTCCATCACCAGAGTTACTTTATTATCACCTTAACTGAGTGCTCATCTCTCACTGAAACATATCAGGATATCGTGATTCAAGATGCTCCCTCTGCAATTGTTTCTTTCTTGCATATCAGTTGACAATCCATCATCTTGAATTCAAATATCAACTCCTTCTGAAGCTAAAATAAGGATTTCTAACTACTCCCTTCGTCACATGAGTCCTTATGCTTTCGTCAAATAAAAATCATATATGATCAATCTTGATCCATCAATCTGTAACAACCCCTGGTTAAAAATCCATGTAAAAAAATACAAGACCAAGGTCATGGGACACGTATTCCAAGTTGAATGGTGGGAAAAACATCCTAGTGGGTGTTCATTTCGGTTTATTATGGCTAAGGAAATTGGAAAAGGCAAAGGCAAAGGCTTTGAAAAGGCAAGAGAAATTAATTGGAATTTTATTTATGAAAATAATGAAAAATATGAGAAAAGGAAGGTGAAAGGTCACAGGTTGCATGTGAGGAGGAAAATGAAGAAAATAGAGGCATCATTAATAAAAAATATTCTGAGGATCAGTTGGTATATTTTTTTAGTGTTACCTTTTGTTAGTTCGGTTTTAGAGTTCTCTCTCTACTCTCTCTCTCTCTCTCTCTCTCTCTCTCTCTCTCTCTCACTCTTAGACACTTAGAGAATTCTTGGATAATTCTAGCATTGGATCAAGGAAAGTAAAGGAAGGACAAATAAGGAAAGGGGGAGAAAATACCAAGAAAGGAAGAGCAGAATCAAGTGGCTGCAGCGGGATTATTTGAAGGTATCAATTTGCATATGTGATTTCCTTTCTATATTCAGCATGCATCGTACATGCATGTGTGTATTTGGTTCTCTTGTTGCCATTGGCATGGGTTTTTCCATGTGTGGCAGTGATTTTCAACCTTTCCTTTCCATTTTTGCATATCCATGGTGTGATCGGGCTCTCTCATTTTGGTTGAGTTGTATTTATGGATGGTTTCTCAACTGAGTGGGGTGGTCTCCGGATAGCAACACAAGGCCTAGGAATCCTTGGAACGATGAAGGTTTGATTGCGGTAAAGCTAGATTTTTTGTACCTTGGTGGGCCTAAGAATCCTCGACCGGTGAATGGCGGGATATACAATAAATCCCATAGGTGTATGACCTTAATTAGGCCTAGGAATCCTTGACAAATGAGTGACAGGATATACGGTAAATCCTAGAGGGTGGAGTCTCTATTAGGCCTAAGAATCCTCGACTAGTGAATGGCGAGATATACAATAAAGCCTATAGATTGGAGACAAAAAAATTACTCAAGGTTTAAGTGGAGAGATATGAAGGCATCCATGCTTGTTTGGGGTGTTGTGTGTAGGTGGTGTTTTGTACATGTTGTGCATGTGATTCTATGCACATGTGGTTTTGTGTACATGTCGCTCATGCTATGTTGTGTACATGTGATGTTGTATACACGTTGTGTAGGTGGTGTTGTGTACATGTGGTGATGTGTACACGTTGTACATGTGGTCATGTGTACACGTTGTGCAGGTGGTGTTGTCTAAATGTTGTGCAGATGTTGTTGTGTATAGGTGTGACTATGTACATGTTGTACATGTGGTATTGTGTGTGTGTCGTACATGTTGTGTTGTGCATGTGTGGTATTGTGTGCATGTTGTACATGTTTTTTTGTGTATGCGTGGTACTATGTATGTGCATTACGTAGTTCTGATATCGTGACATGTCTATTCATTGTGTTGTACTTTGTGTATGTATATGTATTGTGTTGTACATCGAATGTAGGTGTTTTTATTGTGTTGTTTTGTACACCAGATGTAGATGTATGTGTTGTGTTGTACGCTGGGTGTAGGTGTATGTGTTGTATGTCAAGTGTAGGTGTATGTGTTGTATGTCAAAGTGTAGGTGTATGTAGTGTGTAGTGTTGTATGCCATGTGTGGTTATATGTGTGGGATGCACATTATGTGTATGAGTACGTGGTTGAAAATAAGATGTTGGGTGTTTGTTGGGTGTCGAAACTAATCCAGTGTGCGTACGAAAATTACAAAGGATAAAGGTAGAAGCTAAGGATGGATTAAAATATAAGTATCGGTATCTATTTCAGTTTTAATTATGCATTTGATATATGATTCTAGTTTATGATGGTTACAGGTGATCTATGATTTTGATTATGATGGTTGTGTTTTGAACTAACTGGATGTGATATATTTATACATGATTATTTGATCAAACAGTTAGTTTGACTTGTTGTGAGAGGAAGTAAACAACATTGCAAGTGTACCTCATTGACAAGCTAACGATGCGGTATGATGTGAATTTATTTCAATTTATTTTGAATCTAATGGAAATTAGGTGCTTGGTATAGGAAAGCATGGAAATGCACAGTTGGGTGGTTAGAACTGGCTGGAAGAATTAGCAGCAACAATGAAAGGAATTGGAATATGCAGCAGTATGTTGGTAAAGAACTTCAGGAGCAAGACCATTGTGGGACACTATTTCCCAATAGTGTCAATTGATTCCCATGAGCATGCTATGACTGGTATGATGGTTTTGAGGTAGGTATATTCCTTGGTTATTTGACCTTATTGATGCGAGGAATCATTGTAAGGGATGGATCACCCGGGAAACGGTAGGATGGGGAGCTTGGGAGGTGAGTGACTACACGGAAGTGGGTTGATCAAATTTCCCAAGGGACTATGTAGTAGAGAAGGGAAGGTTGGGGATGGATTTTTTTTGGTCACTATCATTTCCATATGGAATCATATGCACATTGGGTGTGTGCCATGGAACAATGAGCCAGTAACTATTCACTGAGAGGACAAGTGGAGTAGGATTGTAGCGTTGCACATTAGATGTTGATTTGACTTTGGAAGTGGATTTTGGACTTCCTGGGAAGGAGGTGAATCTTGGTACTACTTTGAGGGTGGAGGTGTGAGCCTCTGGATTCTCTTATTGTAGATGTAGGCATCATATCCTTTTATTTTCTATTTAGATCAAATGTGCATATGTGTATATTATTGTAAATGTTGTATCGAGCTAGATTTATAAAGCTCCATAGATTTTTGGTTGAAGAAAATTTTCATAAGTATATATGGTTGTAATTGTAAATAACGTAATGATATGTGTTATAAAGGTCCAATACACAATATGTATTTATTGTTTTTAGCAGTGGTCAATGTAAATAATACAATGAGTTGTGTTATAAATCTCCATAGGCAATATATTTTGGTTTTCAAAAGTCTTTCTAGTTTATAAGTGTCATTGAACACCAAAGACGGTGCTCCCCCAAGGGGGAGGATTATGTAACAGCCCCTGGTTAAAAATCCATGTAAGAAAATACTGAGACCAAGTTCATGGGACATGCATTCCAAGTTGAATGGTGGGAAAAACATCCTAGTGGGTGTTCATTTCATTTTATTATGGCTAATGAAATTGGAAAAGGAAAAGGAAAAGGCTTTGAAAAGGAAAGAGACAATAATTGGCATTTTATTTATGAAAATAATGGAAAATAGGAGAAAAGGAGGGTGAAAGGTCATAGGTTGCATGTGAGGAGGAAATTGAAGGAAAATAATGGAAAATGAAGAAAATAGAGGCCTCATTAATAAATAGGCTTTTGAGTATCAGATAGTATCATTGGTTTGTTTATCTTTGGAGCTCTCTCTCTCTCTCTCTCTCTCTCTCTCTCTCTCTCTCTCTCTCTCTCTCTTGGACACTTAGATCATTCTTGGAGAATTCTAGCATTGGATCAAGGAAATCAAAGGAAGGACAAAGAAGGAAAAGAGAATCAAAGATAAATCAAGGAAGAGAATAATCAAGTGGCTACAGTGGGATTACTTGTAGGTATCTATTTTCATGTTTGATTTCCTTACTAGATTTGGAATGCATGGTACATGCATGTGTGTATTTGGTTGCCTTATTGTCATTGGCATGGGTTTTTCCAGGTGTGACAATGATTTTCAGCCTTACCTTGCCATTTTTTGATAGCCATGGTGTGATGGGGTTCTCTCATTTTGGTTGAGTTGGATTGTCGTATGGTTTCGAAACTGAGTTGGGTGGTCTCCAGAGAGGAACACAAGGGCTGGGAATCCCTGGACCAGTGAAGGTAGGATTATGTTAAATCCAGATTGTGTGTACCTCGTTGGGCCTAGGAATCCCAGACCAATGAATGGCAGGATATACGGTAAATCCTAGAGGTTTATGCCCTAGATTAGGCCTCAGAATCCTTGACCGGTGAATGGCGGGATATACAGTAAGCCTAGAGCGTGGAGTCTTGATTATTCCTAGGAATCCTCAACTAGTGAATGGTGAGATATATGGTAAATCCTAGAGGCTGGAGATAGATAAATTCCTCACAGTTTAAGTGAACAGATATGGAAGCATCCATGCTTGTTTAGGTCCTAGTGATCCAATGTGATTGTGGTGAATCATAGTTGCATTGATGAGGGTTTTAGGCCTAAGAATCCCTTTGTGGGATATACGGTAAAGCCTAAGGAAGACCTAGGTAGTTTTGTTGTGAGTCCCACATTCATCTTGGAATATGGCATGGGGGTGATTGGCTAAAAGAAATATTTGGTTCAGCCCAATCTATGATCGGGTGGTTCATGGAAGTCCCAAACTTGTTTGGCTTATGCATTCATTAATAAGAGCTCCTTCTCCTTTAATATCTCATGTGTAAATATACTTGTTCATATGTGGTTTTTATGGTTGTTATATCATTATTATTTATGTTGGTTATATGTTGGTTATGAGTATATTTAATGACAAACTTGATGTATGGATCTCCTCATGTTTTGATTATAAAATGTATGAACACTGAATATATGAACTAATAGATTATAATGTGCCTATTTTGATAAGGCATCAATGCTTCCTTGTGAATCTCTGATAAGTATGAGACTCATATGCTCCCATCTATTTTTGTGAGTTGTACATTACGTATTAGTGACATGTTTGACGAAATTCCTGTCATGGCTAGTAGGGGTATTTTTGATTCCTTGATCAAATGTTTGTATTAGTAACTTGATTTCATGGCTATGTGTCATTTATGCAATTTTCATGAAGTTCATGAAACTTTCAGAAATGACACATAACCATTAAATCAAGCCCTGAAAAAGTGGCTCAGAATCTAGAGTCATTGGCTTAGAACTATCATAAAAATTCCACATTCGCTGGCATGCCTTACTGTGGGAGTAGCTAGAAGGTCTCAGTCGCATGCATGGCTTATCATGGAAGCATTTGAGGGTCCATATCATCAAAATGACAAGTTTCCTCAAGGTTTAAGCACCTGGAAGGGTTGGTCTCCTCCTAAAGGGTTTGTAGCTCCTGAGGAAGGTCATATTGGTTTTTTTTTTTTCGGTTAGACTTCCTTAACTATACATGGAGATTTGAATCACATCATAGTGCCCTCTCATCACATGTTTACCCTAGTGGACCTGTTAACTTGGGTAAATTTTGGAGGAGGGTGTTACATAATCCAAGCCCAAGCTCAATGCGTTTACTTGTGATTGTAAAAGAATACTTTAATGATGAGGCTTATTCTCATGCACTTCAAAGTTTCAAGGTGGCTCTATGTACACTTATTTTTCCTCAATTACTTCATTGATAGAAACGATATTTGCATTCTTTTAGTGCAATTTTCAAATAAATGATAATAGACTCAACAAAAGTGTGCCTCCCAATCTTGGATAAAATGTCTTGTCATGATCGTCTTCCTCTTTCTAGGAGAACCTTATATTCAAATCTTGATTTTTCCTTGTCTATGTTTCCATATGATGCACGCATACTTAAAACTTCTTGATCTACTAGCTCCATATAAGATTGTATTTCATCTAGCACAACATCTCTCAACCTGATTCATGATTCATGGAAAGTCATCTTTTCACATTCTTTTATTTGTTCTTCCATTTCTTCCATCTACTGCCCGGAAAAAAAAAATTGAATCCTTCATTATATACCTGCAATCCTCACTGGTCCATGGAAGAAAAATTACAACCAAGAAAAGAATTTGAATACAAGATACTAATTAATAGTAAAATAACAATAGTAATAAGGGAGATATAAAATACTTATCTTTTGGGGCATATAAAGGAATGTCATCTCTCTCTTGATCTTAGTTTCCTTTCATCCATTTTGCAACTTTATCATCCTTTTCCTCATCATAATGACATTCCCTCCTTGTTATGGTTAGGGTGTCTTCTTTTAGCAGAAAGTTTTATCTAGGTTCAATCCTAGGGTTTTGTCCATAAACCCTAGACATTTCTTATCCAATCCTATTTTTTCCTTTTAGGGTTTACAAACCCTAGATACTAAAATGTCCAAAAACCCTAGAACATGTATGATTATATTTATTATTTACATCGAATAGGAGAATGTTTCAATACCAATGATCTTCTAATGAGATGATAGATCGATATCATAAATGATATTTTCACATATCAGTTATGCATCCAATTTGACTTTTTAAATCTAAGAACTTGTCTTTAATATTTGGAACACTTCCAAATATACAAAAGAATCATTTAAGGGGACTTCAACCTTAAATGTTTCTGAGGAACTCAGCCTCGTAATATTGTCATTTCCAATAAACTAGTTTCAGTGATTTCTTCAAGTATATGAAAGTGATAGTGCTATTTTTCCTCATTTAAATTTACACTCTAAGACTAGGTATCCATATTTCAATATATGACATACCTTGTGCAATAAAATGGTCCATGGCAATAAATGTTGTTAATGCTTTTCAATCTTTGAACCTTCAACATCCTTCCTTTTGCAACATATTCAAATGTTCTTTGAGCAACAATCTGATTAAGATACTCTCATTTATTCACATATTTTAATAGATAATTATAAGTAACTTAAACTTTCAACACTAAATACACAAGATATGATGTCAAACATTCACTTTAATTAAACTCAACTTCAAGATGCCAAATCATTTACCGTACAAGGCATTTGGTTCATTCTTTTAATATGCCCTTTAGGCTCATCAATTTTGAACCATAGACATCACACCTTGAATTTTTCTTTAGATTATGATCTTAGATATATTAGTCATATCAACTCGATACAAGACTTTTTCTAAAAGCATATTCAAAACTATCATTCCTTCTTAGCTAAAGTAAAAAAATTGATCAATTATAAATGCCTTACATTCTAGGCATTAAGTAGACTTCTTATAGGTTCTTTGGTCTAATATTCTTCTTAGAACATCTTCATAACTATTAGAAAATGGTTGATAAATAACTTTTATTGCACATACTCATAGCTTCAATGGTCTCTTTAAGGATCACACTTCATACTTGTCATAGAACATCTTTTTATTGTATTTTTCATAGTCATGCTAGGTGACCAAAAAAAGTCTTTAATAGTTCATTCTTGTTATCTTCTATTGGCATATTTTTAGATGGATATATTTCAAGGCTTCCTTTTCATTTATTGCTTGGCTTCTCAAGAGCACAAGAAGATGGACTTCCTCATCCGTTTTTTTCTTCTTCACGTAACATAGATTAGGATTCTTAGTTGTTGTGTATGCTGCATTAAGGTTTGTGAGGCTTAGATCTTCACTACAACACTTTAGCCTTTTCAATTTGAAGTGTTCCTTTTAAGACAGTTTATCATCATCATGATGACCTTGAGAAGATATTCTTACCATATTATTATGTGCTCTTAGTGCTTGAAATAATTCTTAACTTTATTGATTGAGATCAAGCACAAACAAACCTTGGACTGAATAACAATTCATTGAATGATTCTATTCTATTCTTTAGCCTATTGTAACATAATATGAGAATTTTATTAGTCCTTACTAAAAGACTATGAGGCTTGTATCTCAGTTTCTTCAAGATCTGTGATCCTTAGACCTTTAGCAACATAACTTTAGCCTTCTTGGATTTGGATTTAGATCATTCGCACTTACTAATACATACTTTGTGTCCTCCTCATCTCACTGAAATAGGCTAAGGCATTTTAGACTATCTTCAACTTAGACTTCAACCTTCTTTAAGGATGTTTCAACTTTTAGAATATCATCACTTCAAATAGATCTTTGGTATATAGTTATTCTTGAAAACTATAACAAGGAACCAGATGAGGATATTAACTAGGACTTCGACACTTTACTATTCTTACTCATATAAAAGATAGATTCTTCATTTTCCAGGAGGATGGATCATTTTTTTTCTCTTTTTACAAACAAAATGAGACTAGGGGTTTCTAGGGCTGGTGATACATTAATCGCTAGATAATAACTTGAAGTAAACAAATTATTTTAGGGTTTCCCTTTCTCCCAAGCTCTGACACCATGTTGATTTTAGGGAATCCTCTAAACTGATAATTACTTCATATGATTTTACTATTAGGTTAGTATTTTTCTTGTAGTATTTTCATCATAAAGAAATTGTACAGAGGAGTTCAATAGTATAGAAAAAATACCATAATTATCATAAAGAAACAACCACACAATAACACAAGTATTTACCCTAGGAAAACTCACGTGGGAAAAATCCCAACAAAATTTTCCTTAGATAAATCATCACTTCTGATAGATATACATTAGTCAAATACAAGGTCAAATAGACCAACCATATGTCTAGTTCAAACTTGGTCCAACTCCATCCTAGTCAAGTCAAAGGTCTTCCCAGGAACTTCATTAGAGTCTTCTCTTCTAGGGAATAACCTTGGCCTCCCTTTTCATCCTTAAACTTAGTCCTGTAGCCTTCCGATCGCCTTATAACTCATACTTTAGAATTTTGGTCTATCAAAGAGATGATAACTTTAGTCTACCTTAAAATTATATGCCTCAGTTCGGTCCACCAAAGAGATGATAATTTTGGTCTACACTTTGAATAGTATTCCTTAGGAATTTCGGTCCAGAAAATTTTCCTCAGGAGCATCACAAAAAAATTTCCCTAATTCAATAGATATTCAGTCGTCTTCTTCAATAGAAATATATCTAAGATTCATCCTTACCTCAAATTCTTCTTTTCCTTAAGGAGATCCAAATTTTCTTACTTGAACATAAGATCTGAATTGTGTAAAAAGAAGGAGGTTGAATTTCACATATATATAGATTTTTTTGGGCCGAATGTGTGCCTCTTATTTTGTGGCTCACTTGACTAGGATGAGGGCCAACATGACTAAATTTGGAGCCAAATAAATTTAATTTTAAAAAATATTTTTTTCTATTTTACAAGAACATGAAGAACATGCCTTTAATATTTATTTTGACCAAGCATGAAGAACATGATTTACATTAATTATTATAAATACATCAAGACCAAAAATATAAATTATAAAGACCAACAATAGCTACAAAATTCAACATCTTGGAATAGCGAACAAATTATTCAATAACATTGTTCCTAGGAAGTAAGGAACATGCAAAATGCACTCTTTGGGGACAACTCTCTAATTACAAGATCAAGAAATCCTACGAGAACTTCAAACCATAATTATCACTACAAATAAAAATATATATAATAAAATATTAGCAAGACAAATCGAGGAAATCACTAGTAGAGATGGCTTCCTAAATAAGCATGATCACCCTTGCGTGATACCTTGGACTAGCCTCCCTTTTGGGAATCCCTGCAACAAATAATTATTAAGAAATCAAATGTAATATATAAACCTAGAAGAGGATATTTCCACAAAGGTGCATTCATACTTATGAAAGCTTATCACTTGGAAGCAAGTCATGCAAATATTCCCAAACATGTGATTTGGTAGAAAATATAGAGGAAAAACTTATGGCCTAAAGTTTTTCATTTTCTTTTGTTTCTAGCTAGAATAAAGAAATTATCTTGGGATAAGATAATTATTTAAGGACTTCTAATCCCCTCATTATTTTATGCATGCCACTCAAATGTTGAAGATGTTGAGAACCTCTTCAATGTTTTTCCCTTCTCTAAATTCCCATGGACTCAAGTGACTCTTCACTTCAAGAAGAATGACAAAGATAAAAGCATTGTTTTCAAAACCATAACCATTTGGAGATTTGAACCATTCCTTAGGGTTTTTATCAATAGAGATTGGATCCTCCTATCAAGATTCCTCCTATGGGAATCCTAGAAGGAGTGCAACTACCACATCTTCCACAACTACAGCTTTGAGGTTGACACAGTCTACAACAAAATCCTACTATATTCAAGAATTTATTTTTCTACTCCCTTATTTAGAGTTGGATTGGAATATAAAACTACCAAATCAACCATTTTTTAGCTCCTTTAGCTTTCCCCTCCCTTTATGCCCCTGCCAAGCTTCCCTCTACCTACCATCCTTCCTCTTTAATTCTCTAGTCCCACATCCTCCAAGCTTCCTTAAACTCAATTTTGATGGTGCCCCTAAAGAAAATCATATGGATTTTGGCTATGGAGGTGTTTTGAAAGATGATCAAGGATCCATCATTTTTATATGTGTAGGCTCTGTAGGCTTCACCAAGAACAATTAAACTGAGTTATTTTCTCTTGAACTTGTCCTTTAAATAATAATCAAGGGAAAAAAATCTAAGCTAGTTAGTGAAGGAGAATCTCATATTGTAGTCTCCATGATCAGTAAAATTATCCATGGATTATCTTTTATAAATTTATCCCAAAGTGGGCACCTATAAAATTTTCTAGGTCAAATTGAAAATTTTTCGTCTAGATTTTCTATCATCATACTAAATCATTTTCATAGAAACATTAATAAAATTGCAAATAGGTTAGCTAAGGAAGACTACTCTAGATTGAATACTCCTCTCAATATTACCTAGGATGATATTCCCACATTTGTATCAAAAAATAATAATTGAGAGGTTTTAGAAAAAATTGATTCTCCTACCCTAGATGGGGTGAGAAGGGAATTTGTTAGAAATTAATTAACGGACAATGAAATACACAAAATATTTTCGAAGCACGAATAAAAAAAATTCATAAAATAAGAGACATAGAATTACGTGGTTCACCCAATTTTGGCTACGTCCCAAGTCTGGTTATGCATTAAGGAGTACATATCTTCTTCTATGGCTTGCTCCCACTTCTTCCTTGTTTCTACCTGCATTTCTTCTTCATATATTTCTCGTTCACTAGAATCAGTCAACAATACATAGAGAGTATTGTTTAGGGGGTCTACTTATCTTGGTAGATATTCTAGAACCACTTTCAGGTGTTTGAGGTGCCTATTATTGTTGTGATTGTTGTTATTGTGGCTGCTAATCATTATGATTTCTAGGCACCTTTACTTTTCATGTGATCTCATCAAGCACTGTGTATTCTTTGTTTTCTTTTTCCTATTTATTTCCCTGCATTTGACCCTTATACAATACCTTTTCATTGAATATAACATATATTCTCCTAATGATTTTGTGATTTTCATAATCATATAATTGATAACAAAAAACATTCACACCATATCAAATAAAGGTACATTTCTTTGATTTTTCCTCAATATTTGTGAGTCTATTTTCTTTATTGATGTCAACAAAGGATTCACAACTAAAAGAATTTAAAAATGAGTATTTTATCATTTTACATTTCCATGCCTCCTCTGGAATACGACCATCCACAGAACTTGAAGGCCCTCTTTTTATTATATAAACAATAGTATATACAACATCTGCCCAAAATTGTAAGGGAAATCCTACATGCAATCTCATGCACCTTGAACACTCCATGATTTTCTTGTTCATCCTTTCTCCCACGCCATTTTCATGTGGTGTTCCCAGAACTGTATTCTCTCTGTGATTTCCATGCTTTGAATAGTAGTTATCAAACTCTTTGTTGCAATATTCACCTCCATTGTATGATATGACACACATCAACTTCTTTCATGTCTCATTCTCAACTAAATATTTCCATTTCTTGAATGTATCAAATACATCATATTTATTTTGAATATAATAAATCTATGTTTTCCTAGTTACATCATCAATAAAAATAACATAATAGTGAGATCCACCAAGAGATGATACATGAGCAGGTCCCCATACAACTGTCTGCACAAGCTCTAATTTTCCACTCTTATTTTTCTTCCCAACTCTAATAACTCTCTTTTTTTTTTCCATAAACATAATTTTCAGATAAATCCAAATCAACGTGCTTTAGACCGGGCAACAAATTTATTGGGTGAATAATTTGCATCCCCTTCTCACTCATGTGTCAGGTCCTATGATTCCAAAGATTAGTATATGCTCCTGTGGAGGTTAAAGCATTAACATAATTAGAAATACTATTGCATAAATAAAATGTACCAACCTTTTCTCCTTTGGCTATTACCAAGGCTTCTTTAGGGACCTTCTAGGTTTTTTCTGTAAAAGTAGTTACATAACATTTACCTAGATTGAAATCAGATTTTTCTTCATATCTGGAACATGCCTTACCTCCTTCAATATCCATCTATTTCCATTCTGTTTCTTTATAAAAAACTTACACAGTCCAATGATTTTACAAGGTTTATCATCACCCAGACGAACCTATCCAGAATATCCTTGAACATGGTCATGAAAATGTTTCCTATCAGGTGTGGCATGGAATGAGGCCCCTAAATCTACCACTCAGGCATCAATAAAATTCTATAATGAAAGGATCAAATCATATTTCAACACGTGACCTATCATATTTTCTTCATGATTTTTCTCTTGCTATCCATCTCCTTCTTTTCACTTCTGAGTTTTACAGTCTTTCTTCAGGTGCTCTTTCTTCCCACATTTCTAGAACACTATCCTAGATCTGGATTTGGATCTACCTTTTATTAACTTGCTGTGATTTATGTCCTCCTTCATCTTTCAATTTTTCTTCCCCTAGTCTCTGTAGTCAAAGAATTGCTTGATGTCTCACTAGATATTTTTCGTCGAATTTCCTCGCCAAGGATGGCACCAAAAACATCATCAAAATTTAAAGTAATAGATACAGAGACATAGTTACTAATAGCCATAACCAGGCCATTCCAACTTTCTAGAAATGAGAATAGAAATAAAAAACTCCTAACTTCATCATCAAAATTTACCCCTACAAGACTTAATTGACTGGTAATCATGGTAAATTCATTTAAATGATCAACAACAGATCCACCTTTTGACATCTTCATATTAAATAGATGCTTCATAAGAAATACGTTATTTGAGTCTAAGGGTTTTTCATATAGTTTGTCCAATGTCATCATTAAACCTTATGTTGTCGTTTCCTTTGAAATGTTGAATGCAAATGACATTTCCAAACACAATCGTATTGTTCCTGGTGCTTTTATGTAGAGAATCTCCCATTCTATTTTTTTCATACTCGTCGAATTCTTTGATTTTATACTCAATTTTAGGTACAAATATTTCTGATATAGATAATATTCCATCCGCATCTTCCACAGCTGGTAGTTTTAGTTGTTAAATTTCTTGACACTAAACTTACCATCTTCTTCCATTTCTCCCACTCGAACCAGGAAACCTTCTCTCCTGTGGGTTTATCAGCCAAATAAACCTTCAGCTCTAATACCAGTTGTTAGAAATTAATTAACGGAGCAATGACATACATAATATATTGTGGAAACACAAATTAAAAAAACACATAAAACAAGAGA
Organism: Pinus albicaulis; assembly: GCA_034641835.2. Taxonomy (NCBI): domain Eukaryota; kingdom Viridiplantae; phylum Streptophyta; class Pinopsida; order Pinales; family Pinaceae; genus Pinus; species Pinus albicaulis. The sequence continues at coordinate 1,508,498,241 of CM076575.1, read as the reverse complement.
GACATAGATATATGTGGCTCACCTAATTTGGGCTACGTCCATGGAGAAACATCCAGTCCTTCCTTTTATATTATCCAGCAAAATGAAGAGATAAAACCTACAACAGATTCGTTGTAATTTCCTATTCTCTCTCATGTAGTCTCCTCTCTTCTCTCTCATAATAATCATACCCAACCGCAATACAATTCCCTCATATAAACTGAGGGTTTCCTTCTAGGTCCAAAAAAAACCCTAAATTGACATAACATCTACAATTAGATCATCTGCTTAATGAACAACCGAGATTAACTAAAAAATTACAATATTTTACAAGGAAAAATTTCATCTATTTTTAGCTTCGAGGGTGCTACCCCTGAATCCCCACTAGGGGGGGGGCACTCCAAACATGTTGTCACCCCCCATTGGACCCCCCTTGTAACAATAGTGGGGGGCAAGCCTCCCACACCCCATCATCATGGATTGGGATCCAAACGCAGCTAAAACAATACCTCTAAATCAGGAATATAATCAGGCTCCACATGCAAAAAAAGTAATAAAGGAGGGGATGGTGAGGTCGTTATCACTCAATGCGATGAATGGAGGATGCATGCTATGTCATCCCCCATCCATAATATTCATATATGTATCCTTCCCGACATCCATAAATTAACATATACCTTAATGCTATGGAAATTCCACTCATGCATATTTAGTGCCACGTTCCTACTCTCGTTGACTCCCTTGGGTAAACCCACGAAGTTGGGTTACACTTTTGTGAGAATCGAGGGCGGAAAACATTTTTTCTCAATAATTCGGCCGAAATTTTATAAAATTTTAGCTGAACTATTCGAGATTTCAGCCGAACTTCTGAAATTAGTTCTGTCGAACTCATTCTGTCGTTTACATTGATGGCATACTGACGACGTGGGAAAACATACTTTTGGCCGAAGATGGGAAAACCAGAAATAAAATTTTGGCTAAACTTTTAAAATAGTTCGGCCGATATTTTAAAATAGTTCGGCTGAACTTGTTCTTATAAATATATCGGCCTGAAAACCTTAACAGGTTTCTTATGCACATGTGTCTCGCTTCTGTCTTTGTCTCATGTCTATCTTTGTCTCACTCTGTTGCGGTGTTTCTGTTGCGGTGTTGCTCTATTGAGGTCTATTGTGGTGTTGCTCTGTGTCTATTGGGGTGTTATAGTTGCTCTGTTCAGGTATGTTGCGGTGTTGCTCTATGTTTTTTTGTTGATTTTTGTTTTGTTTGATTTTAATTTAATTGTTTTTGTTCACAGGGAATTTGGTCCCGGCTTCATCCTCGTTGTGGCTTCGTCTGTGAATTTCTGCGAACTGATCTCCCAGCTTCATCCTCGTTGCGGCTTTGTCTGTGAATTTCTGCGAATTTCCAAGTATGAAATCCTATCATTAAAATCCTGTTAAACATTAAATGGTTAAACTAGGATATGATACCATGCTCCATTTAACTGGTATGTTCTATTCTTGCAAAAATTACTTTTTCCTTTTATTATCCCAATTAAAATTCTACTTTAAATAGAAATCACATTAACCATTAGATCAATCTTGATAGCAATTGTATATAGAACATAGAAACTGTCCTCCAAAATCCAAACAACATTTGACTGACCGAAAGATGCTCAGAAAACCAATCGAAACATCCAAGTGTCACCTCTTAAATCTCTTAGGAAACTCGAATCTGAAATCTCTTAGGAAACCCGAATTTAAGCCTCTGCAATTTTGGTTAAGGATCTTGACAATAATTGTATATAGAACATAGAAATAAAATGTAGAAGACAAAATAGATAAGGGAAAAACCAACAAATCTTCTTCTTCTTAATAGATATAAATGTTTAGAGAGAGAGATAATCAAACTGTCTTGACTTTCAAACTTTCCTCCAAAATCCAAACGACAGTTGACAATTGTATATAGATAATAATTTTGGTCAAGGATCTTGATAGTAATTGTATATAGAACATAGAAATAAAATGCAAATCTCTTAGGAAACCTGAATTTAAGCCTCTGCAATTTTGGTCAAGGATCTTGACAGTAATTGTATATAGAACAGAAATAAACTATAGAAGACAAAACAGATAAGGGAAAACCCAACAGATCTTCTTCTTCTTAATAGATATAAATGTTTAGAGAGAGAGATAATCAAATTGTCATGACTTTCAAAATGGTAGATAAGAATTTTGGTCAAGGATCTTGAAAGTAATTTTATATAGAACATAGAAATAAAATGAAAATCTCTTAGGAAACCCGAATTTAAGCCTTTGCAATTTTGGTCAAGGATCTTGACAGTAATTGTATATAGAACATAGAAACAAAATGCAGAAGACAAAACAGATGAAGGAAAACCTAACAGACCTTCTTCTTCTTAATAGATATAAATGTTTAGAGGGAGAGATAATCAAACTGTCTTGACTTTCAAACTGTCCTCCAAAATCCAAATTAAAGTTGACCGAAAGATGCTCAGAAAACCAATTGAAACAACCAAGTATCACCTCTGAAATCTCTTAGGAAACCCGAATTTAAACCTTTGCAATTTTGGTCAAGGACTACATAGTTGAATTGCCTTCAATGTAGGTCAATAGAGGGTCTAAACCTGCAATTGATAATCCCATAGCTTCGTTCTTTCAGCCTTCAAGAACTCACTCAAGATTCCTCTCAAAATATCCTTCTAGAAAAAAGATAATATTTCTTATGCATGCACAATTATAGTAGTGTTAAAGGGAACAATTTTTTTTTTATATGTATTTGAGGTATGTTACACTCTTACCTATCATATCAGATAGTTTGAATTCTTGAACTTCCTTAAATATCTATGGTTGCTCACCTTCATTCAATATTGGGTAAAAGGTCATGGTCTTACCTTAATTTCTATTCTAATTCCCTTTCCTAACTTTGATTTTCCTTTTGACCTTGGAGATAAACCCAATCATTAAATATGATAGTCATCCCTTCTAGGGAACTTAGTATGGGTTGTTTAGTGGTTTCCAACCCTTATGATGATGTGAGGTGGTGTTTCAAACATGGGAGTAACTTGTGTTTGCATGTGATGCTCACAGGCCATGGTTTCTTTTGTGGGTTATAGACGGTTTAGTTCTACCTCCTAAGATAAAATTTCTAAAAAACATGAAATATTCCTTAAAATTAAAATAGATCTATACTAAGGATTAATATTTATACGTATTTCTACCATATAAATTCTAAAGATAATTAATCACATATGTGTTAAAGTAGAATATGAAATAAGCCCTTTTTACACTTGGCTTGGTTCTTAGGTACATAGATGTGTGGGTTTGGGAATGTGCTTCACATGAAAAGTAATAGGGAATGGATTTAGTGGAAATATTTTATAAGATCAGGACCCAAACAATGAGAGAGAGAAAAAACCTTTTATATTCAATGTAAAACACATGCATTAACATATAATTGTGATATTTTCCTTTCTTTCCAACTTAGTCCATCCTTCTAGAAAAATGCCTTTTAATAAAGTAGATATATCCATAGTGATCCACTAATATTTTTTCACCAACAACTATTCCATTTTGGACTTATATATCTCAAAACTATGCTAATTGAATTTATGCATCTATATCTTTAAACTACTCAAAGATTTTATTACACCATAAGAATCATTTCGATATATCTCCCATTTTAATTGGGTCTATCACATTTCGAGAAAAACACATTAGCCATAAAAGTTTCCTATTGAAACCAAAATTAATTTGATACAAAACATAGGCTTTGACCTTATATATTTAATTGTTTCAAACATATTCTTAATAAAATGAAAAATATTCAATGTAAAACACATGCACATTAACATATAATTGTGACATTTTCCCTTCTTTCCAACTTAATCCATCATTATAGAAAAATCCCTTTTAATGAAACAGGTATATCCATAGTGATCCACTGATATTTGTTCACCAACAACTATTCCATTTTGGATTTATATATCTCAAAACTATGCTCATTGAATTTATGCATCTATATCTTTAAACTGCTCAACTCTTTTATCACACCATACGAATCATTTTGATATATCTCCCATTTTAATGGGGTCTATCACATTTCGAGAAAAATAAATTAGCCATAAAATTTTCCCATTGAAACCAAAAGTGATTTGATACAAATAAATGGTTTTAACCTTATATAGTTAATTGTTTCAAATAGATTCTTAATCAAATGAAAAATATTCAATGTAAAACACATGCATTAACATATAATTGTGATATTTTCCCTTGTTTCCAATTTAGTGGACATCCTTCTAGAAAAATCCCTTTTAATGAAGCAGATATATCCAGAGTGATCCACTGATATTTGTTCACCAACAACTATTCCATTTTGGACTTATATATCTCAAAACTATGCTCATTTAATTTATGCATCTATATCTTTAAACTACTCAACTATTTTATTTCACCATATGAATCAATTCGATATATCTCCCATTTTAATGGGGTCTATCACATTTCGAGAAAAACACATTAGCCATAAAAGTTTCCCATTGAAACCAAAAGTAATTTGATACAAAACATAGGTTTTAACCTTATATAGTTAATTGTTTCAAATAGATTCTTAATTAAATGAAAAATATTCAATGTAAAACACATGCACATTAACATATAATTGTGATATTTTCCCTTCTTTCCAACTTAGTCCATCCTTCTAGAAAAATCCCTTTTAATAAAGCAGATATATCCATAGTGATCCACTGATATTTGTTCACCAACAACTATTCCATTTTGGACTTATATATCTCAAAACTATGCTCATTGAATTTATGCATCTATTTCTTTAAACTACTCAACTATTTTATTACACCATAGGAATTATTTCTATATATCTCCTATTTTAATGGGGTCTATCACATTTCGAGAAAAACACATTAGCCATAAAAGTTTCCCATTGAAACCAAAAGTGATTTGATACAAACATAGGTTTTAACCTTATATAGTTAATTGTTTCAAATAGATTCTTAATAAAATGAAAAATATTCAATGTAAAACACATGCACATTAACATATAATTGTGATATTTTCCCTTCTTTCCAACTTAGTCTATCCTTCTAGAAAAATCCCTTTTAATGAAGTTGATATATCCATAGTGAACCACTGATATTTGTTCACCAACAACTATTATATTTTGGACTTATATATCTTGAAACTATGTTCATTGAATTTATGCATCTATATCTTTAAACTACTCAACTATTTTATTACACCATAGGAATCATTTCTATATATCTCCCATTTTAATTGGTTCTATCACATTTCCCATTGTAATGGGGTCTATCACATTTCGAGAAAAACACATTACCCAAAAAAGTTTCCCATTGAAACCAAAATTAATTTGATACAAAACATAGGTTTTAACCTTATATAGTTAATTGTTTCAAATAGATTCTTAATAAAATGAAAAAATTTCAATGTAAAACACATGCATTAACATATAATTTACTCGAGAAACCCAAAACGAGAAGATCATTTTTTTTATTAGTATATTAATTTTTAGACCATTAGACACACACACACACACACATATTCATGTATATATATATGTATATATCCCATTATAATTATAAACTACCAATCCATTACCTTGGATCAGATAAAAATTTAGTTCTTTAACTAAAACTGTAGAACCATGAGGTAAACTACCATGCACTAGAAAAATGCTAAAAGAAAAAACCATGTGATGAAAACCATCATAAAGGGAGAATTATTTTTCCCAAAAACATTTTTTTGGGGTACTACCCTTGAACACCTGTGTGTGGGGAATTTTTCGTCTATATGAAACCCTAAATTGGGGGTCCTTTTCTCCCATTTTATTCCCACCACTATGCTTAAAAAAATATATAGTGCATGGGGGTATTCACATAAAGAATATAACGCATACCAAACATCCAATATTTCTCCTTAATGTGACCATCAATGTTGCAAAGGTTAGAATTATTTGTACTACCCTTGCATGGATGTGTAGTGGATATTTTATTCTTATCTTCCTATTTCTAGTTCTTATTCCCCTCCTTCAAAGCTTCTTGGTGCTATTTTTTCTTCAAACCACTTAAGTACCATTCATTTTGGCCTATGGTTTCTAGATAATGTGTGTATACACATGGCTCATACATTATCCTTAGCTTGGAAAGAATCACTTGTTTTTGTAGATGGTTATATAAACCCTGCATATACTTAAGGAGTACATTTGGGCTCTTGGGAAAGATATCCAATAATATGACCATATTTTTGAACTTAGTACAATCTTATACACCCTTATGTCTACATAAATTAGTGTGAGGGATTCCACGGGTCCTCTACACACTTCATAGGGTATAATTGGGACAGGTAATGTTAACTTCTACAAGTTCTATAGGCAGAGTCTGTAAAGGGCCAGGTAGCCTCTAGATCTCATATTTTATGAAAGGTGACATATCCAGTAAATGCCCCTACAGTCAATCTCTGGAATAGATCTAAATAGAAGTTATTCATTTAAATATCCATAAACCACAATCACTTTAAGGCAAACTGTGTACATGTGTCATTTCTCCCATAAATTCTTAGGAAAAGTTTTTAAAGCATACATTTCATGTTAGCTTTATCCCATTAACTTTAAAACATGTTTTTTGTAAGTGAATAAAATAATTTTGCAAACCATGTAAATGTCATTTCTCCCACAAACTAAAGGCTTTCTCTCATTAATTCAAGGCAAACTTTAAGGCCTAAAAATTGAACCTAAAGTGGCTGAACTCTCATAGGATTTTGAACTTCCATAGGATTTTAGTCTGTCTAGTGAGTGTTAACTTCTACAAGTTCTAAAGGCAGAGTCTATAAAGGGCCAGGTATCCTTTGAATCTCATCTTTTCTCAAAGGTGTCATATCCAGTAAATGCCCTTACAGTCAATCTCTGTAACAGATCTAAATATAATTTCTTCATTTTAATATCCATAAACCACTACCACTCTAAGGAAAACCTTGTACATGTGTCATTTCTCCCTTCTCCCATAAACATTTAGGAAAAATTTAAGGCAAACTAGTTGTTTTAGTAAGTGCATAAAATAAGTTTGCAAACCATGTAAATGTCATTTCTCCCACAAACTAAAGGCTTCCTCCCATTAATTCAAGGCAAACTTTAAGGCCTAAAAACTGAACCTAAAGTGGTTGAAATCTCATAGGATAGTATCCCCCAAACTCAAGGCTTTCCCCCATTAATTCAAGGCAAACTTTAAGGCCTAAAAATTGAACGTTGTTTTAGTAAGTGCATAAAATAATTTTGCAAACCATGTAAATGTCATTTCTCCCACAAACTAAAGGCTTCCTCCCATTAATTCAAGGAAAACTTTAAGGCCTAAAAATTGAACCTAAAGTGGCTGAACTCTCATAGGATAGTATCCCCAAACTCAAGGCTTTCCCCCATTAATTCAAGGCAACCTTTAAGTCCTAAAAACTGAACCTAAAGTGGCTGAACTTCCATAGGATTTTAGTTTGTTGGTTGAGTCTTAACTTCTACAAGTTCTAAAGAAGTCTGTAAAGGGCTAGGTAGCCTCTCGATCTCATCCTTTCTTAAGGCATGTTATTTAACTAGATGTGATTTATGCCATAAATTTTAAGGAAAATTTTGATGCAAACCATGCATGAACGATGTATATGTGTCATAAATCTCCCTTAAACTCTAGGCAATGCAATCTTTAATGCATCTCATTCCTAGATGTGAATTCTACCATAAAATTTAAGTCAAACTTTAAGATAAACCATGCACATGTCATTTATCTCATGCACATGTGTCATTTCTCCCATGCATTTGCAATAAATGTCAATTTAATATTATTTTATTGAATTTTTTTTCAAGGATAAAAAAATCCACTAAATATGGTTGAAAATGGAAATTATGCATAGATGTTTCTTGTTATCCCAATCCAGGAAAAGAATTGATTACATATGTGTTTTCCAATATTGCAACTAGCAAAGTCATCCAAAGGAAAATGAATATACCGGGAAGAAAAACAAACAACGAGGCATATTATATTGCATTGATAGAAGGCTTGGGAACAACTATGGAGTATGGATCAAATGGAATTGTAGTTTTCACCAATTCTAAACTTGTGTGCAACCAGATGAATGGCATGTACCAAGTTAAGAATGAGAGGCTAAAAGAACTGCATGGAATAGAAAATAATATTGTTAGCCAATTTCAATTTTTTAGTATAAGACATTGTAAAAATGTGAATAAGATGTCTGCTCTATTGCGTGGGGAAATGCCAATTCAGGATTAATCTATCAAAGATGAATTAATAGATGAATTAGAATTATATGGGGCAATTCCAATGCAAGATTCATCTCTCAAAGATGAATTAGTTTTGAGATGCTCTTCTTCAAAAATTCAAGATTCATCTCTCAAAGATGAATTAGTTTTGAGACGCTCTTCTTCGAAAATTCAAGATTCATCTCTCGAAGATGAATTAGTGTTGATATGCTCTCCTTCAAAATTTGTTGGTGGAAATTGTAACATATCTTGGATATGTGTGTGTTTTGTACTTATAAATGTGTCTTTTTTAATGACCATGTGTTTTTTTCAATTATATACCAAGTGTGCTCCCACCACACCATGTCAAGCGCAACTTGGTGAACTTCACATTTGCAACAAGTGGTGAACTTCACATTTTTATAAAGTTAAAATGAGGGGACTTCAATAAATTTTTTGTTTAAATGGAGTTTCACGCTTCTTTTTTAATGACAATGTGTTTTTTCAATTTAATACCAAGTGTGCTCCTACCATGTAAAGCGCAATTTGGTGAACTTAGCATTTATATCATTTTTTTTGCTTAAATTGAGTTTCACACATCAATTAGTGCTTTGAAAGTTGTGTTTTACATCATTTGTGTACACTAAATTACATTAATTTTCTGAAATTTATTTTGAATTTATTTTAAATAGTAATTTCAAAAAAATAATTGTAAATGTCCATTGTAGATATATATATCATGGAGGATGAACAACAAAGATCAACAGAATCCTATATCTCTACGAGAGAGGGGGATTAGGGATTGAGGGGTGTTCATGGTATTTAAATATAAGCTTAAATCTCTATACATATACATACATGTGTGTATATATGGAATTGATTTTTAGCAATTTTGTGAGTTAAATTAGTTGTTAATAAGTTTCATTTTTTATATTTTAGGATCCAAGAGGAGAAGGGTGTCTACTCCATCAATGGAGCATGCCCATGGTTCACACAATCGTGGTATGGTTCACGCAATTTAATCAATGAATATGTACATGTATTCATACATATGAATTTATTTTTTAATTGATTATAAATTCATATTTGTTTATGAAGCTTCTCTCTCGTCTCCTGAGGTTGGTGGTGGTTCAGATTCCCTTAGAGGGCCATCAGTAAGTGCTGGCGGGTTGCATGAATATGGTGATATGTATTCCTCTAGAGGCCAATCAAAAGATGGTCGTGTTGGTTCTCAACCAATTGATGGTCGTGTTGGTTCTCAACAAGGTCATTCTGGTTCTCAAAAGTTTCAGGGTGAGCAACATGCTAGCCAAGCACATCGAGATGGACATCAATTTGAATATTTTATTTCATTCAATTTGTACAAATTTTTTTACATGTGTTTTTTTAATATACAAAATTTTATATATTAATGCAAAGGCTGAAAATGTTGCTCCAAATGTTGCTCAAAAAAGACGTAGGGTAAAACGCGTCATTCAAGAAGAAGGTTTTCCACCAACTACGACTTATTCAGCTGACATTTCTGATATACCTTGGGAAACAAACATGCAGCAATGCACCTTAGAAAGTTGCCAACATCTTCATGCAAAATTGCAGAGAGATCTCGTGGCTTTGACTCTATCTACTGAGAGTAAACAAAGCTTGGAAATTATTACACACTCTTTAGGCGAACTAGTAGATGTGTACCGAAATCTTGGGCCAACCACTGATACTTTTGTAGAAGTCATGAGAAAAATAAAGGAAACAGTGATGGGTCCCGATAAATCATAGGTTGTTAAACAAAGAGTTACAACCGATATGGCCAAGTCTATGTTTAATTTTAAAGAAGGGACGAAAAGAAAGATGTTGAAGGTGCAATATTTCAAGCACCCTAATATATCTCACTATTTGTATGATAGACACCTTGTGGCCTATGGAAGACTCCCATGGAATGATGAGGTTCCGCTTTATTTGCAGAATTATTTTATTTAGAATTACTTTTGGAAATGAAACCCAATTACAATGACCTTCCCTCTAATGTTTTTGGTCCTGGGAAAGGTCGATTGTGCGACCGTAGGGGCACTAGGCATGATGTTGAGTTTCCTCGCCCTGAGACACCATTGGTTAGTTGACATTTTTGTGTCGAAAATTTGTGGTCAGAGGGCCACTTCTCAAATTAGTCGAGAAGAAAGGGATGCCATAATTGACAATGTTCATAGTGGATTGGGTGGAGTCGATGTTTTTTTGAATCGACAAAGAGCACATGAGAATGCACGCACTAATTTTGTGTATTATACAGATGAAGAGATTAACAACATGAGTGTTGAAGATCTCAAAACATATGCAAAGAATTGTCGCAATGGTTGGCGGGACCTAATTGTTCATGAGGAAGAGGGCATGGGAATGGTATGTGTTAATGGTTAGGGTTCAATTATTTTAACACATGTACAATTTGTAATAAATACATATGTACATACATTTGTTTTTATACATTAATCTAACAAAAATGTGTCATTATATGTTAACACCATTTGCAGTTGTCACGCTTGATGAATGCAGAACATTTTAGTATCACAGTTGGAGCCTCTGGTTCAAACAATCAAGATGGGTCTCACCATCAATCATACAATAAAGATGGTTCTCACCATCAAGATATGATGGCAAATGTTAGTGTTTTTTAGGTGAACATGATCATTGAGAATTATTTTTCATCTATTATTAGATATATCGAAACATGATGAGATATTTTTAAAATAAATAATTGTGCACACATGTACATGTACATATATATAATAAAATGTTTTAACAAATTCTGATTTCGTCCGATTTTTTTTGGATGGCAGTACCTTCTTCTTCTTTGGGAGATATACCTTCTACTTCCTTAGGAGATGTGTGAAATCCATAAGTATGTTGGAAATGTTTTCATTGATTGCACAGGAGATGGCAAAGGAGGAGCACCTGAAACAGCAACTAGACAAAGAGAGAAGCAAAGTAGCAGAGAACAGAGGCAGCAGAGAGGTAGCAGAGGCAGCAAAAAGAGTAGTAAGGTAGCAGGCCATCGAATAGAAGTGTAAGTGGATGCTTTTGTAATTGATGACATTTATATATATTGGTGAAGGAGTGTTTCCAATTCCTGTGTGAAAATGTATGTATTCTTGATTAAACTCTGCAAGAAGAATATTGAATTTCATGGGCAAGTGTGAAGCTCTGCATTGTGGGTTAATTTTGTGGCTTTGTGTGAAATAGAGCATTGTTACAGGTTTTCATTCGCATCTTTGAGAAGGGTCGACCCTCGACCACTGAAGGGTCGACCCTATTGGAGGAAATCAATTCAGTCCTTGATTTCATAGGATTTGGTTGAAATTGAATTGATATGAGCAGGGAGTGCTATAACTTGGTATGGAACCTAGAAAGTGGAAGATCAGGATAGAGACAGGGTTTTTGTAAATTGGTTATATTTGTATATATGGAGGATTGATTTTGAGTTATGTAATTATGGAACCGTGAAGTTCTAAGGTTTTAACTCAAAATTTGGTTATACTGTATAAGCGGTGAAATGAGGGCCGGTTTGAGATCACAGTAATGTGTGACTGTATGACTATGAAATTGAATGGAATTCGATGATGCTAGGAGTGTATTCTTATGAGTACAGTTATGAAGCGAGTATAACTGTGTTGAACTATAAAATTGCCAAACAGATGAGCTGCGATCGTGAGGGTTAAGCGAAACCATGGAGGCTACGTTTGTGTATTTAATGGAACCATGCAATAAATAGTAGAAGTAGCTTTAGAAAGTGTTGAAGATTGACGGTGGAGATCGTATCAGAAATAGAAGATCAACGGTGGAGATCTAATCACATCGGCGATTCCAAATCGCATCGGCAGGATGGAAAAACAATGTAGCGACAGTTTGAAAGTTGCGATTGCGATTGAGCGATTTAATCTCAATCGTCTGATCCCACTTAACAGCAACCATTGGATCTACATCAGATTCATCGCATCGGAGATTTCTAATCGCATTGGTGCAACGGAAGTGCAAGTGAACAAGTTGTTGAATGTTGCGATTGCGATGGTGCGATCCAATTGTAACCGTTGGATCACGGTCGATAGCAACCGTTGGATCATGAAGTGAGTCAGAGTAGGGTCCACAGTGACCCATCGCATCGGCAGAGATTCAAACACGAAAATACAATAATTTCCTTTGTTAAAGTGCTTCGGCGGATAAAAGAGAAATATAACGTATGACTTTGAAATGCCGAAATATTGCATGGTGGGACCTTCACGAATCGCATCGACGAAAATCAAATGACCAAAGGCACAATAGGACTTCTAAATGTTTCAATTGCAATTGAGCGATTGAATGTTAGCCGTTGGATTTGATGAAGGATGGATGGCGGATTTTTTAATCGCTTGATAGCTAGTGGGACCCCTAGCTCATCGCATCGGCAGAAATCATATGACCAAGGCACAGTGGACCATTGAAGTTTGAAATTGTGATCAATTGCATCGAAATGATTGCAAAGGATGTAATCGCAATCGGAAATAATCGGAGGAGTCTCATCGCATCAAAAAATAGAACGAGTTCAGAAAGTGGGCCCGAAAGGCTAATCTCTTTGTTAAAAAGTTCTATGGTTATATGCCAAGAGTTATTTGGTCTTAATAGAAGAAGCAGTGTATATGCGTTGAGTAGTTTGATCCATATGAAGAACTTCTGCAGTGTAAAATACTGAGAATTTTGATAAAGATGCCAGATTTGAAACAGAATTTGGGAAATGCATTCTACATGCATGGAAAACAGGAAAGTCTTCAGAACTAGAAAAGACAGAGACAACAGCAGAAAAAACAAACACACAGCGAGCCAAGAAATGAATGGGTTGAATTGAAATTTGTATTGTAACTGAAAATGTAAATGCTTCTATTGATTTTATATTTTTTTTGATGCAAAGGCAAGTCTCCGGAGGCAAATAAATTTCTCACTGTAATGTTGAAATGTATACATATTGTAATATTTTCCGCTGAATGAGTTGGACGAAGGAATGAGAAGGCAAAAGTCAAAGAGTGAAGGCTATTCATTTCGATTTCCCAGTAGAATACAAGCAGTCGAGAGGTGAACTCTATAAATGATATCTCATAGATATGTATAGAGAGGTTAGAGAATGCAGAAATGAAGCAATGAGGCAGAGAAGAAGGAGGAGCTAATAGAGAATCTGAGAAAATGCAAAGATGATGCAGTATAATGATGAATGAAAATGTTAAAAGCAGAAGAGGTGTGGTGTTGTAATACTAAGAATTAGAGATCCTGAAATCACTTCAAGCTGAAGAGCAGAATAGCTCCCATCAAAGTTTAGCTGAGCAATGTCAGTTTGTGATAACTAAGTTTGGTCTCCTTAGGTTAAGTGCTTGCAGAAATTGAGAGGAGCTGGTGGCCTGCAATAAGTTGCAGAACAGGTAGTTCTAGGTTAATGCACCTGCAGGTATCATGGAGAGAGGAATCAAGCTTTTACCTTAATCATACATGGTATATTTTCCTGGTGGTTCACTTATATCTGGTGTCTCTGTGCATGATGTTTATGTGTTGATATGGTTTATCTAATCTGCCTATTACTTGTTGCTCTCATATTAATTATGTTGTTACATTATCTTAATACTTGCTGCTCACATTTTAAGATTACTCACATATTAAGTTGAACATGAAATGAATGTGTAAATAAGTTTTAATTGAAAAGTTTTAAAAGTCCATGAATGTGTTAAACTAATTCACCCCCCCTCTCAGTTTAACTAAGGGTTCAACAATTGGTATCGGAGAAAGGTTCCTTCTGTATTAGTTTAACAACTGGAAGGAGATCCTAGGTCCCCAGGATGGCTAGTCAAGAAGGATGCTCAACAAATAAAGCCACTTTGTTCACCGTTGAAAATTATGCCTTTTGGAAAATAAGAATGAGGACATACATAATGTCTCTAGGAATAGAAGTTTGGGCTGCTGTGGAATTGGGATATGCCCCAAAGGCGACTGACTCTGAGAAAGAAGCTAAACAAGATTTTGTAGCTAATGCAAAAGCCATGAATGCACTCTTATATGGACTGTGTGTGGTATAATTTATCAAAGTAATTCACAAAGAGACTGCCAAATAAATTTGGGATACATTAGAAAACATCCATGAGGGAGAAAAAAGGTGAAGATAGCCAAACTTCAAGTCTATAGAGCTCAGTTTGAAAATATAAAGATGAATGATGATGAAGACATTTCCAGCTTCTTTTTAAGGGTTGAAGAAATTGTGAATAACATGAAAGCTCTAGGAGAAACCATAAAAGAATGTGTAATCGTTAAAAATATTCTAAGATCTTTACCATCTAGCTTTAACCCCAAGGTCTCTGCTATAGAAGAAATAGCTGATTGGGAAACTTTGACCATGAACCAATTACTTGGAAACCTAACAGCCTATGAGATGAGACTGCCACAGAGGAAGTCAAATGTGAGGGAGGTAGCCTTCAAAATAGAGAATAACAAAGAAGAAAAAGAAGATACATGCTCCTGCTCTAATGAAGAAGAGGCCAAATTTATCAGAAAATTAGAAAGAGGCTCAGGCAAGTATAAAGGTAAACTTCCATTTAAATTCTTTAACTATGGAAGATTTGGACACTACGCATCTAAGTGTCCTTTTAAGAAGACAAAGAATCAGACTCCAGAGACAGAGAAAACCAAATCAAAGAACTGGCAGAAAGGGAATAGACACAATAGAAAATCATTGTATGCCCAGCAAGACAGCAGTGCATCTGAAAGCTCAAATGAATCCTCCAATGAAGAGGGAACCTTTTAATTTGTATTGATGGCCAAGGAAGAGTTTGAAGGATTCTTTCTAGAAGACGAGGAAGAAGGTGAAGTTGATCTTGAGGGGGAGCTAAGAAGTGCCCTGAAGGAAATGTGCAGACTTAAACTAAAGTGAAGAAAACAGAAAGACATCCTCTGCAAATATGTAAGAGAAGAACAAAATTCAGAAGACCTCATTCAATTAAAAGTAGAGCTTGAAGAAGCCAAGAAGGTAGAAGACACTCTGCTGCAACAAATGAGAGAGAAAAGTCTGGAATGTGAGAAATTGGGAGAAGAAGGAGTGTGCCTGAGAAAGAAATTAGAAAAATCCCAAAGAGAATTATTATTGAATACTCCTCAAATGAAAAGCTCTGGAATGTTGGACCAAATTCTCAATGCTCAAAGGTCTCCTCTCATAAAGAATGGGATAGGCTATGAAGGAGAAACAAGTAAGTCCAAGGTAGAAGATAACAAGAACATTATTTTTGTAAAAGTTGTAAAGGATAATGAAGTAGCTCAGAAGATTCCTGCAGAAGTAGAAGCCAACAAGAACAGGATTTGTGAAGAAACAAATAGGATCAAGCAGCAACATGAAAGGACAGAGAATGAAAGGATGAAACAGTCAGCTGAAAAATACTCATACACTCATGAGGATGAATTGAACAAATTTGGAAGATGTCAAAGGAGGTTCCTCCCTCCTATGAAAAATAACACATGCTTCTCTTGTCATAAACCAGGACATATTGCAGCACATTGTAAGACAAGGCATATCAACTTGAACCAGCAAAAGATGCAGAAAATGAGAATAATACCTCAAGCAAACATATGGAAAGGACAACCACTCACCAGGTACACAAATCATTTCCATGGCTACTGTTATGCATGCAATAATTTTGGACATAAATCTGTTGAATGTAAAATGTATTCAAAAAGGGGAACAAGGTATTATACATCAGCTCAAAGGTACCTTGGTAAAATAAGATGTTATGTATGCCTCAAGCTTGGTCACAAAGCAAAAGACTGTAAGTTGCCATATACTTTAAAGAACTCTAGACAGATGATGGAACAAAACTATGAATCAAAAAGAAGAGCAGACATTATGAAGAACCCCAATAAAGTATGGAAGGAAAAGAGAAAGGGGGAGCCTGTTACCTCAATTACATAATGACTCCATCATAGTCCTAGGGGGAGATGCTCTAGGACACAAAGCAAAAATCCATCCATTGAAAAATATGAAGCAACATCCTAGGGGGAGAGCAGTTCATAGATAGTCCCCTCAAAAGTAATCCAAGAAGAGCCCCATGAAATGAGAGCAGCTATAAGATCAGGAAGGGAAAGAAAATTCCTCTAACAGAGACCTAAAGAGGAAGAAGATCATCTGAAGTATTAAATAGTTAACAGATTGATGGAAGAAGAGAATACAACAAGAATCCTTGGTGGTAGAGAGAACATCATCCATGAACATGTAAGCTAAGAAGACATCAGCACATTAAAGGATGATCACAAAGTGCATCATACTGCTAGAATTAACAATGAATCACTTAAAGAATAATGAGTAAGAAAAGTGCCTATCATCATTATGTCATTACATCATCTATGAAAAGTCCCCTTGAAGGAGTGAAAGAAAAATAAGTGATAAATATTTGAGTAATCTGCCCATGAAGATTCCTAGTAAAGAAAGTGAAGATGTCTTCGCGAAGATCATTATGTTAAGAAAGTTGAATTGTACTTAAAGAAACAATGATTTTGGAGTATTCTTAGAAAGGAAAATGCAGTGACATTCCTTTGAACAGAATGACAGAATAAACAAATGGTTAAAGATGCCAAGATCAAATTCAGGATATTGATGACTGTTGGTGTGAACAGTGGAAAGCTCAATAGTAGAATTTATGAAGGATGTCTTAATTATGGGTTAATGTGCAAGCTGAAGTGAAATCTCTGCATGGTTTATCAAAGTAGTATCAATTGGTATTTAGGTACAAGCATCATGCCTATCAACAGAATACCATGTGTTATCAGTGGAGCAGCAGTATGGTACAGGTCCTCAGGATCAAAAGATTATGGAAAAAGTGCATCAAGGTAAAATTCCCAACGTTATATGCATTCAACATGAAAAGGTCAGTAGCAGTGCTAAAGGATCAGTACCTTGTTTACACTTGAAGGATTATATTGAGCATTGAAGCAGTATCTACTTCTATACGTAACTGCATGCCTTCCTGAAGTCAGTACAGATATCTTCAAGGCCTCTTTCTTAAGATCATTCATAACACCATGTGAAGTCTATTTGCTGAGATTTAAATTAAAAATCTAGAATATGTTTTTGTAGAAGATCATCTTGATAGAATAGTTAAAATATCTGAAGTATGAAGGACTAGTTGATCATTGAAAAGAGGTTGATTCATTGATCACATCAGTAACAAGGACCTTTCAGCTATTGAGTGTAATATCCTTGTCAGCATCCTAGCTCATATCAACACTAGTAGGAAGGAAAGGTGAACCACAGCAATAAAAGATATATTGGCATCATTACAATTGAAAAGATGTGTACTATAGATGTGCATTGCAGAAAAAGACTTACTTCATCTACAACCCTCCTCAATAGATATGCATCGTAGATGAAGATTATAGTATAGACTGAAGTATAGCTAAAGCAAGCTTGATATGTCACATGGAGCATTCAAAATCTTTAAGTATTGATCCAATGATGCATATATGATTATACAAGTTTGATTATATATGGTTGCCATCACCTACACTCTATACAAGTGAAAGGAGTCTGTAATTTGGGTTTGTATCAACATACTATGTATACACAAGTTCAATAAGTCTAAAAAGTGTTCTCTCAACACCAGTTTGGAGCAGCAGGGTACAAATTCAGAAGAAGAAGGCCTAAACACATCTCAGAGAGAGGAAATGAAGAGATAGAAAGCACACTAGGAAATGTGCAACCCTTTTCCATTGATGTCAGAGGGGGAGGAAAAGCAAGTAACAAAAGAAAGGGTCTTCTAAAAGGCAAGCAGAGGAAGACTTGGAGGAAGCATTGGATTATTGGTGGATGTGTTGCCATCAATGCCAAAGGGGGAGACTGTTGGAAATGTTGTCATTGATGGCAAAGGAGGAGCACCTGAAACAGCTACTAGGCAAAGAGAGAAGCAAAGTAGCAGAGAATAGAGGCGGCACAAAGGTAGCAGAGGCAGCAAAAAGAGTAATAAGGTAGCAGGCCATCGAATAGAAGTGTAAGTGGATGCTTTTGTAATCGATGACATTTATATATATTGGTGAAGGAGTGTTTCAAATTCCTGTGTGAAAATGTATGTATTATTGATTAAACTTTGCATGAAGAATATTGAATTTCATGGGCAAGTGTGAAGCTCTGCATTGTGGGTTAATTTTGTGGCTTTGTGTGAAATAGAGCATTATTACAGGTTTGCATTCGCATCTTTGAGAAGGATCGACCACTGAAGGGTCGACCCTATTAGAGGAAATCAATTCAGTCCTTGATTTCATAGGATTTGGTTGAAATTGAATTGATATGAGCAGGGAGTGCTATAACTTGGTATGGAACCTAGAAAGTGGAAGATCAGGCCAGAGATAGGGTTTATGTAAATTGGTTATATTTTTATATATGGAGGATTGATTTGAGTTATGTAATTATGGAACCATGAAGTTCTGGGGTTTTAACTCGATGTTTGGTTATACTGTATAAGCGGTGAAATGAGGGCCGGTTTGAGATCACAGTAATGTGTGACTGTATGACTATGAAATCGAATGGAATTCAATGATGTTGGGAGCATATTCTTACGAGTACAGTTATGAAGCGAGTATAACTGTGTTAAACTATAAAATTGCCAAACAGATGAGTTGCGATCATGAGGGTTAAGCGAAACCATGGAGGCTACGTTTGTGTGTTTAATGGAACCATGCAATAAATAGTAGAAGCGGCTTTCAGAAGTGTTGAAGATCGACGGCGGAGATCGTATCGGATATAGAAGATCAACAGTGGAGATATAATCGCATCGGCGATTCCAAATCGCATCGGCAGAATGGAAAAACAATGTAGCGACAGTTTGAAATTTGCGATTGTGATTGAGCGATTTAATCGCAACCGTCCAATCCCAGTTAACAGCAATTGTTGGATCTACATCGGAGTCATCGCATCGGAGATTTCTAATCGCATCGGCGCAGCGGAAGTGCAAGTGAACAAGTTGTTGAATGTTGTGATTGCGATGGTGCGATCCAATCGCAACCGTTGGATCACGGTCGATAGCAACTGTTGGATCATGAAGTAAGTTGGAGTAGGGTCCACAGTGACCCATCGCATCGGTGGAGATTCAAACACGAAAATACAAGAATTTCCTTTGTTAAAGTGCTTCAGCGAATAAAAGAGAAATATAACATATGACTTTGAAATGTTGAAATATTGCATGGTGGGACCTTCACGAATCACATCGGCGAAAATCAAATGACCAAAGGCACAAGAGGACTTTTGAATGTTTCCGATTAAGCGATTGACTGTTAGTCGTCGAATTTGATGAAGGATGGACAGCGGATTTGTTAATCGCTTGATAGCTAGTGGGACCCCTAGCTCATCGCATCGGCAGAAATCAAATGACCAAGGCACAGTGGACCATTGAAGTTTGTGATTGCGATCAATTGCATCGAAATGATCGCAAAGGATGTAATCACAATCGAAAATAATCGGAGGAGGCTCATCAATTCGGAAAATAGAACGAGTTCAGCAAGTGGGCCTGAAAGGCTAATCTCTTTGTTAAAAAGGTCTATGGTTATATTCCGAGAGTTATTTGGTTTTAATAGAAGAAGCAGTGTATATGCATTTAGTAGTTTGATCCATATGAAGAACTTCTGCACTGTAAAATACTAAGAATTTTGATAAAGATGCCAGATTTGAAACAGAATTTGGGAAATGCATTCTATATGCATGGAAAACAGGAAAGTCTTCAGAACTGGAAAATACAGAGACAGCAGCAGAAAAAAAAACACACATCGAGCCAAGAACTGAATGGGTTGAATTGAAATTTGTATTGTAACTGAAAATGTAAATGCTTCTATTGATTTTATATTTTTTGTGATGCAAAGGCAAGTCTCCGGAGGCAAATAAATTTCTCACTGTAATGTTGAAATGTACACATATTGTAATATTTTCCGCTGAATGAGTTGGACGAAGGAATGAGAAGGCAAAATTCAAAGAGTCAAGGCTATTCATTTCGATTTTCCGGTAGAATACAAACAGTCGAGAGGTGAACTCTATAAATGATATCTCATAGATATGTATAGAGAGGTTAGAGAATGTAGAAATGAAGCAATGAGGCAGAGAAGAAGGAGGAGCTAATAGAGAATCTGAGAAAATGCAAAGATGATGTAGGGCAGATATGAAGGCTGGTGCACAGCAGTGAAGATGGTACAGAACAGAGCTGATATCCAGGTAAATCAACAAGTGTTTTTTTTAAAGAGTAAGGAAGTTGAAGCTTCCCTATCAAGTTGTAGCTTGATAAATGTCAGTTGTAGCTGACTGAGGTTGGAGCCTCCTATAGGTTGGTGCCTGCAGAAAATTTATGGGAGTCGGAGCTTCCTTGCAAGTTGTAGCTTGCAGAATTGAGGTAGGAGCCTCTTGTAGGTTGGTGCCTACAGAAAATCAGTGGTGAGAGGGAGTTGTAGCTTGCCTTTGCATCACAATAATAATAAGACGTGGTTTTCTCCCTTTATGGGTTTCCACTTATATCTGGTGTCTCTGTGCATGATGTCTATGTGTTGATATGGTTTATCTAATCTGCCTATTACTTGTTGCTCTCATATTAAGTCTACTGTTACATTATCTTAATACTTGCTGCTCACTTTTTAGGATTACTCACATATTAAGTTGAACATGAAATGAAGGTGTAAATAATTTTTAATTGAAAAGTTATAAAAGTCCATGAATGTGTTAAACTGATTCACCCCCCCTCTCAGTTTAACTAGGGGTTCAACAAAGTATGGACAATTTTTCACTTTTAAAATTTATGTTTTTAAGTTATATATTCCACCTCAAAAAGTTCCATTAAAAAATGAGATATATCTATATCTTGAGTTCTTTTAAATTTTTTGAATTTTAGGTTTTTGGAGATTTTCTTTCTGAACCACTCTTAGGATATGTACCAAATACACCAGCACAAGTATTCAATTTTTCACTTAAATATATATATGTTTTTAAGTTATAATTTATAAATTGAAGTTTAAAAGTTTTATTATAAATTGAGATATAGAGATTTTGAGTTATTTTAAATTTTTTGAATTTTAGGTTTTTGGAGATTTTCTTTTGCAACCTCTCTTAGGAGATGTGCCAAATCCACCAGCAGAAGTATTCAATTTTTCACTTAAATATATTTTTTTAAGTTATAATTTATGAATTGAAGTTTAAAAGTTTTATTATAAATTGAGATCTTGATCTTGAGTTATTTTATACTTTTAAATTTTTTGAAATTTAGGTGTCTATAGAGGATTTCTTTTCTCCACAGACTCTAGTGATGGAGATAGGAACATCCACACTATTTCAACCATTCGAACAAGTTGTCTAAATTTTTTCTTAATATTATTGAAAATAAATTTATATATATGCCTTTTCATTTGAAAATGTTTAATATATATATATATATATATATATATATATATATAACTGTACATGTATATTGTATTGTTTACTGTTGGAGATGTTCTTGTGGGGGAAGTTGTAGTGGACGAGCAACAAATGGAGAGGGAAGCTCATGAGGTATTGCATGATTTTTTTTTACATTTAGGTTTTTACATGAAGTTCTATATATTTTCACTCAATTTTAAAACATCAAATTTTAATGTTTGTACACATTGTGTACAGGTTCCCCATGCTTCACAGGATAGCTCGAGGATTGAGACTTTGCTAGGAAAGACACTATCCATCTATATTTGATGGATGATGCACATGCACTATTTGATGGATGATGCACATGCACATGTGCAACATTATATTTTCAATAGATCTAAAGTCTTAAATTTACTCTTTTACAAATCTAGTCTTATGTAGATGCAGTCATATATAACTTAATACTTAATACTTGTGAGATCTACAAATTTTGGACATATTTTATGTGAACTACATTTGGTACATGTGAATGTGATATATAATGTTTTTAAAACTTAAGTTTTGGATGGTTGAACTACATTGGCATGTGAAGTAATGTTATAGCATTATATATAATTTGTTTTGTTATTAAAACTCAAGTTTTGGATGGTTGAACTACATTTGGCATGTGATGTGAAGTAATGTTGTGATAAATATTTTTTTTTGTTTTTAAAGTGTTATAGTTGAACTACATTTGGCATGTGAAGTAATGTTACTTGATACTTATGATATATGATGTTTTGTTTTCAAAACTCAAGTTTTGATACATGTGATCTATAATGTTTTGTTTTTAAAAAGTTTTCATACTTGTGATCTATAATGTTTTGTTTTTATAACTCAAGTTTTGGATGGTTGAACTACATTTTCATGTGAAGTAATGTTGTGTTATAATTTGTTTTGAAATTAAAACTTAAATTTTGGATGGTCAAGAACTACATTTGGCATGTGAAGTAATGTTGTGATCTATATTAATGTTTTGCTTTTGAAAAACTCAAGTTTTGGATGGTTGAACTACATTTGGCATGTGAAGTAATGTTGTGTTATAATTTGTTTTGTTTTTAAAACTTAAGTTTTGGATGGTCAAGAACTACATTTGGCATGTGAAGTAATGTTGTGATCTATATTAATGTTTTTCTTTTGAAAAACTCAAGTTTTGAATGGTTGAACTACATTTGGCATGTGAAGTAATGTTGTGCTATAATTTGTTTTGTTTTTAAAACTTAAGTTTTGGATGGTAGAACTACATTTGGCATGTGAAGTAATGTTGTGATCTATATTAATGTTTTTCTTTTGAACTACATTTGGCATGTGAAGTAATGTTGTGTTATAATTTGTTTTGTTTTTTAAACTTAAGTTTTGGATGGTTGAACTACATTTAGCATGTGAAGTAATGTTGTGATCTATATTAATGTTTTGCTTTTGAACTACATTTGGCATGTGAAGTAATGTTGTGTTATAATTTGTTTTGTTTTTAAAACTTAAGTTTGGGATGGTTGAACTACATTTGGCATGTGAAGTAATGTTGTGATCTATAATTTTTTGTTAAATTAAAACTTAAGTTTTGGATGGTTGATCTAGATTTGGCATGTGATATAATGTTAAATGTTTTTATTGGATAGTTGAACTACAATTTTCATGGCATGTGAAGTAATGTTGTGATATAATCAAAAAAAATTTAAAACTCAAGTTTTGGATGGTTGAATTACATTTGGCATGTGATTATGATATTATGTTTTGTTTTTAAAATTCAAGTTGTCGTTTTCCAAAAAAAAAAAAAAAAAATCACATGAATATATGTACATGTAGAAATGATTTTACACATGTTTGAATATATATGTTAAAATGATTGAAGTACTATATATATATATATATGATTCTAGGTCTTGTTAGATAAGCACAAACAATCATAAAATTTTAAAAATGTATTCTATAATGTAGATATCCAAGAGTAACATTTTTCATCAATGTATGATAGAAATCTATTTCAGCTTAATTCCATTGGAGAACATATATATCCAGTACTTAAACATTTTTCATCAATGCAAATAGAATTTAGCTACTTTAAGTTAATTGCATTCTAGAACATATATATCTAGTACGTGAAACATTTTTTATCAATGCGCATGGGAAAAATACTTGAACAATTAATTGCATTCTAGAACATATATATATCCAATACGTGCAACATTTTCATCAATGCACATATAAAAGATACTTTCAGTTAATTGCCTAGAACATAAGAGTATCTTAAAGATGCACATTTTTCATCAATGCCGTTAAACACCATGTTGAAGCACACACATGGTGTATGAGAAGAAGAATGCACACACAAGAGGCTAAACACACAATGAAAGATAAGCGTGAGGCTTTCTTATTTTCCATTATACAAAGATGTACATTTATAGTACAATGGTGTGACTCTTGGTTTCACATTCCAAGGTCACTTGGACTCCATTGTGACTTTTCGCATTCCACACCTACCCATGTAGGATTAGGTGTTCCAACATCCCCCTTAATCCGAAGGGGTATGTGTGAGTCCAAGAAGAGAGTTGTAATACAAATCTGCAAAGTATGCATGGCAGCACTTGGGCTGAATCAACTCTCTGAAATGTTGGAAAAAAGAGATGGTTTAAGGATGACCACAAACACTGGAACGCAAAACTTGTTGCAGTTCCCGGAACTCTTCCAAAACTGGCAAGAAGCTGAAGGCTTCTGCTAGAGGAATTGTCCCTCATAAAAAAAGGGAGACCTTCGACCTAAAAGAAGGGAGGTCTATGACCTGTGGTGGTTTTAGGTTGTCCACCAACCAAAGATGATGGTTTTAGGTTATCCACCAACCGAAAATGATGGTTTTAGGTTATCCACCAACCAAAGATGATGGTTTTAGGTTATCCACCAACCAAAAATGATGGTTTTAGGTTATCCACCAACCAAAGATGATGGTTTTAGGTTATCCACCAACCGAAAATGATGGTTTTAGGTTATCCACCAACCAAAGATGATGGTTTTAGGTTATCCACCAACCGAAAATGATGGTTTTAGGTTATCCACCAACCAAAGGTATGCTCATGGGCATCCGTGTCTCTGGCTACATCTCTGAATCCGGAATGACGAATTGTGGCTCAGGCTCGCTTGAACTGCTGGCTACAACTCTGAACATGGAATGAGAGATTGTGGCTCAGGCTCGCTTGATCTGTCGTCGAAGCTTGTACATGACCACCATTTTCCCCCCTGTCATGGACAAGGTGAGATGATGGCGAAAACTCAACTGCAAGTTTGTTCAATATCCGTGAACAAGTTCTAACATGTGTCGTAAACATCTTCTTGGCTGCTGATGCCCATTGCCAAGAAGCGATCCATCCAAGATGAATCTTGGTTCTTGCAAGAGGCTTGTTTCTGAAGCATCTGTCTGAAGAATGAGTGTGCCGACCACAGTGCTTGCATGGATGAAGATCAAAACAATGATCTTTCATATGGCCAACTCGATCATAGTGTTGGCATTTCTCAATTTGTTGTTGTGGAAGCGGAGCAGGATCTGGAACAGCTGCAGGTGAACTGTCATATAGGAATCCGACACTCTGAAATATGATGGGCTTGGTGTAGTCCGGAATATGAAAGGACACATCCTTGTCATATCCAAGACTAGTTCGGTGCTTGTTGTGGACAAGCTCTTCCCAAGGTCTGATGATGGGCTTGAGAAGTGCAGGTTGAACTGTTGCATCTGCATGTACATCTGCTCTTGTGCAAGGAACTAAATGAGGATCGACTTCAACTTTACTGACTTGCTGCTGATGGGAGTCCTTCTCAATATTCTAAATAGAAACAGGTTCAGAATGGTGACTCTTTTGTTGAAGTTCGTCTTGTTGGAGCTGAGATTCCAACTGCAAAAACTCAATCTTTTCTTGTGCATCTAGCAAACAACTCTGAATGTTACATAGAGCATCCTTGCTCATTTTTATCACATCATCAACATTTGAATGAATGAGGTCATTCAACAACATTAATGCCTCATTGATTTTGGCCATTTTCAACAACTTAGGCTCAAAAAATGAAAGGGTGTCGGTTACAACCGAAAATGCACCCGTTTACAATGTGATGCAACAAGAAATACAAATGACTCAAGAGGACTTCCAACTATGGAAAGTACAAAATCTGCTCCTCAAATGATGGAGGGCAATCAACAATCCAACAACTCAAATACTGATTCCAACTGTCAGTTCAATACAAAATCTCTGCAAAATATTTGAATGTGCAGCAAAAACAACTTGTGCAAGAGGCCTTTAAGGCAGCAGAAATTTTTTCAAAGAGTTGTTTTCAATGATGCCAAACTTGTCTTCAAATGTCAATTTCTTCAAAAAAATCACCCTTATGTCAATGCCACAAATCACAATGTAAAATCTGCAATTTTCTTGTCATTTCGTCATTTTCTCATTATGCCATTTCTTCTTTATTTTTGCTGTTCAAGTCTTCTTCCTCTCTCTCTCCTCTCTCTGATGTTTTTTTTTTTTTAAATTAATTAAAAATAATTTAATGGAATAGTTAAAAATGGGGAAGGGAATTAAAAATGGGATGGAAATTAAATGGGAGGGGAATTAAATAAATTAAACAAGGGAAGAAATTAATTAAAAGGGATTTTAAAAATTTTAAAAAGAAAGGGGAAATATTAATTAAAAGGGATTTTAAATATTTAAAAAGGGAATGGAGGCACGTTGGGGAAGGATATGAGTGGGTAGGTGAGTGTGTTAAAAGGAGCGTATATTAAAATTAAGAGGGAGGGGTAAAAAAGGAAAAACAAATAGTTTGATGAGTTAGGAGGGTGGATTTGTAGGGGAGTGGTTTTATTATTGAAAATATTTTGAGAAAAACTACTTTTAGTTAATTTCATTCTAGAACATATATATCCAGTGCTTGCAACATTTTTCATTAATGCACATAGAAAAGCTACTTTAAGTTTTAATTTCATTCTAGAACACACACACACACACACATATATATATCCAATACTTCTAGAACATATATATCCAGTACTTGCAACATTTTTCATCAATGCACATAGAAAATACTCAAGAATGGCCTCAACATATATATCCAGTAATTCCAATATTTTTCATCAATGCACATAGAAAAGCTACTTTCAGTTGATACTAGTGTGCATGTACCAAAAAAATGTACATGTGCAAACACTTACACAGATAACATAACAAGGCAGCTCAATTTTTAGTTGAGATCTAGAACTTCTAAAACATGAATCCAAAGAGAAGAAATTGTTGGGCAGTTCAATCAAAAAAATTCCAATGGAATACCATCTTCAATTATCTGTTCATGATCGTATTTTTACATTTTCCATTTCTTAATTTTCGTTTTTTTCTTTGATTGAACATCTATCAACTTTATGCATGCTTCACGACAAGTGACTATATTGACAACTTATGACATCAGGTTCATAGTCTTCAAAGTAAAAAAAAATCCCCACTTTGATTAGTTTGTCTAAAAAAATAACCTTTCAGTATAACAGATCCTCTTTCATATGGACACCCATGATCATTATAGTTTTCTAATAATTTCATTTTTCCTTCAGTGCAACACATCAAATAATTCTTCATTTCAACATTAATGAGCAATGACATCAAAAGATCACCACACAATAAAAAATTAAACAAATCATGTATTTAAATTTCATTTCAGATTTCATCACTAGAATTCAATGTTTTCTTCCCAACAAGATCAAACCCATCATTTATGATATTAGGTCTCCTAATTATTTCATTGCAACTACTACTTGCATCTTGTATTGGTAAGCCTGGTACTCTCCTAATATTTACATTTTATTTTGTTAAAACATTGTTGATTTCCTTCTTGTAGTTAAACTGTTGTCACTAGTGGCAACAAGAAGGTTTTTAACACTGCATACATTTTTGGACAACTTTGTTTAATTGAATGTAGTTTTTGAGTACCTTTTATTGTTTCAACATTAGTTCTGATGAATCTATCTACATCTTGGACCCCACTATGCCAAAAAAACCTATATGGAAAATTCAAAGAAGAATATAAATATGTTATTCAAAATACCATCAAAGATAATCATTGTGATAAATGTACACTGTTTAAAATTAGATATCCAATAAAAATTAAATTGAATGTACCTTCGCACTTCCCTTGATTAGTTAGTCTCATGGCTTAGAGCAGCGATGTACCATTGAACAACTTCTTTAGCATCCACAAGTCGATTTGCAGAGGGGTTCATTTGATATCTTCGAAGTGCTCGTTTTATGCATGCCACAGCACCGTCATGTTCTCCTTTTCCATGGACAGTCTCAAAGAAATTCCAACAATGTTCAATGCAAATTTTCTTATGAAGGAAACACAATCAAAAGAATGATCGTGAATATTTGAATTGACCTGCGCATCCATCTGACCATATCCAAAGTTCATTGAATTTTATTCCACGACTTTTCAAGGAATCATAAATATTTCCAAAACAGTGTTGTACAAAATATGTATTACGTGTATGGTCGTCACTGATATAAAAGTGATATTTTTTAATAACATGTCGATTTTCACTGGTGCTTTCTATATGATCAAATTTTTGTTCAGTATGTCTATATAGAATATGGATGAGCATGGAGACTCGGTCAGAATGATAGTATTCACTCTGAATTTATTTTTGTGGAACAAATGTGCAGTTTTTTGCCAATTCAATTACTGACAAAATGATCCCTGGTGGAAAAATTTCACGAGATTTTTTTAATTGCAAATCTTGCCATCGATCTCTACGGGAATGCTTGGTGTATTTATAAATTTCTGCCCCAAACTTTTTCAAAAAATCTATCACAAAAATTTCTTCTTTTGTAATTCAATTATTTTAGCACTATTTGAACCTTGAATCGATGTATGGATATATTCATATCTCTTCCATTTCACTTTCATGTTGAAAAATGATTGATCATTTATATTAATATGATATATTTGTTTTGAAATTTAGTCAAATTTCCACAATCGTCGCATTTTTTACCACCAACACATTTCTTTTCGTAAAATAATTCATCGCTTTCTCTCTCACATAGAATTTGAGATATGAAATCACAGATAAGGGAAGGAGGAGGTGAATCTTTCCAAAATGTTCTACCAAAATTAAGGAATGTGTCATAATATAACTCAAATTCCACATGATAATGACAACAACAAGTGTCGCGTACGGTGATAGGTTTTACATACCATGGTTTTTGTTGAACAAAAGCACTGATTGAGACATGAATTTCGCGATTCTCTTCTTTGAACTTGTTAAACAACTCTATTTGAGTGGTTTCCAAGAAATGTTTTGCATGTTGTTCATACTAATTTCGTGCTATTCTTCTTTGCATCACATCCCTTGCATTTGGAGAAACACGTGAAATTTTATTCCAATATTCATATATTGTTTTTTCAACATTTTCTCCAAGACTATCTTTGTATGGTTGCCTACAAATAGCTCTCCAACAAGCAAGTTCATCATTTACATCTATTTGTAACCGAAATTTCCAATGTTTGTGCAAAGTTTTTCGTCAGGTTCCTAATGCTCGTGCCATAGATTTTACCAAGCGATTCTCTTTAGTACTTGATGAAACCACTTCTCATGGTCGCATTTACAACCTTCAACATTTTTCTCATTTGTTATATTCAATGAATTTGTAGGCACTATTTATATTTTGAATGTTATTTTTCTTCATTTTTTTGTTCCCTTTTTGTTGATTTTCGAATGTCTCAATAAAATTTAGCTTCTTTTAATTTCCTTAATGATAGGAGATCTTTCAATGATTTGGGGCTTGAACCGCTCAAGATTTTTCTCTTTGTGTAGTACGATCAAAAAATGGTATTAACACGATATCGTATAATATGGTCGCCTCTTTTATCTCCATATGTGTAAGAGTGTAAGCCAACATTTTCTAACATCCTTCATCATCAACATTGATTTCATTCACATATATTCTAATAATAGTACATAATAAGTTTACATATTCTAATAATGTTTAACTAAATTAATAAATATATATAATTCCAATAATACAAATGTCTAAATATATATATATATATATATATCTATATATATATATATATATAGATATATATACCAGATTCAATTTCTTCACTTTGAATTTCTTTTCAACATTTTCACCATCTTCAATCATTGGTTCAATATCTCTTTCACTTTCTTTCAAAAAATTTGTATATTTATCACTGTATTGTTTCTTGAGGAATATTTCTCTCGTTTATTATCAGAAAATATTTTTCAATTAGTTCATCAAATAAAAACTTAAGCTTCACATTTTATGTAATGGTAAAAATTTTAAATAGACAATCATAATATTTACATTTACATACTTGCTTCAACTTCTATTTTTGAGGTTGATTTTCCCTTTCAATATTTGAGAGTGCTTCTCTCTTTCTTTTGCGAGATTCTCTCGTCTCTTCTCTACGCTCCTCAAGGTCTCTTTTTTTCATCATATTTTTTGCCAATTTCTTCGATTTCACATAATATATGAAGTTCAAAAATTTCCTTCAAAAAATTTTAGAGAAAAACTCAATTAAAAAAGTACCACAAGTTTTAATTTAACAAAAAAAAAAAACTCATTTTAAAAATTTTGCAAAAAATACATACTTCAATCCAAAACACTTACTTTAAAAAATACGAGAAAAAAATGTCTTATAAAAATGAAACGAAGCTCAAAATATTTTCTTCTAAGTCCCACAAAAAAATTTCATTTAAAAAGTTAGACAAAAACTCATTTTTAAAAATCATTCTAAAAGATTTACTTCAACCCAAAACACGTACTTTAAAAAAATGTCACTTCAAAAAATACCTCCAAAAAATGTCCATTGAAAATTAATTCCAACTTCTTAAAAAATGTCACTTTAAAAAATACTTCAAAAAAGCCTCTAAAAAAATATCACTTTAAAAAATACCTCCAAAAAATGTCCTTTGAATATTAAGCTTAAAAATAGTTCTTTCGAAATTAAGCCTTTATGATGCTCTACTTACTCCCTTATTTATTCAATATGCAGGTCTCACACTTCTTCTTAACATTCATTTATTGCATGGGCATTTCAACCTCTTTGTGTTCACTCACCAATTTATCTTCTATGGATAGAAAATGTTACCTTCTCATCTTGTGCTTGATTTCCTTGCTTCACTATTGGCTCTCGATAGGGTTGGTTAATTTTCTTTCTCTTGCTCATCACCTTCTGCTTTCCCATTCTAGGACTTCAGTGCTTACATCTCTTTGTGACTCATTCTATGTATCATTTCCTATTTCTGGTCATCGCCCTGATGCACCATTGAACTCAGTGTTGTGGAGGAACTATAAATAATGGCTTTCATGTAGCTTATACATATGATATAGGGACAAGTATTTGGCATACATGTTGTGTAATCAAACCTCATATGCAATTCATTAAGAGCTACTGGAAGCTAAAGAAGAGGTTTTCTAGGAACAAGCCTTCAACTCAGATTTTGACATCCTTGTTAAAGTAGCCACCTATGTTCTAGATTCTAGTCATACACAAGGACGTCATAACTAGTACCTTCACACCATTAATTTGTACTAGAAAATGAAAACCCTATTAGGAAAGGTTCTCTTAGAAAGGAATGATACAAAAGATGAAATCCTACTACTACTTGATGAAATGCAACTACCAAAGAAAGATCTAGAAAATTGTCTATAGTGCATCGAGGCTAGTCTAGCTCGAAGATCTAGTCCATGCTCTACTAATCAAGCTATTACTATGCTCTATTAATCAAGCTATTACTACTCCCATTGAAGTGAAATCCTCAACCTCCTCTTAATTTTCTGAATGACTATAAACTCATAAGCTCCTTTGTTTTCTAGGTTTTACATACCTCCTAACATAGAAAAATTTAAACATTGCACAATTCTTAATATTCACTTGTTCAAAATCATTTTCACTATTATATTTTGTATAGTTTTGAATTTGAAACGTCCTAAAAAAAACCTATTGCATCGCTACTCGTCCAATTTCCCAAGTAAAAATTAAAGACTTGAAATGGGCTCATAAATATATAATTTTATAAATGCTCAATAAAATGACAAAATTAATATATAAATACAAATTAACCCATATAAATCATATATTCATAGTGAAAACTATTTCACGTATTCCATATATTAATTAAATAAATAGATAAATATTCATATATTAATTTAATTATTATATTCCATAAATATTAGTTAACTAATACATGTAGCATGTAACATTAATATAAATATCTATATGAGTACATACTACATAAATTAGCTAAACTAACTATAAAATCTAGCATATATTAACTAAATAAATACGTAAATATGGAATACATGAAATTAGATCAATTATATATTATTTAAACTAATATATGCACTATGTGGGATACATAATTATTTTGTATATTTTATATATTATTTAAATTAATATATGTGATTTTTCACATTAGTTTATATATATATGAAATTTAGATCTAAAATATTTGTAATTTATTTAAAATAAAAGTGTGAATAATATGTAAGAATATATGCACAATATTTAAAAGTTTGGATGTTGAATTGATATTCAACACATTATATGTTTTTAAAAAAAAATTACTCCAAATTTTTATTTTTATATTATATTTACAAATAAATTTATAAGTATTTTTCATTATGAGTATTTATTTGAAACATTATGAATTATGAAAGTTAATTATGGGTTTTAATATAAATATCTTTAAAAAATCAATTATTAAGATGTTGACATTTTTTAAAATATAATCAATTTTTGTAAAATTAATTTTGGTTTTTGTAAAATTGATTTTAATTAAAATATAATTGTTTTTTATAAAATTGATTTTAATAGTACAATTTTAATGGCTAGTTTTAACAGTTAATTCTGGCCAGTGAAGTAATACATCAAATAGAGTGCCTGAAACATAATTCAGCGGATTTATGATTTTCACATATCAAGTAGAATATTATTACGGGGAAACTGAAAGAAATTTTGATTTGCTGTAGACAACTTCGTTGTATTTTCGGGTTGTTTCAGTGTGATTTAGGTTGGAATTTCAATACAGATTTATTGGTTAAATTTGATGGTTTTCATACCTTTTCAATTTATTTTTATAATTTTAAGTAAAATTTAAATAATTGTATAAAATTTTAATTGTATTTAACAAACAAATCGTCAAATCACTGGGTGAGTGATTGTTATGTGAATAAGTTTTATTTGATATTGTTATTAAAAAATCAAGTTACATATAGTAATTTATTACTTTATTATTACTTTATTAATGGTTTATATTAGGGAAAATTTTGAATTTTTTATATAGTTTAGGTTTTATAATATTAATGGTTTATAAAAAGGAAATTTTGTATTTTTTTATTAATGATTTATATTAGGGAAAATTTTGAATTTTTTATATAGTTAAGGTTTTATAATATTAATGGTTTATAAAAAGGAAATTTTGTATTTTCTTATATAGCTTTAGGTTTTATAACATTAACTTGATTATTTACATTTTTTAAAAAATGAGTTAATTTTAATTAATCAAAAGCAATTTGATGTATTTTTTCACTAACAAAAGATAGCTTTAGCATAAATAGTACCTGTAAAAAAGTTAATATTCGTTTAGATATCATTAAGGCTGTCTGTAAAAAGGTCATGTGGTTTATAATAACGTCTAACTTCAATTTCAACATGAAACTAAATATTGTCTTCAATTACAATTTAATGTCTTATTGAAAATGCAACTAAAAAACTTATTATTATTATTGTAACTAGAGATACTCTCATGACAAAAGTTTGTTTTGACTAATATAATTATAACCACTAAGTACCCACAATTAATTCAAACTCATATTTAAATGATAAAAAGTCTACTCCAATAGAGACTCTTATAACCACTAGATATTCACAATTTTCCAAAATATGGTCATTATAACCACTAGATATCCTCAAATGCCCTACTATAAACATAGGTAAATGAAGATTTGAATCTATAACCTTTACTCAAAAAGTACCTTAATAATACATCTTATCATCAACTACTATAAAACTCAAAAACTCAAAAAATATTATATATTCAAATACTTTCTTTACATCATTTTACTTTATATATATATATATAAACTTCCCATCTCAATCACTTTTACACACCTCATATTATACTTAAATATATTAAATATACCACATTAAAAAAATGAAAAAATTAGCCTAACTTAATTGCGATATAAACTTCAGAAATAAATAAATAAGTTAAATATTAATTACGTTTAACCAATACTAATTACATAATAACAATACAAAATAAATTAGTAATTGAATTAAACTAAGTAACAAGAACTAAAAATAAAATAAAATATTTATTTAAAAAAAAATTATAGTATAGAAGATGTATAAATATTATGCAAATTAAATTTATAAGAACTTCATCATACCTAAATATTATAAAAAAATTATTGATAATAATAATTTAAGTGGAAACTTATTTAAAAAAAAAATTATTATATTTATTTATCATAATTTACTAAATTTACATTAATAAAAATTATATAGATTAAGAGTGTTTTACAATTGCAGTTCAATATTTAATGGTATAAAATAATAAATAAACAGACTATTAGCACAAATAATTTAAAGAGAAGTGGCAAATTGAACAAAATAAATATCTACTATATATATTTATTAAGTATTAATTTATAATTAACATAAATACAAATTTATTTTTAAACTATAATATATTTATAATTAGTTAATTTCTGATTGAGCTAAAGTGTTATCCATATGTTCTTACTAAGTGAATTAATAAGGTACTGAAAACAATTACTCATAAACATACCCAAATTCAAATTGTAACATTTATATTTATATCAAGGAGCAGTAGTCTAATGGCCTTAGCTTTAGACGCCATATTTTTATTTATCTAAAATTGCTAATTCGTTTAGATAATTTGTAAACAACATCTTGTAACAAGTGTTATATAGTAGTATTAAGATTTCAAATTTGATCCATTTAGATTTTATTGATTAATAAAGATTTAAACTTTACAATTAAAGCGCAAGGCCCTGATTTCAATGCATGTAAAAACGAAACTTCAAAAGACTATAATTTGTTTACCCTACCAAAAATATTTTCTTTGGGTGACTATGGGAAATTTCTGCATACTTATTTCCGTAGTGTGCACCTCATGATTGTTTTTCTCACCCATGGAATCATATAAAATATAGAGATATCAATTAGGGATAAGGGTTCCAGCTTCCATTATTACGCATAGATACCCCATCTCTCCACCTACTATAAAAGTTTTCCTAGTTTTCCGTATTGTAACCTATTGTGGTTAAAGAGGTAAATTCACAACATAAACTTCAGAAATATTATTCATAAATTATTGCGCTAGAAAGCAATTGCATTATATAAAAGTTGTATATTTTTATTTATTTTTACGTTATTGTTATTTTTTTTAAATATGTGAAAATACAATTTCAATGCAATTTTTATAAAGTTTATTATAAATAAAATATTATATATATAATTATTATATATGTATGTATGTGAGGATGATTATTAATAAAATTAATGTCAAATTTAGAATTTGATCTAGATAGATACTATCTCTTGGCATGTGGGGAAATTTTCCCACATTGAATGTGTGCTCAACGAGTCAAATGTTTATGGTTTGGTTGGGTTGAGCCATTGTCTTCGAACAACCGGAGGTTTGTTAAATATAGTTAGAGTGATTGGATAGTTGTTTTATCAAATTTGTTATAAATGTCTAACTCAATCTCAATTTTAATATGAGAGCAATGATAACAATGATACATTACATTAATAGAAAGAAATCACTGCAAAATAAAATGATTGTTAATAAAATAAGAAAAATAATTTAAAAAATAAATAAATAAACATAATTTTTATTTTTAGTCAAATAGCAATTTGAATTTAAATTTTAAGATTATATAAAATGTAGATAAATGTCTTTCAATTAATCATATCTTTAAGATTTGGTTGAAGTTTGGAACCATCTAATATGGTCTTTAAGACAAGGTGAAAAAAGAATATCCATCTTAAAGAATAAATAGTGAAGACAGAAAATTCAAAGATAACACCTAGTTTAATAATAAATAATATAATATAATATAATATAATAATCTTGAATTATGAATAAGTGTTTTTTAAAATTATATTAAAATAAAATAAATTAATAGACCCTCTTTTATTTAATTATTATAATATTGATAATTTTATAATGATTTTTAATTACTAAAAATAATATATTGTAATTAAATTTTCTAAACTAACCTACTAATTAAAGGCTAGTTTTTAATGGCTAAGAAATGATGCATCCTTGACTAAGATCAATATTTTTTTTCACCTTGTGGTGAGGATAAACCACATTAGATAGTTTGAAACATCAACCAAATCCTAATGATATGATTAATCTGAAAGACATTTATCTAAATTATAGATCACAAAAGCCTTAAATCTAATATTTAAAATGTATTTTATAAGTTTTTAGAGTTTTTCATCTGATTCTTTTTTAAATAGTTGTTATTTAAAATTAAATTTTATGATTATTTAAAAAAAAATTACAATTTATAAATCCAATACAGATAGCATGCATGCTATGTAATTAGTTTTAATGGTCACAAATGTGGATTTAGAATATTAAATATTCTATAACAATCTAAATTATAGATTACAAAAATATTAAATCTAATATTTAAAATATATTTTATAAGTTTTTAGAATTTTTCATTTGATTTTTTTAAATAATCGCTATTTGATTTTTTAAATAATTGTTATTTAAATTTTATGATTATTCAAATAAAATTACAATTTGTCATTCCAATAAAGATAGCGTGCATGCTATAATGTATTTAGATTCAATGGTCACAAGTGTGGAATTAGAATATTAAATATTCTATAACAACGTATTATATTTATCGTTTAGCGAGCCTTACAACTCACAAAACAAGAATTTAGTTCATATCACGCGCAGAAATAGATGACATGAAGTAAATCTTTGAAGTAGAAAAGAAATGTGGATTCCACGCTTATTTGAGAGACACCAATTCCCAGCATCAACTTTCAGTTTGGAATTTGAACTTTGGTGGGACATCGTGACATTTTTATGTGTAAAAATATGAAGTTAAATGGAGTTGTTTTTATTGTGATCTTTTGAAGCTTTTGTTGAATTTTTTGGTTGGAATTGGGTTGAAAATTTTGAGGTGAAATCTTGATTTGTATTATTTAAAATGGTTTTTTGATTATATATGGACTCAACACTCTCAAAAATCCCTAGGGCACTTCGATTGTGCAGAGTTTATCTATCAAACTCGTGATTTCAATAAATTCTTGTCATATTTTAGACAAATTAGATGGGAAAAATAAATCGGAAAACTTTTCAAAAAATCTGATTATAGACAATTCGAAGTTAAATCAAATTTGTCATAAATGTCAGTAGTGGCATGACAACCTAGCGTGCAACCTCAATACAACGATAGTACACTGCATCGATAGAAAGAAATTATTGCAAAATAAGAAGATACTCAATAATCAAAATGAATAGACTATTTTAAAAAATAAATATAGATATTTTTATAAGGTTAACATTAAAAAGTGTTATTTGATTTTGACTAATATCAATGTAATTAGAAGTCAACATGATTTTATACGCTGATGATCTTGTACTGATTTCTAAATCGGTCCATGGATTGTTGATGCACCTATATGCCCTTGAGCATTTTTGTAAAGCAGTGGGGATGCAAGTCAATATTAGCAAGACCAAGATAATGATTTTCTCTAGTAAAAGGAAGCAGAGTCAGCATGTGTTCTTTTTTTAAAGCAACATCATTGAAGAAGTAAATGAGTACAAATACCTCGGGATTGATTTCAACAACAAACTTAATTGGGAGGAGTGCATAAAGAAGAGAATATTAGGAGGGTGGAAAGCATTATATTCTCTTCAAAACAGATGTACAGAGGCAGATTTATGGGATTGGAAAACGATTAAAGTGCTTTTTGGACTCCTAGTTTGTCCAATGATGCTATATGGTTATGAATTGTGGGCTAGTAGCACCCCTGTCTCAAAATGGAAGCAAATTGAGGTAATCCAAAAACGCTTGATCATGAGAAAGTTCAAAATAAAATGTTCGGTACCTTATGAGATAATGTTGAGTGAAACAACAACTCCCATCAAAGCAATTGCTATGGTGCAGCTCATAAGATATCTAAAAAGAATTGTGAAAATGTTATCTTCAAAGAAGGCATGAGTGAAACAAAGAAAACATGGATGAGACAAAATTACACATGGATGCAAAAATGGAATATCAACCTCAATGCTTATCCCACAATGTTGTGAAACCGGCTCCAAAAAGAGAAGAAAAGAGATATCAACGCCTTAGAAATAAGCCACTTCGAGGGGGCAACCTCCAATACATTACATGAATGAACAATTATTGGATGATACAAATGAAAAAACCTCCTTTCTATATATAGGAGTCCATGGGGCCACAATGTAATCCTAGTCGACCTAACAATAATAATTTAAGGGCACAATAATAACAATATGGGGGTTACAGGGGTACAACAATAACAATAAGGGAGTTACACTAACAACAATAAGGGACTATACTAGTAATATAAGGACCTAACATGCTCCTTTCCTTCAAAAAGGTGTTGTTCTCAACGCTTGAGTAGCTCCGAGTGCTTTTGTATAAAATTCTCATCCTCCCATGTAGAATCTTCTGTGGGTAAGTTCTTCCATTTGATGAGATACTCTGAAATTGAGCAATTTCGTAGTTTTCGAGCTCTTGTTTCTGTGATTGCTTCAAGTTCCAATATGGTTTTTCCTTCCTCATCAAGTTCTGGAAATATTGTTTGAACTGGAAGTTTGTCCCCTATAACCTTTTTTAAGCATGAAACATGGAAAACTAGATGCACTCACGAAGAAGTAGGAAGCTCCAATTTGTATGCCATAGTACCAATATTTTGCAAAACCTTGTAAGGACCATAGTATTTTGGTGATAATTTATTATCCTTCTTAGCTTGCTTAAGGGACATTTGTTTGTATGGTTGTAGCCGTAAAAATACCCAGTCTCCCAAATTTACGTTATCCTTTAAGAGTTGGAGAACTTCTTGTTGATACTCGATGTGATCCTCCACTGCTTGAACCCTATCATTTTCCCTTAAAGAAGATGTGATGGATGGTGGATGATATCCATAAAGTACCATAAATGGGGTCATTCTTGCTGAAATATGGAAGGAAGTGTTATACCACCATTCAACCAAAGGTAACCACTTGACCCATTGTGCTTGCTTATCAGATACAAAGCAATGAAGATATCCTTCCAAACATTTATTCACTATCTCTGTTGACCATCAAATTTAGGATGATAAGATGATCTATGAACTAGTTGAGTACCCAAACAAGAAAATAATTCCGTCCAAAAATTTCCTGTAAAAATGGGATCTCTGTCACTTACAATAAATTTTGGGTTTCCATGTAGCTTTTGAACTGTTTCCATAAATGCAGTAGCAACTATACTTGCTTTAAATGGATGAGATAATGCACAAAAGTGTGCATACTTGGTAAGTCTATCAACTACCACCATGATGACACTCCTTCCTTCGGACTTAGTTAAACCTGTGATAAAATCCATTGAAATCTCCTCCCAACGTTGACTTGGAATGGATAAAGGTTGTAGAAGACACGGGGTATTAATTGTCTCCACTTTATTTTGCTGGGAAACCAAACATTCCGCCACAAACTTTTGAATATCAGATTTAAGGTCATCCCAAAAAAATTCTTTCTTCACCCTGTGGTAAGTTTTTAAAAATCCCGAGTGTCCTCCTAAAGGAGAAGTATGCAATTCCAAAAGAATCTTTTGTTTTAGTTGGGAATTCTTGCAAATATATAACCGATCTTTGTACCATAAGGAATCATTTTTCCAACTAAATGTATTAGATGTACTAGGATTTTGCTGCAACATTTGAATGAGAGTCCACACTTCTTCGTCCTTCTTCCATTCATCCCTTGCTTCGGTTAGAGTATCTGGTTAGATAATTGAAATGGCACAAAGCAATGCTTCCACCTCTTCATCCTTTCTTGAGAGTGCATCTGCAACAACATTTAGCTTCCCTTTTTTGTAGACGATTTCAAAGTCATAACCCAACATCTTTGTGACCCATTTTTGCTGCTCTTCTGAAGATAGTCTTTGTTCCAAAAAGTGTTTAAGACTATCATGATCAGTTTTTACCTTGAAGTTTCTTCCCATTAGGTAAGTTCTCCATTTCTTTAGTGCATGTGGTATTGCTAACATTTCCTTCTCATAAATAGGTTTCTGTAAATACTTTCCTTTGATTGGACGACTTTCAAAAGCAATGGGTCTTCCTTCCTGCATTAAAACGACACCAATTCCATTTCCTGAGGCATCACATTCCACAATAAAGGTTTTTGTGAAGTCTGGCGTAGCTAAGACCGGTGCTAGGCACATTGCCTCTTTAAGATGTTCAAAGGCCTTAGTTGCTTCAGGAGTCCATGAAAATGCATCTTTCTTCACTAATGTTGTTAGAGGTGCTGCTATTCTCCCATAATTCTTAACAAACTTGCGATAATACCCTGTTAACCCGAGAAATCCTCGCAACTGCTTTATGGTTGTGGGGACTTTCCATTCCTTAATAGCTTTAATTTTGTTAGGGTCTACTTTAACACCCTCGTGAGATACAATATGACCCAGATATTCCACCTCTTGTACTCCAAAGAAACATTTGGATGTTTTTGCATATAGTTGTTTCTCCTGCAATAGTTTGAGCACCCTGTCAACATGTTCAACATGATCCTTCCAAGACCTACTGTAGATTAGTATATCATCAAAAATACTAGCACAAATTTTCTAAGGAAGGGTTTGAAAATGGAATTCATCAACCCTTGAAATGTAGAAGGTGCATTGGTAAGGCCAAAAGGCATGACCAAAAATTCATAATGACCCTCATGAGTTCAAAATGTTGTTTTCGGAATATCTTTAGTTTTCATTCTAATTTGATGATACCCTGAACGAAGATCCAATTTGGTAAAATAAATTGCTCCATGTAATTCATCCAATAATTCATCAATCACAGGAATGGGAAATTTATCTTTAATAGTGAGCTTATTGAGCTCCCTATAATCTGGACACATGTGCCATGATCCATCTTTCTTGTGCACCAATACTACTGGAGCATAGAAAGAACTTTGACTAGGTTGAATTATACGCACTGACATTTCTACAATCATACGTTCAATTTCACTCTTTTGGACATAAGGATATCTGTAAGCCCTGATGTTTGGAGGAACACTTCCTGGAATCAAATTAATAGCATGATCATGATCACGAATAGGTGGGAGTCCTTTGGGAGTATCAAACACCTTGGAATGATTGTCCAAGACTTTTTGAAGATCTGGAGAAATAGATGATTTTGATGTTGGAAATTATAGTGAGCATAATTGTGCAATTACGCCCCGTTGTTCTTTCTTCAGAAGCTTTTTCATGACATTAGAGCTTATTATCTTTCATGGCTTCCCTGCGATACCCCGTAATTCAATTTCCTTTACTTTCGAAAAAAAATTCAAGAAAATTTCTTGAAAATTAAAAGCTACAGTCCCCAAAGATTGTAACCATTGTACTCCTAGTACAACATCAGCACCTCCCATTGGGATGGAAAGCATTGGACTATTCAATACATATTCCCCCATGGCTAGCTTGATATTATGGCATTTTCCAGAGCAATTTATAGTTCCTCCATTTAACCATAACTTGACATTAAATTGTTGGGTACGAGAAACAATTCAATTCCTTGGCTACCTTACAATGAATAAAATTATGGGTACTACCCGAATCAATCAACACTATTACCTTTTTCTTTTTGATATGTCCTTCTATCTTGAGAGTTTAAGGAGTGGTAAGTCCTGCCAATGCATTACATGATATGGTCGGACTCATTTCTTCTTCTTCTTCACAATCTATATAAAATAATTTCTTCTCAGCGCACTTATGGATTTTAGTGTATTTTATATCACAACTGTAGCAAAGCCCTTTTGCTCTTTTTTTCTTCCAATTGTTGTGGTGTCAACCTTGTAGGTTGTGGAAGTCTAGGAGTAGCAACACTTCCATATTTATAGATGTGAGTGGTAGGCTTCCTTGTCGCCATAATTTTACATTCAATTTTTCTTTCCATCCTAAATGTCTTCTCCAATGAATCAGGTTCCCAAACACGAACTTCATGTTGGATGTTATCCTTTAAAGTCCCTATGAAGACATCATTCCTGTGTTCCTCTGGAATATCAGTTACCCTTATATTCAATTTTTGGAAGTCCTCAATGTGCTCCACCATTGAACCCTTTTGTTTGAGATTTATCAATTGGCTAAAGAAGGTGTTGCTCTTTGTATCCTCATAATGTGCTATCATTTCCTCCGTAAAAATTAACCAAGTGAAAATTTTTTTACGGGAACAAAGCCATCGATACCATACAAATTTATTTTGTTCTAAATGTAAAGTTGCAATGCGTGCCTTTTGTGTGTTTTGCACATTATTGAGATAAAAATATTGCTCCATCTGTAGTATCCATGTTACGGGATCCTTGCCATCAAACTTCCTC
This sequence comes from Pinus albicaulis, assembly GCA_034641835.2. Classification (NCBI taxonomy): domain Eukaryota; kingdom Viridiplantae; phylum Streptophyta; class Pinopsida; order Pinales; family Pinaceae; genus Pinus; species Pinus albicaulis. The sequence continues at coordinate 1,508,455,921 of CM076575.1, read as the reverse complement.
ATATCCATCTTTGGAATATGGTGGTTCTTCAATCCAACATTAGAGTTTATGAAATCACAATTAACGTGTATTTTATTCTCATCATGAGTTTCCTCTACTATCCTTTCACCATTAGGAAACGTTTCTTGTATCAACTTTGCCAAATCATTCTTCATGTTTTTGATGTTGTCTTTCATTTTTTCATCGATCTTAGCTTCCATGTCATCCATCTTAGCTTCCATGCCATCCATCTTAGCTTCCATGCCCACTTCCATGCCATCAATATTAGCTTACAAACCATTCATCTTAGCTCCCACGCCTTTCTTCAAACCATCCATCTTAGTTTCCGCGTCTTTCTTCAAAACTTCCATTTCATTTTTTTTTTCTCTTTGCGGTAGCGAAATTTGGTGCACTTGCTCTTGTAATTTTGATATCTCATGCTGTGTTTCATCGTCTTCATGAGTCATAATAGAGCCTTCTGAAGGCTTAATTGGTGTTGAATTCTTTTTAGGGGGAATTTTAGAACCCAATAATGATATCTTTTCTTCAATATGCCCTTGGAATAAATTGAAACTAATTTTTTTCAAACGAGACTTATGTAATTTGAAAAAAATACACACCTTTTTCTTGCTTTTGAGGAGCTCGATATTGAAACTGAATTATCTCTATGATTTCGGATCTTCAATGTCTGAAATTTGTCCTTGTGGTAGCTCTATGAATCCTCTTTCGAATGCCACAGGTCTAACCTAATTTGGATTCTTCAAGGCAAAGTTATGTCCAATCTCCCACAATGACCTAATTATGGACTGGTTCAGTAGACTGAACTTGTACAAATTGCCACATGTCATTGTTTGCTCCTTTGGCTCTGAAATTTATATACAGGAAACTACCGACTGTGTACTTCCATCCACGTTTTACATAATTCCAATCCGATGCTCAGAGAGAGAGTTATGAATATTTTCCCACGATCACCTCTTTGAGATGAAATTTGGGAGCCTGAAAAAGACCTAACTTCCACAGATCGTATCTCTAAAAATATTGCGAACCAAGCTCTGAAATTTTGCGACGATGTTCCTCAGGATTTCAGCTTTGCACTTCAAAAATTTCAGCTTCTGAACCTACATAGAAAAAAATTATAGCGAAAATTCCACAATGACCTATTTGGTGCAGCAAAACCCAAAAATCCAAAGCTCTGATACCAAATGTTGTGAAACCAGCTCCAAAAAAAGAAGAAAAGAGATATCAATGCCTTATAAATAAGCCACTTCAAGGGGGAAACCTCCAATACATTACATGAATGAACAATTCTTGGATAATACAAATTACAAAACCTTCTTTCTATATATAGGAGTCCAAGGGGCCACAATGTAATCCTAGTGTGGCCATAATGTAATCCTAAACGACCTAACAATAATGATTTAAGGGCACAATAATAACAATATGGGGGTTACAGGGGTACAAGAATAATAATAAGGGGGTTACAATAATAACAATAAGAGACTATACTAGTAATATAAGGACCTAACACACAAATATCAAGGAGCTAAAGAATTTTTTCATGGAGAAGTTTCATAAACAGGTATGGGGAAAAGTGTTGGGTAGAAAGAAGTAATTCATTGAAGAATTCAACCCTAAGTATGATTTCCAACAAAAAGAGTACATTGGAGCTAACATTCGGTGGAGGGAAAAGGTTCTTATTTCTCAATTAAGAACCAACTCGCATCAACTTCGGTGTGTATGATCTCCAACAAAATTATTACATTGGAGTTAACATTCTGTGGAGGGATAAGGTTCTTATTCCTTAATTAAGAACAAACTCACATCAGCTTCGGTGTGAAACATGATGGTGGAAAAAGCCTAAAAAATCTTGGGAAGAACGAGTGTGTACATTTTGCACATTTAGGGTAGTGGAATTAGAAAAACATTTCATTTTGGAATGTGATACGTTCAAAGACATCAGAAAAATTTATGGGAATATGTTAGCATCGGTTTCTTGGCATTGTCTTTTCAACGATGGGATTGTTGGAAGATTGGGCCAACTCATCATCAATTTGAATAAGAAAAGGACTGAAATTCAAAAGGCGAAAAACATGGAACTCATAATACCATAGTCTATTTTTAGTCTCAATAGATGTTAAAATTTCATTTCATTTCACATGTAATTAGAAATCAACATTGTTGCCAATGCATAATACTTATAATTCAATTATAATATAGCATACAACTTAATTTTTTTTACATTTCTAATTTTTTTTACAATATTTGATTTTGTATTCAATATATCACACATATTTCACTTTAAAAACTCCATTTTTTTCTTCAAAATGGCACATCATGAAATTTCTTATTACGTCATTTTCTCATTATGAAATGTTAATTATAATATTTCAAGTAGTTTAAGTCTTAAATTTTTTTATTAACATAGTCCTTTTTCAAGAAGGTTTGATTGGATGTTAATAGAAATTCATTTAAAAAACATTCTCTGTAATTTGTCATGTATGGTTTGGTGATATATCATAAATCCTAATGAAAATGAAATTATTATTTTTAATATTTTAATGTAGGTTTACTATGACTGGTCTTTAATATTTTAATGATTATTTCTATTTATTTTTGTTTTATCTTTCTTCATGAAATTAGAATAGTGTTTATAGAAACTTGGTGTCAAGCAATATAGCTACCCAAGGAAGACGTGAAATCTGCATGCAATGGCCAAGTGTCCTATTAGAGTCCTATATTATATTAATCAAAGTCAAGTTTGGTCTTTTTATTATTATGTATAATTTGTAAAGTGTTTCTATGATCTCACAGATATCAAGTCTTAGTGTCAATTTAGAATAGGATATACTAAAGTTTTGAGTGGTGAAAGAAATCAAGTTATTAATTTTTTTTTTGAAGGTCTACGGTTAGTAAGTCTAGGGTTAATGTGTCATCCAAGTCATGGATAAAGGTAATAATGGATTTGGTTTCTCATCATTGAGACAAGTTAGTGGTGTCTTCTCAGGTAGTTGTCTAGTCAAATCAGATAGTAAATCATACCATTGCACATCAAATATATAAAGTTGTTTTTGCTCTTCTCCTTTGCGTTGTGCTTGAAATTTTTTATTTGAAAAGTCATCATTGCAATTAAGGGAAATCTTGGATCACTTGGAGGATTGCAAAGGCATGTTTTTGCTTTCAAAAATCAATCAAGCATGTTACTCATCCTCTTTAAATTCCCTGGATATCAAAAGGAGCTCTTTGCATTTTGGCTACAAGGGATCTGCTATGCTTCGCAAATCAAGGGTTTTCTCACCACCACAACGGAATTAAGGTTTCAAATTTATCTTTTCTGGAATGATTCATGTTGCATGTTGTTTATTTCATCTTTAACAATTGAGGAGAGCACCCAGATGGCCTTTTAAACCTCTGAAACTTTAACTTGTTGCATTTTCCTTGTTGTGCATATGTTCTGGTAATTTTTTGCGTACATAAACAAATAGTTGTTGTTTTTTGGCCTGTGACTTCAATTATTGTAGTTTGAGATTTTAAACGTAGAGTTTTTCCATTCAAAATCTTGCCAAAATTCATCTCTCAAACCCTAATTCCATTGTTGTTGCATTCCTGTTGCGCTGAGTTGTTGAGCATTATCAATGCATTTTGAAACCCTAGAATTTTTTCACTATGAGCCATAACAACACCAAACAGGAAGCAAAGGTACAGAGGGGGTGATATAGTTAGATTCTAGCCTCAAAATATCACCTTGGTGAATTCAGATCCAGCTATTAGGGTTGCATTTTAGGAGACTGGCTGCATCAGGTTTTTTGAAAAGATACATGGTTACATTGTTCAAGTGACCAAAGAATTTTCTTTAAACTTCACTGGTGTGGAAGCCAAGGTTTGAGAATTGAGTTTCCTAGTTTCAGAAGTTACTATCTTAGCAGCTATAGAGACCCCTTTGCATGGAGAACAATGGTTCAAGGGCATTCCATTAGATATGGTCAACTACAAATATTTTCTAAATCCAAAGTATAAAAACAAAGAATATGGGGCTATCGTGCCAAGGGAATGTCTTCTTGAACCTCACAGCAAATTTCAAAAGGTGATTCAAAGAGATTTCACTTGTGAACGCATATTTGGGAGGATTTATCAATACCACTTCAGGATGTAGATGCATTTTACAGGTAAAAAACCTTTAAATCTACCTTTTTACTTGTTTAGGAGCATTGGTAAGATGGAAGATAAGGTTCGGGGTAATAAGATTCAAGTGGAGCCCAGTCTCTTTCATTTCTCCTTGATCAAATTGCTAGTGGTGGAAGAGTTGAAGAAGAAAAAGTAGTCATGGCAAGCAATTTTGGATTCATCCAAGTTGACAGGTGAAATTTCAGATAGTCCTTGGAGAAAAAAAGATACACCCTCATAAGTGGAAAAGGATGTTCAACTAGCAGTAGAAAGCTCAGAAAAAAGGCCATGGACTTCAATTGACCAACCTAACAGGAAAAAAGGAAAAAATATTCATTTCTCTCTTGATTTGGAATGGATTTCCAATAAACCACACACAAGAGTTGTTGCAAAAAGGTTATCCATGGAGAAAATTTTTGAACAACCTAAATAATTTCAAGACACCATATCAGAGAACATTGATTTAGATGATAAGGATAGAGAGATTATGGAACTGCATAAATAGTTGAAAAATTCCCAATGTATTCATTTCTCAGCTTCAACATGATAATAGGGAGTTGAAAAGGAATATTTTGGAAAAAGAATCTAAAGTTGATGAAGCAGAACCAGTAACTAAGACAAATCCACTTTCCATCATATCTAAAGGTAAATGAAAAGAAGAAACAGAGGACATCCGAGATCTAGAGACCTCACAATCAAGGATCCCTGTAACCAGATATTCAATGATGAAATTGGAGCTACAATAAGAAAGTCTAATGAAAGGAAATTCAATGCAAGAGAAGAAAATTATTGAGTTAGATGACAGACAAGAAACTTATTTAAGCTAAGGAGGTAGTTGAGGAAAGTTGAAGATGAAATCATCAAGCTTAGAGAACAAGGTGAAAGGGTTAAAAATAATATACATGATCACCTGAATAGTTGTGGGCCAACATTGTTTAAAGCTATGGATATGTTGAGGAGAACCCTACCTCTACATAGACAACTCAAGAACATTTGCAGGCAACATCTCACCTTGAAAAAGGAGTTGAGGGATACAAAACAATAATTACATGAGGCATTATAAGAAAAACAAGAGGAAAAAAGAGGAACATTGGACCTGTTAGCTGAGGCAGCTAAAGTTTGATTGTTGATAGGTAACCAAGATTATTTTTATTTTTCCATTTTGGTTCCAGTGCACCAGTTTATGTTAGTCATGTACACAGTAATGCAACAAATTTGTTGTGCTATTGTCAAATTCATTGAGGTTTGATATAAGATTAGGGTTTTGGCACTCCTTTTATGTATGGAGGTTAAATAAGGTATTTAAGATTGTCCACTTCATCCATCAACCATTTTTCTCAGTCAGAGACTTCGACACCTGGTCAAATTCATGCGAATGAAGTTTCGTTGTGCTTTTGTTGTAGGTGATCATTTTCAAGAAGGGAGGTTTTCAGTTTGGACAGATGTTTTCTAATTGGTATCTAATGATTTAGGGTTTTTTTCCACCTATTTGACACATTCAAAATTCTAGGAGATGGTAAGAAGTATGAGAGTGATGAATTCATTTATCTTTTGTTGTACTTTTCTGAAGGAGGAAGTAACACATAAATTTGTTGTGTTTCTACACAATCAACAATTTGACATTTTAATTCGACTCCAAACCTATTGAAATCGATTTATATGGTTATGACAAGTGTCATTAAGTGTCAAACCTCATATTTATGCATCCATTCAATGTATTTTGTTATGTATTTTGTTAAATATTTCTATAGTCAAACAATTTCCTAATTTGCAGAAGGTGGTTCTATATTCGCTGCTACAAGCAAAAGAATAAGTCATTTTGGGGAATTTGGTTCCTAAAGGGAGGAACTAATATTTTTGATGTATATATATGATGTAATTTTGATTGAGAAAATGGTGGGTTAGTGTGTGATAGAGAAGATACATTGTGCATTGTACAGTTTCATTTGAAAATTTCAGTGAATGATGAAGATTGAAGTCTACTTGTTCAGGGATTCATGTGTCAATCATTTATGGTGATTTTTATCTCCTTTATGTGTTATTTCATATCCCTTGTTATAGTGATGCTTAAATGTTATGTCTTCAGTGTTTTTTTAAACAAATTCATTTCATAATTCACTTTTAGGTGCTCTGCTATAAGCAACTAAACATTTCAGTGTTTTTCCTCCATCTTAATATCTAAAATTCATCCTCAGATAGATGCTTTAGATATTATCAATTTCATTATTCCTATACTCACCTATCTACAAATAAATTTTATAAATACACCATAAAGGATTTCCTACCTTTCTAATGTCTAAGGATTCTTCATTTTCCCATCATAGAACTTAAAATCATTAGCTTAATTTGACTCAATGCCAATGGATTTTCTCTCTCCCCTGCCATCAAAATGTTGAAATTATTATACCTTAATCTATATACCTAGCCTAAGATACAAAAGATTTCATAAGAGAGAGCCCTCTCTGGCTTTGGAAGGGCTAACTTCCATCCATAAATATTTGTTTGTGGCTACCTTTGGGTTTGTCTCCTCAACCTGGAGGAATTACGAAGTACTAACATAGCGGTGTCATTGTCGGTGAACAAAGGTTGAAAAATTCCCTGGAAAAAATTTCTCTAAAGGATAAATTAGGTTCCTAAGGGTGACAGGGAACCAGAAACTGTACAAGTTGAAAATTTACCCAATTATTAGTGTTTCCAGAACTAGCTGCAATCATTTTTCTTTTAGGAAAATCTAGCTCCAAGAAGAATACATACTAGGCAACATCTAGATCCCAATCCACCTAAGATCTTGACCAGCCCAAAGAAGCTCTTCAGGAAAAATAGGCTTGCAAAAGAAACAAGTACTAGTGTTTTAGAAAGATATTTGTCCCTCCCTGAAAGATTAGAATTAGTGGATAATATTCAATTTAATTTAAGGTTTGAAGTAATTCTATTCATATCTAAATCAACAACCAACATATCATAAAAATTCCTTGATGAGGCTAAGCTAAAACCCTATATTCCTTTTCAGAAATTTCAAAAACATATAGGGATATATGGGTACAATTTCATAAACTATAACATTTGGTTCATCGGCTGCAAGAATCTGCTTCTAACACCCCCACATTTCAGCATCATGTTCCCCCATTTTCTTCTCCAACATTTTCCTTGCCATTGAATATTCCATCTTGCTCTACCCCTGTTATTTCTATTGGTTTTACTCCTCCCTTATCATCAAATTTTCAAAAAACAGTCTCGTTACCTCACTCTTCCTCATTACAAATCCCAAAGGTTAGTACAAGTCCACCTCATACAGTCATGGTTTCTTGTTATGCTCCTTTAACTTTACAAGGCCCATTGCATGATTTTCCACAAAATTATGGACATAACTTGCCCGAGTTTGATGGTATAGGAATTATTACAGCTCGGAAACACCTTGACAAGTTGAATGACTTCATAGACCTGGAGGAGGTATACCATGAAGATGTTAAATTGAGACTCTTTGCTCAAATTTTTTTCTAGAGAAGTCAAGAAATGGTTTATAAGCCTTCTAGTTGGAAGCATTGGCAATTTTCAACAACTTGAGAAAATTTTCCTTGCCAGATGGGAAGAAAATAAGAACCCTCTACAAATATTGGTTGAATATGACAACCTAAAGAGAATTCCAAGAGAAATAGTTCAGGATTTTTCAACCAGATTTAATAAGTTGTATAACTCAATACATATTGAAATAACCCCCCCACCCACCCCCTCCCCCTCGCCCCCCACGGATGTCTTTGCTTCATTATCATGATGGCTTCGATTTTGAGCTTTCTTATCATCTCACAGAAAGAAATCCAACCACATTGGATGATATGCAAAAAATGATGTTGGAGTGGAAGAAAATATGATGAACAAAAAGGCCAAAATGAAATCTAAAAAAGGGGAGTGGTTAAGGAGGAGCCTTTATCATCATCAGATAAAAAATTGGATGTTATGATGAAAACAATAGAAAAGTTGGTAGAAGGATTAACTTTGGAAAACAAAGACGTTGTTAGAGAACCACAGGCTCCCCTTCTAGTAAGAAATCCCATTTTTCAAAGACCTCAAGTTTAAATAAAGCAAAGATACCAAAGGAATCAAGGAGATAAATAGAAAATAAGGCCTCCTTTCCAAGAAAATTTTGCAGAAGATGAAGAGTTACCATAAGATAAAATATATTATTTTGGTGAAGAGGAGGAAACAATCTATTTGAAAAAAGCAGAACAAGACTTGTTCATTTAGCCACAAGAATATATCTTGCTCATGGAATCATAAGAGTATAAGAAATGGTACCAAAATGGAATCATGGAAGTGAAAAGACAATATAACTTGAGAAACAAGAAGGTTGTAATAAATCCTCCAAAGAAAGGCCAATTTGATGTACCTTCTCCCAGCCATAAGAAATATGATCCTGTAAAGGAGTTTTCAGAAAAGAAAGACAAAACCATTAAAGACGTAGATAAAACTAAATCATCTTTTAGTTTAGAAATGAAATATCCAAGATCGAAATATCTATTCCATTTAATGAATTGATCAAGAATGAGAAGTACAAAAGTCATATTTTCAAAGCATTAAATATAGGGGATACTTCAAATTCTATTAATTTGACTTGTGAACATCTTGCAATTCTATTTGGCCCAAAATTTGAAGAAGATGTTCAAGATGGATATGTCTCACATTTATATGTTAGCTTGAATGTACATGATCTTATTTTACATAATGCAATGTTAGACTCAGGTGCATCGCATATCCTAATGCCAAAGGTTATCATGGAGAAACTTGGTTTGGACATAACTAGGCCATATAAAGACCTATTTTCCTTTGATTCGAGTAAAGTGAAGTGTTTGGGTTTAACTAAGGATTTTGTTTTCCCTCTCATTCAAATTACAGCAAAGAGTCTAGTATTGTGTTATCCAAGATAACGATTAGTTTTGTTTTGAGTCATGAGTCAAGATGGTTAGGTTATTTAGGGTTTAATAGGATTTTTAAGTCTTTGACTTTCAAATAATCACATGCATAAAGGTCTTTTAGTTATTTTTCAAGGTCATTATGGGTCTTAGTATGAGTCATCATAAAGAGAAAATCCAAAGTTTCATGTCCTTCGAGTTGATTCCGTCATCATTGTGAGTCTAACACTTTTTCAAACTTTCGCAGCAAATATAGTTCAAACAGGTTAGGATTTGCTACGGAAGTTCTTAACACTTTCATAGAAAATTTGCCTTCCCCAACATAGTTTTCGCTACGAAAGTCGGGTTTTCTACTAACCGTAGGGAAACGGTACATAGTTTCAAAAATGGTATGGTCAGAGGTGGTTTGAGCTTATTGGTTCATGATTGCACCCTATTGTCTTTATTCATTGTTTGCTAAACACATGCACCATATAGTTGGTCCTTCATTTTGTTACTTTTTCACCTTTTTTACATATTTGTTGTCACAAATACATTCCCATTTACTCCTTATGAGATGCTATTGCTTTCTAAATATCGATATTGTTGTCTTGTGGTCTATCTAGTTGTATTTAAGGTCAGCTCAGTTAGTGTCAAAATTTGGTTAGTTGTCCTTAGGATATTTTGCAGGTGTCAAGAAGCTTCTCACTGTGTTTTGGAGACATGGAAGCTCGAAGGAAGTAGTATAAAGGAGAGATACCAAAATTTCCTCCATCCAAAATAGAACCTATGTAAAGGAGGAAAGGTAAGGATTTTGTTCAAGAGAAAGGTAAAGTGGTAGATAAATCAAGAAATATGTTAAAGAGGACATTTCCTCTACACAAAATGATGAATCATATATGCAAAATAAATAGATGGTTACAAGTAGACAGGAGAAGGTTGTAGGGTCAAATCAAATATTTAGAAATACAAATGGAAATGATACAAGCTGAACTTTTGAAGAGAGGCCTCAAATTCATTACTGTTACTAATGATGCCCCATGAATATGATAAGACCATCAATTTTTTCTTATGTTATGGCTAATTGTACTATACATGCTTATATAGGATTTTAGAAGTGTTTTGGAGGTGAAAGAATGATGAAAATGAAAAATATCATAAACTAGGCACTTTCATAGCAACTCTTGGGCTTGAAGACAGAAATTTGCTACGAAACTGTTGTAGCTTTCAATGGAGGAAAAGACCAGTTAAAATTTCATAAATATGAGGGCTCAAGGCATGTATTTCACTCACAAACCTCAGAGAAGACCCTGTAATAGTCAAAAAATTCAAATTATATGTAGAAGGGTGACTTTGGCATTTTCTACTGAAGTTTGCTACCAAACTACCTGTACTCTATTTTTTTCAATGTTATGGAGTTTTGATGATTTTTGGGAAATTAAATAGTGAAGAAATGGATAACCGCAAGTCAACAGTTTCCACATCATCAACATATGGACTCCTATTTTTCATGGGGACACTTCAGCAGGTCAACCTCCATGTGGCTAATAGCTCGTCAAGTCAACTCATGATGCCAGCTCCTCACTACAGCTCATCATTCCAGCTCAGCAAGGTCAGTATCCACGTGGCATGATGACACATCAGCAGTCTAGCACATTCATAAAATTAGTTGGTTGCATTCGAGAAGGGTTATTAACATAATTTTTTGAGCTATTTAATAATTGAAGAGTCCTTTTTGTACTCAAACTCTTTTAAAACAGAAATATTCCTAAAAGGGCTCCATGAGTTGTAATTCAATTAGAATTGGGACTCTGTAATAGGCATCAAGTCTGGCCCAGGTGGTAGACTATTGTATGGAGGAATTACTCTATATATTGGGGAATTTTTCATTTTGAAGTGGTTGTTGAATTTTATGAGGAAGCTACTATGTAAATTTTCTGTATCAAGAAAATACACAGTTTACAGTAAATTGTCTTCAAAACTTGAGATTCTCCTTGGTTTATGTATTTTTTCCTCTTGACTTTGTGTATTGTTATCAGTTTCATGGTATTATGATTACTTGGAATTCATGATTTAATCCTCCAATTTCCTTCATATTCTATGTTTGGTGTAAAAGTTTATGTTTAAGCCAATTTTCCTCAACTTCCATGGATACAATTTGTTTATGATTGAATTTCTTTAGCTAAATCCATGCCCAATGGTGGCTATAATACACTCTTTCACCTGCAAAAATCACATAAAGCATAAACATATTAGCCATTTGCAATTTATATTTTATCTTGAGTATTCCATTGTTTTCTTTGAGAGCTACCTCTCTGATTGGAATGGATAAATTTCAGTCAAAAGTGGCTTGAAATAGTTGTGCTAGGTTGATATTTGAACAACCCAAATTACTCCAGCCTAGTGATAACATTTTTGTGCATTTGCTGGAGTCTGAAAGTCATATCATCATGGGTGATTCTTGTCAAAGGAACTGAGCTCTTGAAGGTAGCAGGAGATCAGACAATTCGTAGGTTGTACTTCTACCTTGCCAACTCCATTCTTGAAGAATTCAAAAATTCATAGCTTCGTGGTAACACTACTAGGGAAATGAGAGACTTAGATGCAATGACAATTTCTTCAAGGTATGCATGTGTGGACTTTTCAAAAATTTATGGATTCCAAATATTTTTCCCAGGGATTCATATCTTTTAATTATTGGCCCTAAATTTGATGGAGAATTTGTAAGCTTGACTTTAGAGCATGTATCAAAGTTTAATGACTTTACTGAGCTCCTTAGAGTGAAACAAGAAGATGTATTCATTAGGCTTTTATATGATTCATTTCAAGGAAAGTGTAAAAGTTGGGTGTAAAGGTTACCTGCTAGATCTATTAAATCATTTTAAGCTTTCTGGCTTATTTTCTTGGAAACATGGATGGAGAAGACAGAGTTTGTGGCAGTCTCTCTTTCCATTTAGGAGTTCACAGGATGGAACGATATGTGCTCTAATGTAGAAGTTAGTGAGAACTTATCTTCATCATTGTCTTTTTATTTAAAGTCATATGAAGGAAATCCTGAAAAATAAGATCCGATTTTTAGATGAATTGGCTCATGAGATTGAAAAATATATTGAAGATGTTGAAGATCAGATTCAGTCATATAATTTTCAAGATCATATGCATTATTTTGAAAGTTTTTTCCAGCCAAAACAATCAGAGGAGGTATTTTCTTTTGACATCAATATGGAGAAATGTTTTGTTTTAAAAACTAGATCTGATGACACAGAGCTGAAAACATATGATGACATGGAAAATAAGTGTGAAGCGTTCAGCTATGAGGATTTATTTTCTCAATATTTTGAAAATATTCATAAAAAATGTCATATATTTATTGATCCTGTAGCAGACTATATGGAGATTTTTTTCAATCTGAATTTTCAACCATGTCTTCACTGTGAGAAACACATCCATTATCAGTTGCCATTATATTTTCCAGCTTCGATTTTGTTGCATTACTTTTATGTAAGCAGCTACTTGATTGGCTTCACTGTAATTTTTGTACCATTTGATTTAAAAACTTCTCAGAAGTATAGGGTAGGTAGGTGTGTGCGTGTGAAAATGCTTAGTATTCCGAGCATCTTTTCAGCATGTACAAATTTAGTTTTCAGCTTGGATTGCAGTTTGGTTTGGTTGCAAATAGTTCAAAATTGCAAGAGTAGATGATCTCTTCAACAGGTTTGAGCCTGAAGTGAAGGCCATAAGAACTTGGAGATGAGATCATCAAGTTTTAGTTTTCACTTTTGAATAAGGCATTGGTGTTGCTAGTTCTTTGCTACACCACAGGGGCGCAACATCCCCATTGGAGCCATTGTTATCCAAGATAACCATTAGGTTTGTTTTGAGTCATGAGTCAAGATGGTTAGGTTAGTTTTTTTTTTCTAAATTATGCTAATTCTATTATAGAAACATACTGTTACAAAACTGCCTCAGTTCAGCTGTGGGAGTCTGAAAACTAGGCTTGATGTCCATGCTTTAACCGAGTGACGAACTGCCCAGAATGGGAAACCAGTTCTTTTAGGAGAAGTTTCACCGCCCTTGAAAGGGAAACCGGTGTATATTCCATTACATACATCATAAGAAAACAAAAAAATACTGCAGTAGCATGCAGCTTCTGCTGCTGTAGACAACTAAAAAAACAATGTTTCTTGCAAAATAGTGGGACGTATGTACCATGCTGAATCCAGGCATACCGGAGTTACTGCTCGTGGGTTGGAGAAGGCGGCTCCTCCACTATGCGACACCAGTACTTTTCCTCCGAATCTTCTGCAGCATCGTTCTGATCACCATCTTTTCCTGTGGTCTTTGCGTCCATCTGCATTGAGTGTTGACCCAGGTCGAGAGAAGCAGTAGCACGGGGGTCAACCGGACGTTCAGAGGAAAACGCAGCAGGGGTAGGGCAAGGACCAAGAGGTGAAGGGGGTGGTCCAAGCAAAGGAGGAGGACAGAGAGTCGACTCTTCTCGCAAGGTGACCGTAATGTAAGCAGTGACGGTGGGGCGATTGTAGGAACAGTCAAAGTGGAGCTCCGCCCTCTTCGAGGTTTGCCTCAAAATATGACTGCCTGAAGGATGAGGGGCAGGGGAGACGGGACTCGATGGAACAACAAAAGGATGCGATGAGTTCTGATGAGCGTGATCAGAGCCAGGAGGGCTATCGTGGCCCCAGTGACAGCGGGTGTCCTCAGAGGAGGTTTCTTCGCCTGGACTGGATGAGGGACGCGAGCTCGCAGACCGGCCACTAGTTGCACCTCGGCAGCACCTCATTCGGTGTCTTAGCCTAGGCATGGCGAGTGCAAAAACTTGAATTGGCCTGAGACAAGTAGAGAAAGCCGAGATTGGAGCGAGCCCACAATGAATGCCAAGAGGAACCTGCAAACTGGAGTTGGAATAATAGAAATCACTGTGTGAAAAATGGCAACCAGGCGTAGTTTCAATACAGTTGAGCAAAGAGTAGTGACGCCCTGTCTGTGTGCGGGTGCTGGGCTCAGTACAACCAACAGGACATGCGCTGCAAGTAAAATGTAAAGAGCAGTAGGCAGAGCCAGAATGATCTAGAGAGCTCGAGACAAGAGCCATAATGAACCGATTGAGCGAGACAAGGAGGAGAGAGTGCCGGCGTTGGAGAGTTAATGCTCTGAGAGCTGGCGGATTAATGTCGAATTTAATGGATTCGCTGGAGGCCATATGGCCATCCCATGTGAGTCTCCTTGGGATATGCCCAGGGACGGATGTCCCATCATGCCAATTGGTCATCTGCATCCGGATACGGGCGATCATTTTGCACCAGCTTGAGACAATTCTGAAGAAGATCTCTGTCATGGATGGTCTGAAGAGGGCCATGATGGAGAGTATCGATGCTGTCAACTCCTAAATTAGCTAAGAGATATGATACTTTGTTGCCTTCCCTTTTGGTGTGGATGAAGGAGATTGCCTGGTTGTTTTTCAGCCAGTTGCTAATTTTTTCAATTCTGGTAGCCATTCTCCAACTTGTGGCTACTTTTGCTGAACTGGTGCCCTGAAGTAATTGGTTGGATAAACTGATGAGAATCTGGGAGTCCCCTTCCACAATGATAGGGGAGAGGTTGAAGAGGTGAGTTAAGTTCAACCCTTGCCAAAGCCCTTCCAGTTCTGTAGAGTTGTTGGTGTCCCAACCAATAGAGCCGTAGTAGATAGCGAGGACGTCTCCTTGGGAGTTTCTGAAGATGCCCCCAAAGCCAGCTGGTCCTAGATTTCCTTTTGAGGCTCCATCAAAGTTAATCTTGAATATTCCTAGGGGTGGAGGAGTCCAGTGGAATTTGGAATCAGGAGTCTTCTATCTATTGGAATTTGGAATGATCGAGACTTTGAGCTGCCAGTTTTTCCATATGGAAATTTCCTTTGGCTGTTTGGGAAGATCCTCATCCTGCCAGGAATGCAGAGCTAGAGACTCATGGAGATTATTTCTGAAGTTGTTCCAGATCATGTCCAAGGGGGTGGATTGATTTTTGAAGATTCTCTTGTTTCTCTCTTTCCAGAGGGACCAAAATAGAAGACCTGGTATGATTTGCCAAAGAGTGTTAAGAATAGAGCTGCTATAAGGGTGTCTGGGCCAATAGCGCATGATGTTAGTTAAGTCCCCCTTCGGTTTGCTTTTTTGACACCTAAAGAAAATCTTCTCCCATAGATTGATGGCTAGCTTGCATGAGAACATGAGATGTTGGATCGTTTCGTTACTTTGCTCACAGTTTGGACATTATGAAGGTCCACAGAATCCTCGTTTGAGCAGGTTGTCCCAAGTGAGGATTGTTTTGTGACTAAGTAACCAGAGAATCGTTGAGACTTTTGGCCAGGTACCAGGAGCCCAGACAAATTTCCAAAGCAGATCACACGGTAGAGGAACCGGATGCATAAGAGAGAAGGCCTCTTTTGTAGTGAACATGCCTCTAGTCGAGTATCCCCATCTTAGAATGTCTGGTTCCTCCGAGCATCTGATTTTCCTGCGCTGGAGTTCCTCACTGAGAGCTTCCCAAGTGTTGTCCTGGGCGAGAGGAATGATATGAGTCGGGTGCTTCCATTTTCTGAATTCATTGCAGTTTGTGGGGGTCCAGCACTGGCTGACTTTGACTTCCTCCAGAACAATGATTCTCCTACCATTGATGAGGGTGAGAGTATCAGTCAGCTTTGGGTTTTGCTGCCAGGAATCTGCCCAGAATCTGGTTGTGTGCCCATTTCATATTTCCCAGAAGCTGTGTTGTTGTATGAGTGCAAAATGTTGTTTGGCTGCGTTCCATATAAGGGAGCCAGCGATTCCTGGGGAGAGCATGATCAAGTCTTCAAAAGGTCTATTATTCGCGTACTTGGGTGTCCACATTTTAGCCCAGGGCGTGTGAGGATTCGAGATCCAGTTCCACCATAGATGGGCCCCCATGACTTCGTTGCTGTGAAGAGGATCCCTGAGCCCGAGTCCTCCTGCATCCTTAGGGGAGAAAACCGTGTTCCAGTTGACTAAAGCCCATTTTCGGTTTTGGTTTGAAGACCCCCAAAGGAATCGACGTTGCAAATTCTTGATTTGTTTGAGAACCCATTTCGGAGCAGCAAGAACATAAAAGAGATAAAGGGGCATGGATTGCAAAAAAAATTTGATGAGGACGAGTCTTCTGGCCAAATTGAGGGCTCTATAGGTCCAAGAAGAGAGTCGGGCTTCCAATTTTTCCGAAAGAAGATTCCAAGAAGAGTGCTTGATGGCAGCATCAATGAGTGGCACGCCCAGGTATTTGGTAGGGAGGTGAGCAATAGAGAAACCAAGAATTCGGGCTATGTTGGCTTGGGTCAAGGGAGGAGTGTTAAAGAAGAAGAGCTAGGATTTTGAATCATTGACAGTCATACCAGAGGCTACAGAGAAAAGGTTCAGAATGTCTTTGAAGGAGCGGGCTTCTTGGGCAGAAGGGAAGCCAAAGAGCATATTATCATCAACGAATTGTTGATGGGTTGTAGTGGGAGAGCCATGAAGGGAGATTCCACGAAGTTGCTAGGATTGGACAGCATGATGAATAAGTCTGCTAAGGCCTTCAGTCATGAGAACGAAGATGAAGGGGGAAAGGGGGTTGCCTTGTCTAATACCTCTAGACAGCAAAAAAGGAGTGGAGGGGATACCATTGATGAGGATAAAATATAGGGGAGTCGAGATGAGGCTCATTATCCATCTTATCCACATCTGATCGAAGCCAAAAGCACTGAGGATGTGCTGGATATAACACCAACATAATTTATCAAATGCTTTAGATAAATCTATTTTAAGGAGCATACCTGGCTTCTTGGCGCTTTTGAGAGAATGAATAACTTCATGAGTTAAGATAATGCCATCCATTATTTGGCGTCCCTCCACATATCCCGTTTGCTCTGGCGAAATGAGAAGCGGAAGAAGAGGCTTTAGTCTGTTGGCTATGACTTTGGAAATGACTTTATAGATCACATTGCAGAGAGCGATGGGTCGGTACTTTTCAGGAGTGCTTGGGTGCTCTTATTTTGGAACCAGAGCTATGAAAGTGGCATTCAGATAGGGGAGAAGCCAATGAGAAGCTCTTGATTCCTCAACCAGCTGCCAGAATTCCATTTTGATGAGATCCCAAAAATGATGAAAGAAGTTTGAGGTGAAACCATCGGGTCCTGGCGCCTTCCCATCCTTAGATTGAGCCATCGCTGTTTCAACCTCATGAAGGGAAACTGGGTGAACTAACATCTGATTGTGCTCTGCAGTGACAAGCCTGGGGATCAGTTGGGAGATTTTGTCGATGGCTAGCTACCTATCTATAGTGCGCTCTTCTTGCTGTATACTTTTGAAGTGATCCAGGAGTACTTGCTCGATCTCCTCATGTTGCTCCACTTGTTCTCCTTGCTGATTGGTGATGTGGGCAATGCGGTTTTGCATTCTTCGTTGAACTGTAGACCTGTGGAAGAATTTTGTGTTTCTTTCACCTTCCTTTAACCAGCATATTCTAGATTTTTGCCTCCACAAGATTTCCTCTTGCTTGCGCCTCTCTTCCAGTTGTTTCTTTAGTTCCTGTTCTTTGGAAGCTAGGTGATTTGTTCTTCCCTCGAGAATGTTTTTTTGTTGAGTTTCTTCCATTTTGTTCTCGAGAATTTTTATCTCCTGAAATATGTTCCCAAAGACAGAGGAGTTCCAATTTTTGATGAGCGATTTGAGATGTTTAAGCTTTTGCTGGAATTGGTACATTTTCGATCCTTCAGGAGGAGTAAAACTGTTCCAAGCATTAGTGATCAGGGATTTAAATGAGGGATGGGAGAGACAAAAAGCTTCAAATTTGAAAGGCTTTTTGAACTGAGTGCCAATTTTTTGCCAATGAAGCGAGATGGGCCAATGGTCCGAGCCTGCTAGCAGAAGTATTGAAGCTGAAAGATTCCCTCCCAAATGGATGGTGTTGTCCGATATGAGAAATCGGTCCAATTTTGAGGCGATCTGCTGATTGCCTATCCTCTTGTTGTTCCAAGTAAAGGCGCCATTTGAGAAAGGGAGATCTATTAGCAAACTGTTGGTAATTAAGTCTTTGAAATGAGAGCTTTCAGGATCCAATCAAGGTCTTCCGTCAGTCTTTTCCTCCATTTTGGTGATCATATTGAAATCCCCCGCTGCAATCCAAAGAGGATAAGTTCTATGAGAATTCAGGATTTCCATTGTGTTCAAAAGCGCAATTTTCCTTGCATGGTCCTGGGGAAAATAGACATTTGAAAGGTGCCCATGTATGTTTGTTCCTATGGGATGAAATGTAGCCTGAATAAGATTATGCGCTGCAAGATGGTTAGGTTAGTTAGGGTTTAATAGAATTTTTAATTCTTTGAATTTCAAATAATCACATGGATAAATGTCTTTTAGTTATTTTGCAAGGTCATTATGGGTATTAGTACGAGTCATCATAAAGAGAAAACCCAAAGTTTCATGTCCCTTGAGCTGATCTGGTCATCATTGTGAGTTTGACACTTTTTCAAACTTTCACAGCAAATCCAATTCAAACAGGTCAGGATTTTCTATGGAAGTTCCTGACACTTCCGTAGAAAATATGCCTTCCCCAACCTAGTTTTCACTAGGAAAGTCTGTTTTTATGCTACGGTAGGGAAACCATATAGAATTTCAAAAAAGGGTATGGTTAGAGGTGGTCAAAGCTTATTGGGTCATGATTTCACCTTATTGTCTTTATTCAATATTTGCTAAACACGTGCACCATATAGTTGGTCCTTCATTTCATTATTTTTTCACCCTTTTTACAGATTTGTTGTCACAAATCCATTTTCATTTCCTCCTTATGATCTGCTATTGTTGTCTAAACATCAATATTGTTGTCTTGTGGTCTATCTAGTTTTCTTTAGGTCAGCTCAGTTAGTGTTAAAAGTTGGTTAGTTGTCCTTAGGATATTTTGCAGGTGTCAAGAAGCTGCTCACTACATTTTGAAGCCATGGCAACTCCAAGGAAGCAGTATAAAGGAGAGATACCAGAATTTCCTCCTTCCGAAATAGAACCTGTGAAAAGGAGGAAAGGTAAGGAGCCTGTTCAAGAGAAAGGTGAAGTGGCAAATAAATCAGGAAAGATGTTAAAGAGGACATTGCCTCTACACAGAATGATGAAGCATCTATGCAAAAGAAATAGATGGTTTCAAGCAAACAGGAGAAGGTTACAGGGTTAAGTCAAAGATTTATAAATATAAATGTAAATTATACAAGCTGAACTTTTGAAGAGAGGCCTCAAATTCATTAATGTTACTAATGATGCCCCATGAATATGGTAATACCTTCAATTTTTTCTTATGCTATGGATAATGGTACTTTAAAGGCTTATATAGGATTTTAGAAGTGTTTTGGAGGAAAAATAATGATTAAAATGAAAAATCTCATAAACTAGGCACTTTTGTAGCAACTCTAAGGCCTGAAGGTAGAAATTTTCTACAAAACGGTTGTAGCAATGGAGGCAAACACTAGTTAAAATTTTAGAAATATGAGGGCTCAATGCACGTAATTACCTCATAAACCTCAGAGAAGACCCTAGAACAGTTAAAAAAAGAAAATTATATGCAGAAGGATGATTTTTGCATTTGCTACTAAAATTTTCTACCAAACTGCTTGTACTCTATTTTTCCCAGTGTTATGGAGTTTTAATGATTTTGGGAAATAAAAAAGTGAAGAAATGGATAAAACACAAGTCAAAGGTGTCCACATCATCAACATATGAACTCTTATTTTTTAGGGGCACACTTAAACAGGTCAACCTCCATGTTATTGGCAACTCATCAAGTCAACTCATGATGCCAGCTCATCACTACAGCTCATCATTCTAACTCAGCAAGGTCAGCATCCATGTGTCATGATGACACATCAGCAGTCTGGCACATTCAGAAAATCATTTGGTTGCATTTGATAAGGGTTATTAACATAATTTTTTGAGTTATTTAATAATTGAAGAGTCCTTTTGTACTCAAACTCTCTTAAGACAAAAATATCTCTAAAAGAGTTCCATGAGTTGTAATTCAATTAGAATCAGGACTCTTTAATAGGCATCGAGTTTGGCCTAGGTGGCAGATTTTTGTATGGAGGCCTCACTCTATATATTGGGGAATTTTTCACTTTGAAGTGGTTTTTGAATGTTAAGAGGAAGCTACTATGTAAATTTTCTTTATTAAGATAATACACAGTTTACAACATATTGTCTTCAAAACCTGAAATTCTCCTTGGCTTATGTATTTTTGTCTCTTCACTATGTGTATTGTTATCAGTTTCATGGTACTATGATTACTTGGAATTCATGAGTTAATGCTCCAATTTCCTTCATATGCTATGTGTTAGCGCAAGGAGTTACTACTTGACTGCAAAAGGAGTAATCCTTAAACATCATAGTTCATTTCAAATTTAAAGGTTTTGAGTGGTGGGATGGCTTCTTAAAGAGATTGAAATGATTTTTTATTCTTTAATACTTTCATGCATTTGGCAAGTTGTGGCAAGTATAAACAGTGGATGGGTAAATTGGTAGTATAGGGATCAGAGTATAAAAAATGAAAGGATATGGATAGTTGGTACTTACTCTAAGAAATATTCATATCCTAAATTAGTCACACAATTATAATGATGTCTCTTTACAGAAACTATATTTTATGTAAAGTAAACAACATTGAGAAATTAGAGTGCATGCATAAATTGTTTCACAAATATTTTATGAAATCTTCACTAACATGTTCCACAACATATATATGATTTGCAGGAAGCTGGAAAGCAGATAATTTACTATTATATCCTCTAACAATTTCTTACTCACACCTTACTAGTTGTTGCAACTCATAAATTAGAATAAATTAACAAAGAGATAAACACACCGTACATTAGATAGTTCTTGAGTCACAAAATCCTCCAACATGAAGTGAAAAAAGGCTTTTCTTTATTATATTAAATCTTCAGGTAGACCAACATCCAACCCTGAAATGGTATTTACAAATGGTATATATAGAAAGAGAGGCACCAACTCCATCTCTTCTAAAAATAAGGAACCATTATTCCTAACATTACATATGTGTCATAGGACATTAAAGATATATCCCACTAAAATCTAACTGAAATGATAGATGTAGATGAAAGAAGAGAAGAGAATTTGGGTTGAACTGCTGAGTATGTTGACATGTTGCCGTTTTTTCTACTGATTTTTCTCCTCATGTCTTTGGTTCTTAAATAACCATGTGTCTTCATTAAATATGACCTTAAACAACCTCATAAAAACTTATCACCATCACTTGTTATATCCATTTCGTTATGAGTCCTTATCTTTCCTGAACTGGCTCAGAAATTTTGCTGACAATTGGCAAAAATCATTTAAAACAGGTGCTACTGCAAATTCCGGTAAAAACCTATAACTGCGCAAAAACTGTAACGCTGCCAAAATGTCTGGTAGCACTCTATTTCTTTTTCAAAAATGCACAGAAAACACTTAAAAGACCTGTGCATACTTATACACTTTGAAATTTGAGTTTTTGTTTAAAATTGCACTTTATAAGAAAAAAGGTGTTTTATTAGGAAACCTTTTTACATTTCTTCCATATGGGTTGCAACTTCAGCAAGCTTGTCCAAGTATGATTTGATTTCAACAATTGATTTTGATCTTGTGGTCCTTGTGGCATCTTCTCTGCCAGTGGCCTTTTCCTCTGTTGAGCCCTTTTGGATCTTTCTTATTTTTTAGGGTTATGTTTGCTGATCCGTAGGGGTTTTGTTTTTATCTTTCTTCTTGGACTCAATAGCCTGTAACCCTTCAGATTTTCTTTATACATCAATGACCTCTGTCAACAAACTTGGATTATGTAGAGCCTTAGACTTGAGCCTGAACCTTTTTTTATCTCTGGTATGTATTTTTCTTGTACCAGCAACAGGTTTGGTCTCCTATGTATTTCTCTTGCTACTTATTTCATACCCTACATCTTTGAGGAGGTCTTCATCATACTTAGTGGGATAACACTCTTTCTGCATTTTTTGTTGAATTTCTACTTCCAGAATTTCTGGTAGCACATGTGCTTTGGATTTTTCTGCAGTTGCAGACCTTCCTCTTCAAGCTCTGGCATAAACATTAGGAAAAGGAGAAATGGAAGGCACAATTTTCATGGACATAGGTTTATTTATTGATGAGCTCTCTCCTTTCTCCAAATTCCTCTCAACCTTAGCTGAAGGCGTCTTTTCTTTTCTTCTCTTGGCCTTATGGATATTCTCCTTCTTAGAATTTCTCTTTTTCTTTTTGCAAGTTGAGGGTGTTGTTGTGAAGCTGGAGACAGTTGAGCTGGAGGTGTAGGTACAAGTTGGCCTACCCTGTAAAACAGTAAATGGTCGCATGATTGATTTATTTTCCTTAATTATTCCTCAACTAACGCTTTAATGAGAGATTGATCATACAAGCTATATTCTAAAGCAGCAGTGTGTGTTTGAATCATGGCTGACATCTTTGTCAGGCTCTTCAGAAAAAATAATGGAAAGTTGAGGGTCTTCATACCTACAACATGAAATAGCAATCTCATATGATAAAGAAACACTACAGTATACCTTCTCTCACAAGTGAGGTAAATTTTTATGAGCTTAATAGCTTCAGCTCATTCATTTATAAGGAAACTTCTGGTAATTCCTTTGGCCTAGTTGGGATCTCTGTGTCCATATTTAAGGAAACTGTTGAGGTCTCCTCCAGTGATTATTTGGCCTTCAAACCACCTTTCTCCTTCCTGTGGAAGGTTGAATGCCTCAACCATTGAATCTTCTGATACCTACAATTTAAGACCATAGATGGTTACTTCCTATCCATTGAAAGAATTTTCAAACTCCTGAGATACTCCTAAGTGATAGCTTCTGAGTCTTGAGCATACCACCATACTTGAACAAACAGCCTTCTCACATTCAAATTTGCATCCACTAGGTCAGCTCCTTGTGGTTCAATTCATTTTAGCTTTCCTCCTCTTTTAGTCATCTTCAGTAATTAATAAGTTTGTCTGCTGAAATCTGATATGTGGAAAGGATAGAAGAGCACATCTAATAGGTGTTGTTGTGTCTTCTATGAGATCTTGTCTAAAATATAGGACTCCTTCCTCAAGCTGCACATTATAAAATCTCATTCTCCAACAACTAAACTCAAAATTGATAGTTTTCCTTTCTTCTCGATGGTTTAAAATAGCTACATTGGTTCACCCTCCCATGCAAGATATTTTCATTATGGTAAGTATCCTGGACCACAACATGCACCATGTGATAGTAATTATGATCTCTAGTTGGTTACGTAGCTTCAAATTACATGCTACATGTGGCTGGAGATGAGCGGATCTGTGACTGGCAGTCACCTCCACTGTATGTTGATTATTCGCCTAAATTTCCAGCAGCATCTATGCATGATCAACCAAAAATTCATCGCATTAAGACTACGGATCCACGATATTTTCCAAAAAAAATCACGTAATTTAACATATGAATAAACAGACTCAGCTGATAGACAAGACGGAACAACGACTAGATGTGTTAGTTGCGGATTAACACCTAGACACCGCATGTATAACCACGACTCTAATATTAACATTACTGATTGTAAAACCTACCTATCACATGACTTAAATCATGAATAAAGATTTAAAACGCATTTTAAAACAAGAACACGTGGCTTGACACAAAACAGATGTGCTTTTCTTTTATTTCTTAAAAAAACAGGGGAAGTTATCAGAATTTCCAGTAGCATCAGATTAAAGAAAAATAGACACAAACAAAATTAAAACAGATTGTCCGAAAAGGGCTAAAACAAGCGCTACTATAAATTTCGGTAGCGTTCAATTTTTTTTTGAAATTTACAAAGTGTAATCCTAAAAACAAAAAAATTAAAGTAGACTCATGACTTATCAAAGAACTGTACTAACATTGGCTCCAAAGTGGATAAATCTCTCCATGCGAGGCTCTAAGAATCTTTTGTAGTCTCAATGCCTTTTCATTGGGCTATGGAGTCTTATTATGAAACACACTATTTATAGTGAACTTAGGCCATCAACAGCCTTAGTAAAATAATTTCTTTAGAAAGCGCCTATTGAATGAGCCTCCAAATAGTTCATTCCCATCAAGATGTTACAACTCAAAAGTATTGTTCTGCAGAATATTGAAGATTCTAAACGGACCAAGCCGTAAAGCATCAAATTTGGAATGCTTACCTGGGCCTTGATGTTGTGCATCCCATTTCAACACCAGATCCCCAATCTGAAAATCTTCTTTTTTAGTTCCTCTATCAAAAACTTGATTTACAGCTTGATGATATTTTCTTACCAAATCATATTGTTGTTCTCACTTTTTTTGCACTTCTATGATATGATAAATTCTCCTCGTCATGTCATTTGTCTCAGCTTCATGATCTTGGGGAAATTTATTTACAAGAATGGCTAATTGGACTGGAAAAACAACATCATTTCCATAAACCATTTGAAAAGGTGATGTATTAATAGACTTTTTTATTATCACCCTGTCATCCCATAAATTAAACTTCAGTTTTTAATCCCAGACTTTCTTGTTTTCTCCAATAGCTTCGTGATTATTCTTACCAAAATTTTGTTTGATGACTCAGCTAAACCATTCCCTTGTGGATAGTAAGTTGTAGAGTGAGTGAGTTTAATACTATAATCTTCACAGAAATTTACCAATGGTGTAGATTTAAAAGCAGTTGCATTATCTGCTACTAACCTTTATGTACATCCAAATCTGGTTATTATTCCCTCCAGAAAATTAGTGATAACCTTATGTGTATCATTCCTGGTAGGTATTGCTTCAATCCATTTGGTGAAGTAATCAGTTGCAACAAGAATCCAACGATGTTGGCCACTTGATGGTGGATGAATTTCACCAATGAAATATAAGCCCCATTGCTGAAAAGGTGTAGAAACAACTATGGGCTTGAGAGGAAAAGTCTTCAAATGTTTATTACCAGTGAAATTTTGACATTTTTCACATGCTCTCACCTCAGCACATACATCAGAAAATAAGCTAGGCCAAAAATAACCAACTCTTAGTATTTTGTATGTAGTAGTTCTCCAATAATGATGACCTCCACACACACTACTATGCATATCAAACATAACTCTCTTAGACTGATATGGGTCAATGCATATCAACCAAACTCTTGTAGGATCTTTCCAATATAAACAGTTATCTCTAATGCAAAAATTAACATTTTTCATCTTTAAAGATCTCACTCTGCTTTTGTGAAAATTTGGAGGAGGTTTAAAATGCTATAGAAAATAAATGATATCTTTATACCAGCTACACTCAGAAAGATTTACATCCACTGCCATGTTGTAAATAGGTTCAGAAATTTTCCCTTCTAGATTGTCATCCATGAAATTCAAGCCCAAGACTTTACAATTTTCTTCAGCTAGTAGTTTGGCTAATCCTTGACCTTTGATTAGTTTGGTAGGCTTTATCTCTAAATCAAACTCAAGAAATTTAGTCACCCACTTACTTCTTTTTCCATCACTATCAGGTTGAACTAATATCTCTCTAACAATAGATGAAGGTACATAGGCAATAACTTGAGCATGCTGAATATAAACTCTAAAATCTTTTAGAGCTTTCATTAATTCATAAGCATGTTTTTCCAACATTTCATACTTCAATTCTGCATCTCTAAGAGCTCTGCTGAAAAATGCTATGGGAGCTTCCTTATTTTCTCAATATTTTTGTAACAAAATAGAAACAATAGTATCTTGAGAGGAAAATGAGAAAATAAAAAAATGCTTTGAGTATTCAGGGCTTACCAAATGAGGTGCTTCAATGATAGCTTTTTTTATCAGCTCAAATGAATTTCTGGCTTCAATTGTCCACTTAACTTTTTTTTCCTTCTTCAACATGAAATTAATATGTGTCACCACTTCAGCAACATTTGGAATGAACCTTCTTAAAAAATTGATCTTACCAAGGAAATATTGAAACTCTTTCTTGGATCTTGGAAGTGTTAAATTCTGAATTGAAATCACTCTTTTAGGATCAATTTTCACTCCATCTTTAGAAACTTTGTGACCCAACATCTTACCTTCTTTAAGAGAAAAATGAGACTTATTTGGATTCAATGATATACCATATTTCCTACATTTAAAAAATACTTGTCTCAAGTGTTGAAGGTGCTCTTGATCTGAAGCTGAAAAAACAATAATATCTTCTAAATATATGACCAAGAATTAATCATTTTCTCCAATGAATGTAAATTCCATAGCATGTTGAAAAGTAGATCTAGCATTAATAAGCCCAAATGGAATATTTTCATACATGAATTTTCCCCAAGGAGTAGTGAATGTTGTCTTCTCTCGGTCTTCTGGCCAAACAAAAACTTGGTTGTACCCGGAGAACCCATCTAACATGGAATTTTTTTCTAACTCGGTTACCTTTTCAAGAATATGCTCTGTCTTTGGCAATGGATAATTATCTTTCTTGGATTATTTGTTAAGATTCTTGAAATATACACATAGTTTGACTTCACCACTCTTCTTTCATACTGGAACTAGATTATTAACCCAATCTAAGTATCTCAATGGAATGATGATTTTGGCATCCAAAAAAATTTTCACTTCCTTCTCCATCACTGGTAACAATAATGGATTGATTTGTCTT
This sequence comes from Pinus albicaulis, assembly GCA_034641835.2. Lineage (NCBI taxonomy): Eukaryota > Viridiplantae > Streptophyta > Pinopsida > Pinales > Pinaceae > Pinus > Pinus albicaulis. The sequence goes on along the minus strand of CM076575.1, from coordinate 1,508,429,230 downwards.
AACTTCTGCCTGAATGGATTAGTACCATGTTTCAATGGTCTCCTATGCTCAATGATAGTTCTATCATATGTCTTAAGATATTCATATTTCCTGGAAAAAACATCAACAAATTCACAAAATAGCTTGTAGTATTCAATATTTCTTTATTCTGATATAGCTTTTGACAACTTCACATGCCTCGTTTCTTTTTCTATGCCCAAATTGAAATCTTCCAATTATGCTTATGTTTCAGCTAACTGTGGTTTGACTAAAACATCATTATGATCGAAGAGCTTCTCAAGTGGTATTAACCCCTTGGTAATATGATTGGTATGCAGTTATATGATAGGTTGATCATCAATCTGTTTTTCCATATTTTCAGTGTCTTGAAAATCAACATCATTCTCGTGAGATCTTCATCTTGATCAATGTTTAGGACAGAAAATTCTTCAGAAACTTCAATCAATCTTCTTATCTCTTGATCATCCTCAAAAACTTTCCAATTCTTGAAATTATCAGGAATGCTAGGTCTGAATCTAACTTCCACTTCATATTTTAGCTTTATAGGTATTGGAATCTTGAATGAGCTTGTTGAAACATAAAGTGAATCAGCCAAAATGTTACTTTCTCTTAGAACAAAAGAAATGTTAAAGGCCAGGAATGAGTCTTATACAATGCTTCATACTACATTCCAGTAATCTCTGAGTCTGGGATGCTTAGTTTGATAAAAATTTCTGATTTGTTGAATAATTAGTTCAGCATCTCCAAAAAAAGAAATTTCTGAAATATTCATGTATTTTTTTGTTTTTAAACCAATCAACAGATCTTCATATTCAGCCACACTATTAGTTGCTTTGAATTCAAGTTTGAAAGAAAAAGTGGAGCTCTCTTTCAAAGAGGAAATGTGAACTATTCATGCATCGACTCCTTCTTTAGAACATGATCCATCAAAATATATTTTCCACAACTTATAACCTTCATGACTGATCTGTTTTTTAGCAAGCTTCAAAATCTGAAAATTTTCTGCATATATGATAGAATTATCCATATGTAAAATGCTTAAACCAACATCAATTGCTCTTGCATAAATTGGATGATTAGTGGGGTATTTTTAGTCACTAATGATATATGCCAATTGAGCTTCTCTATAAAGTCCTCTTTGTTCTCCTCCAAAAAACGGGGACAATAGCATAAGTGAAATCCATTTGCAAAGTTCCTGCCAACCTTCTAATCCATGACCTAGTAAGTAGCATGTTGAATCTAGGAGGAATGTTAGCTACAACAATATCCATCACCATCCCTCTCATAGGTAACTGAAAGAGGCTTACTGCAAGGTCTTTGATGACACCAAGGCATTGAAATTTTCGGGAATCAAAAGAGTAGATATCCTGGTACTCTCTATTTACTTCAAGACCTAGTTCATCCATGACTACCTTGGGCATTAAATTATGTCAGGCTCCATATTCCATTAGGAAATTATGCAATATCTTATCATGAATATTCAAAGATAGATAAAAGGGAGGAGTAGAGTCATCTTTGTCTTCTACCAATGGACCTAAAATAAAAATGGGCTTGTCATCTTGAAGGTAAATAAAATAAGAGGCTACTTTGGGAGGTGGAGGCTGAAGAGATTTCATAAAAGTATTTTTGAAATCATCATTTTTCATAAGCTCAACAAGAGGAGTGGGAATATTTATCTTTTGTATCTCATTCTCAAAATTGAAAACAGGGGGCAGTTTGTGAGCAATTTTTACCTCAAGTGAAGGAGGGTTAACTACTACTGGAATTTTCGGTCTGCTTGATTCAGCCACTTGCTTTTTTGCTGGAATTTTAATTGCATCCTTATTTTTCTTGGGTTCTGCAACAAAATTTGGATTATCATCAATTTTCTTTCATCTGAGATTGCATCTACTTCGATGATCAGTTGCAATCATGGAATGATCAGAAATATATTCATTATTCTGAGTATATGACATGAAATCTTCATACTCTGCTTATGTAAGATGAATCAGCCCTTCTTTGTCTCTCAAACAATTGATATCAGCACCTTTCTCCAACCTTTCATCTTCCTCTTCATATTCAAATATAGCATTCTGCAAAGGGGGCTACACTTTTTAATCATCAACATCTCTTCTTTCTCGCTGCAAAATTTGAGGAGCATTAGGTCTTCTAAATTGTTGCCTATTAGGTTGATCAAATGAAACATTTCTAGTAGTAGCTAGTATTTCTTCCATCTTGAGCTTGCACATCTCAGTAGTCAATGACTTTACCATCTTGGTCATTTTATCTAGCTTAGGATTTATGTCAGAAGTTCCTGAAGATGAAACTTCAGCTTTTTTCTTTCTTTTTTCTTTGTCAATCCCTCCTCTGAGCCTATCAGCTGCTAATACATTAGATTATACCTCCAGTGCATTGTCCTACATTTGTGTTACTGTTGTAGATATCCTTTCTCTCAATAATAAACAGAAATCGGGATCAAAGGCACCAACATAAGTGATTTTGGCTTAAGCTTCAGTAGGTTTGATTTCAGTAGGTATTTTTCTATACATCTTATTGAATCTCTTAGAAAAATAAGAAACATATCCTCCTTCTTTTATGTTTATTGCACCAAATTCAGTGAGATAATACATAAAATCTTTCTCATCACCCCATTTCCCTAAAAATGTATCATCTATGGTTTCAATTCCAGTGATGCTATCAACTGTCAAAGATCTGAACCATTTCCTAACATCACCCTCAAGGCTCTGAAAAAAAACTCTCATCCAGACATCTTCATGCTCAATATTCAGATTGTTAGCATAGGCATAAAAATCAACAAGGTGTTATTCAGTTGTTACCTCTCCCTCACCACTAAACATAGGCATGTACTTGAGATAATATCCTGCAGGTAATGCATTCATAGGTTGAGGTAAAACCAAAGGGGCATACCTTGCAGCAACAATTGCATCCATTCGGTTAGGAGGTCGGTTTGGACCTGCCATGGTATGAGTTGTTTGGATTTGTTGAAAAACAATTGGTGGATTGTGAAAATCATATGATGAAGCACCAAATTTTGATGTAGATATTGTTTTTTGGCTAGAAAACAAGGGAGGTACAGGATTTTCTGCAAGATCGGGGGATAGAGTTTGCAAGACTTCTTTAGGGACAAACTTTGACAAAACAGTATTAGAGACAGAAAAATTTCGTTTACTCTTTTTCTTGATTAGATTTTCAAGGTCAGGGACTAGGATTCTCAAAGGGGAATATTGGTTAGCCCTGGTTCTAGACCTTATAAGAGCCGGAACTTCAACAATGGAGCTGTCAGGTGTAAAGTAGTCTAAAAACAACAGTCGAAACTATACACATCAGAACCAGACTTATAAATTTTTCATTCACCCAAGGATAAACTTCAATTCGCCTCCCCGACAATTGCGCCAAAGATATTAATGCAAGGAGTCACTCCTTGACTGCAAAAGAAGTAAGCCTTACACATCATAGTTCATTTCAAATTTAAAGGTTTTGAGTGGTGGGATGGCTTCTCAAAGAGTTTGGAATGATTTTTTATTCTTTAAGACTTTCATGCATTTGGCAAGTTGTGGCAAGTATAAATTGTATGGGTAAATTGTTAGTATAGGGAGAAGAGTATAATAAACGAAAGGAGATGGATAGTTCGTACTTACTCTAAGAAATATTCATATCCTAAATGAGTCACACATCTATAATGATGGCTCTTTACACAAACTTTGTTTTATTTAAAGTAAACAGCATTCAGAAAGTAGATTACATGCATAAATTATTTCACAAATCCTTTATGTAATCTTCACTAACATGTTCTAAAACATATATATGATTTGCAGGAACCTGGAAAGTAGATAATTTACTATTAGACCCTCTAACAGTTTCTTACTCACACCTTACTAGTTGTTGCAACTCATAAATTATAAGAAATTAACAAAGAGAGAAACACACCATACATTAGATAGTTCTTGAGTCAAAAAATCCTCCATCATGAAGTGAAAAAGGGATTTTCTTTATTATATTAAGTCTTCAGGTAGACCAACATCCAACCCTGAAATGGTATTTACAAATGGTATATATAGAAAGAGAGGCACCAACTCCATCTCTTCTAAAAATAAGGAACCATTATTCCTAACATTACATAGGTGTCATAGGACATTAAATCTATATCCCATCAAATTCTAACTGAAAGGACAGATGTAGATGAAAGAAGAGAAGATAATTTGGGATGAAATGCTGAGTATGCTGACATGCTGCCCCTTTTTATACTGATTTGTCTCCTTGTGTCTTTGTTTCTTAAATAACCATGTGTCTTCATTACCTTCAACAACCTCATAACCACTTATCACCATCACTTGTTATAACCATTTCATTATGAGTCCTTATCTTTCTTGAACTGGTTCAGAAATTTTTTTGACAGTTGTCAAAAATCATTTAAAAAAGGCACTACCGGAAATTCTGGTAAAAACCTGTAACTGCATAAAACTGTAGCGCTACCAGAATTTCTAGTAGTGCTCTGTTACTTTTTCAAAAATGCACAAAAAACACTTGAAAACCTGTGTAGACTTATACACTTTGAAATTTGAGTTGTCGTTCAAAATTGCACTTGATAAACAAAAAGGTGTTTTATTAGGAAACCTTCTTACCTTTCTTCCATATGGGTTGCAGCTTCAGCAAGCTTGTCCAAGTCTGATTTGATGTCAACAACTGATTTTGAACTTGTGGTCCTTGTGGCTACCTCTTTGACAATGGCCTTTTCCGCCTTTGAATCCTTTTGGATCTTTCTGCTTTTTGAGGTTTTTGTTTGCTGATCTGCAGGGGTTTTTTTTTATCTTTCTTCTTGGACTCATTAGTCTTTAACCCTTCAAATTTTATTTCTACATCAATGACTTCTGTCAACAAACTTGGATTATGCAAAGCCTTAGACTTGAGCCTAAACTTATTGTTGTGTCTAGTATGTCTTTTTCTGGTACAAGCAATAGGTTTGGTCTCCTCTTTCTTTCTCTTGCTACTTATTTCATACCCTGCATATTTGAGGAGCTCTTCATCAGACTTAGTGGTCTAATACTCTTTCTGCATTTTATGTTGAATGTATGCTTCCAAAATTTCCGGTAGCACGTGTGCTTTGGATTTTTCTCCTGTTGTAGACCTTCCTCTTCGAGCTCTGCTATAAACATTAGGAAAAGTAGAAATGGGAGGCACCATTTTCATGGACTTAGGTTTATTTATTGATGAGCTCTCTCCTTTCTCCAACTTCCTCTCAACCTTAGTTGAAGGAGTCTTTTATTTTCTTCTCTTGGCCTTATGGATATTCTCCTTCTTAGGCTTTCTCTTTGTTCTTTTTGCAAGTTGAGGGTGTTTTTGTGAAACTGGAGAAAGTTGAGTTGGAGGTGTAGGTGCAGGTTGGCCTACCCTATAAAACAGAAAATGGTCTCGTGATTGATTTCTTTTCCTTAGTTCTTCCTCAAATAAAACTTTAATGAGGGCTTGATGATACAAGTTGTGTTTTGAAGCAGCAGTGTGTGTTTGAAACTTGGCTGACATCTTTGTTGGGCTCTTAAGAAATAAGTAAGGCAAGTTGAGGGTCTTCATATCTGCAACATGAAAAAGAAATATCATATGATAAAGAAACACTACATTATATGTTCTCTCACAAGTGAGGTAAATTTTTATGAGCTTAATAGCTTCAGCCCATTCATTTTTAAGGAAATTGTTGGGAATTTCTTTGGCCCAGTTGGGATCTATGTGTCCATATTTAAGGAAACTGTTGAGGTCTCCTCCAGTGATAAATTGGTCTTTAAACCACCTTTCTTCTTCCTGTGGAAGGTTGAATGCCTCAGCAATTGAATCTGATGATACCTGCAATTTAAGACCATAGATGGTTGCTTCCTATCCATTGAAAGAATTTGAAAACTCCTAAGCTACTCCTAAGTGATAGCTTCCTAGTCTTCAGCACAGAGGATACCACCATGCTTGAACAAACAACCTTCTCACATTCGAATTGGCATCCACTAGGTCAACTCCTTATGGTTCAATTCATTTTAGCTTTCCTCCTCTTTTAGTCATCTTTGGTAATTAATAAGTATGTCTGCTGAAATATAATAGGTGGAAAGGCTAAGAGAGCTAACCTAACAGGTGTTATTGTGTCTTCTATGAGATCTTGTCTAAAATATAAGGCTCCTTCCTCATTTTTCACACTAGAAAATCTCATTCTCCAACAGCTAAACTCAAAACTGATAGTCTTCCTTCCTTCTCAGTGGTTAAAAACAACTACATTGGTTCACCCTCCCATGCAAAATATTTTCATTATGGTAAGTATCCTAGACTGTAGCATGCACCATGTGATAGTAATTATGATCTTCAGTTGGTTGCGTAGCTTCAGATGACATGCTACAGGTGGCTAGAGATGAGTGGATCTATGACTGGTAGTCACCTCCACTGTATGTTGATTATTGGCCTAAATTTCCGGCAGCATCTATGTGTGATCAAACAAACGGTCATCACATTAAGATTGTGGATCCACGATCTTTTCCAACGAAAATCACATACTTTGACATATGAATAAACTGATTCAGCTGACAGACAGGACGAAACAACGGCTAGCTATGTTAATTGCATATTGACACCTAGACACTACACATATAACCACGACTCTAACATTAACATTACTGACTGTAAACCCTACCTATCACGTGACTTAAATCATGAATAAATATTTAAAACGTATTTTAAAACAATAACACATGTCTTGACACAAATCGGATGCACTTTTCTTTTATTTATTTTTTAAAACATGGGAAGTTATCGGAACTTTCGATAGCATCGAATTAAAGAAAAACAGACACACATAGAATTCAAATAGACTATCCAAAAAGGGCTAAAACAGGTGCTACCAGAAATTTTGGTAGCGTTCAATTTTTTTTTGAAATTTATAAAGTCTAATCCTAAAAACAAAAAAATTAAAATAGACTCATGACTTAGCAAAGTACTGTGCTAACACTATGTTTGTTGTAAAAGTTTATGTTTGAGCCAATTTTCCTCAGCTTCCATGGATACAATTTGTTTGTGATTGACTTTATTTAGCTGACTCCATGCTCAATGGTAGTTATCATACACTCTTCCACCTACAAAAGTCACATAAAGCATAAAAATATTTAGCCATCTACAATATAGATTTTATCTTGAGTATTCCATTGTTTTCATTGAGAGAGACCTCTCTGATTCGAAGGGCTAACTTCCAGTCAAAAGTGGTTTGAAATATTTGTGCTAGGTTGATAGTTGAAAAACCCAACTTACTCCAACCTAGTGATAACATAATGGATATAGTTGTTGTTTATATTCCTCTGAATTTTGGTATGCTTTTATCAAGGTTGTGGGCTGCAAAATTGAAAGGCAGTTTATAGATGGATATGCCATATGCCACCATTATTTTTTTTGGACATACAGGGAGATTGTAAAGAGAAACCTTGATGTCATACATGGTAAGTAGACAGGAAAGACCTACTAATCATCCTATTTGAAGTCATTTCATTTTAATATGGATTGTTGTATATTGTATATTGACTTGTGTTTGGAGGAAGAAATTCAAAACAAGGTCAACCTATTAGAGGAGAAAGAAAGTGAATTTTGGGAAAAGAAGTCAGATCACAAAGATGAAGATGATGACCTTTGGAACATGGATTTTTATGGATCAGTCAGAAAAGAATGGGTTGGAGCTGGCGTGATGATATTCAAACCAAAGATGGACAATTCAAAACTATGTTCTTTCATGCTAACCTTTAATTGTACAAACAATGTGTTCGAGTATGAAGCGTTGATTTTGGGATTACGGGTTTTTAAATATTTGGGGGAAAAGAGGGTTTTAGTTCATGGAAATTTATATATGGTTATCAATCAAATCAAATATATGTATTATACTAAACACCCAAGGATGAGGGTGTATAGGAATGTTGTCCTAGAATTGCTGCAACTTTTTTCAGAATCAAATTTATCTCTAATTCCTAGAGGATAAAATATGATAGTTGATGCATTGGCCACTTCAGCTAGTGTGTTTAAGACTCCTATCTATCCCAATAGGAAGTATGACATAGAATTCAAACATAGACCAGCATCCCCTGAAAATGTAAAATATTGGAAAGTGTTTAAAGATGACAAGAATGTTAATAGTTTTTTCCAAATGTCTGAGGAATTTTCCAGCTTCCGCATAGATGAAAAAAATTTCTTTGATGAGGATGAAAAACATATTTTTATCTAAAATTCAAATGGATTTGAAAATCAAACAGCATATCTTGAGGTCATACAATTGAATAATAATGTAATACCAAAAGGTTTGGTCGAATTTATTTGATCAAAATGATGTAGCTAAGAGCCCCAAATTAATTCGCACTGAATCTTAAGGGGAGGGCTGCAATATAGGGAAAAAACAAAAGCCTAAAATTGTCAAGATTTCAAGATCTTTAACCTATGAATATAGACAAAAATACCTTGATCTTATGAAGCAATATACAAATATTTTTTCTTGGGGATATGAAGACCTCAAAGTGTAAGGTAAGAGTATTATCCAACATAAAATTCTGATTAAGCTGGATCATAAGCCTTTTAAGAAAAAACTAAGAAGAATCAATCCATTTTTACTTCCTCTTATTGAAAAAGAAGTGAGAAAATTGTTTGATGCCAAAATAATTGTTCCTTTCAGATCTTCAAAATGGCTTGCTAATTTGGTACCTATAAGAAAAAAGACCGGTGAAATAAGACTTTGTGTTGATTTCAAAAATCTCAATAAAGTATCTCTTGAAGATAACTATCCTTTACCCAATATGGAACATATTTTGCAAAGGGTGGTTACCTCTCAGAGGATTTCTTTACTTAATGGTTTTTTGATTTACAATTAGATCTTGGTGCACCCTGATGACCAAGAAAAAACAGCTTTTACCACACCATGGGGAACTTTTATGTATGCAAAAATTCCCTTTGGGTTGATGAATGTAGGGGCTACCTTTCAAATATTCATGGATATTTAATTTTTGTATGAAAATGAGAAGATAAATTTCATTTACCTTGATGATATAATTATATTTTCAAAATATGATTCTGATCATTTGCAACATCTTAAATAGGTTTTTGACAAGTGTAGAAAATTTCGCATATATTTAAATCCAAATAAATCAAATTTTGCAATGGAGGAAGGAAAATTACTGGGGCATATAGTCTCTAAGGATGGCATTAAAATTGATCCTTATAGGGTTGTTTCAAGCTATAAAAATTACATTCCAAGGAATAAGAAAGAAGTTTAGTCATTTTTGGGAAGAGTAAAATTTTTTAGAAGGTTCATTCCAAACCTAACAGAAATTATAAGGTTAATGACCAATATGCTGAAAAAGGAAAGTGAAATCAGGTGGAAAATTGAAGCAAAGAATTATTTTGATGGGGTAAAACTTGACTTGACTAATGCTTCTATCTTAGCTAGTCCACATTATACTAAAGACTTTATCATATTCTATTTTCATTACAACATAAAATTGTAGTAGTTTTAATGTAGAAAAATCAGCAAGGTAATGAACAACCAATAGCTTTCTTTAGTGGGGCTTTGAGAGATTATTCTCTTAAGTACAATATTATGGAAAAGTAGGCTTCTGCATTGGTTAAAGCCTTGAAAGATTTTAGATTCTATGTACTTCATTCACATGTGATTTCTTATGTCCCAAATGTTGTTTTGAAATATGTTTTGGCCTAACCTGATCCTAAATCTAGAAGAGGAATATGGATAGCAGTTATTCTTAAGTATGATGCAGATATGAATCCTAGCAAGCTGGTAAAGGGTAAAGGATTGACAAAATTTATGGTTGATTCAAATCTAAATGTATTATACATATATATCATGGTTTGTATGTCGAATGACAATAAGTCAGAAACTTCTCAATAGGTATGTGAAAATTTTCTTTCCTCTCCATGGTATGTTGATATAGTTTATGTCTTACAACACTTACAGGCTCCTCAAGGAATGAAAAAAATAAAGGCAATATTTCTGAAACTAAAGGTTCTGAAATTATGTATTTTAAATCATTTCTTGTATTGGAAAGACTCAAGAGGTGCCTTGTTGGATTGCTTATTGGAGGATGAAGCACAAAAAGTCATGGAAGAATTTCACAAGGGGGATTATGGAGGCCATAATTTTTGGAAAGCTACAGTTAACAAAATTTTGAGGGCTGGTTTTTATTTTCCAACCTTGTTTGCTGATGTTTATAAAAAATTCTCAGGCTGCCATGAATGTCAAATTTTTTAAGGTAAAAATAAGCTTTTTCCTCTACCCTTGAAACCAATTACATTTGAAGCACCATTTCAGCAGTGGGGACTGGATTTCATTGGGGAAATACATCCACCATCCTCAACTCAACATAATGTCAAAAATTATTAATCTAAGAAACCATACTGCTAACTATTTATTTACTTCTCCTACTTGATTATTCATACAAGTTATTAATCTGAATATTCATAAAAATAGTGAAGTAATCACAAATAGTGGCCTACACATACAGATCATTTACTAAACATAAATCTCATATGAAAAAGTGACACATAGATTTTTCGGATAAATGTCCCCGAAAAAAACCCAATGTGAGAAAAACGGTGCAGCTAGCTCTAGAGGGTTTTATTATTATGCAGAATTTGAATACAAAAATTTATGGGCACCAGACATTGTTGGCCCTACAGAGAAAAATCACAGCAACAATACCTCTTGCACTCGGAGAGAGAAAATATGGCTGATACACACCCTCCACATGATTTACATAACTCGAACCCTTTCTGGCTCACTGGAAACCCCAGCGCTGCTCCTCAGCCCTCTATGTCAGCCTTACTAACCTGCATCAACCTCTGTGCTTCTCTGGAAGGGTCTGCGTCAGCCTCTGCGCTACTTTGGAAGGGCCTGTGTCACCCTCTATGGGAATACGCTACCCCTACATTTCCCTGACTGGGTATGTGCCAGCCCTGAAGGGCTCTTGCTGCCTGTACGTTGCCCCTTATTGGGCTCTGGTTGGATTGTGTAGCACTGGATGCCCCATGCACTGCTGGATATGCTGCCTCTCAATACTCTGTTGTATTATTGGCCATGAATTAAAATCCCTCGCCAATACTACCCCTCATTTAAATGCAAGCTCACTCTGAACTCTTAGCAAACCACACCCTATAATTTCGACTTAGCTTCGGTGGTCTGCTAATGTGTGTGTTCTCCAACTAACCCCAAACCCTTCTCTTATACTTTTCTCGTTGGAAAACCAATGGTCGTGATCTAATCTCTAATCAATGACTAAGATTAGAAGATATTTGATCCATGTCACTTGGAAAATTATCATCACATGTTTAATTTAATTTACTTTAATATTTTAATTTTCTTAAGTTAGACTTAGGGTCCTTAATTAAAAATATTAATTATTCGAATTACTATTAAACCTGATGGAATATCCCCAAAATATTTTTGGGTTTTGGAGATATCGTGTACTCCAGCTCCTCCACAAAATTTTGGAGCTAGAGCACATCTGATGCTACCTTAAAATCTCAACACTCCCTCTTAGTGAGGAGTGTGCTCTAGCAATACATCCACACCGATGTACTCCCTCGATCTCTAGCATCGGTCTCTATGTTGATGCTTGGCTTGCTGCCTCCCCATCATTGTGTTGTTTCTACTCTCTGTACTATTGCCCATGACTCTGTCACAGTCACTGCCACACTTTACTGCAGCTCCCTCTCAAATTGTTGCATCATGTTTCCCATAGCACTGCCACTGCTAACTGTTGCACTGCAACCCAGTTGCTAAGAAGTAAGCAACTGAAGGGCCCCTTCACAATCATTGACAGACAAGTCAGTCGGGCTGCATCTCATCACTAAAGCTCCCTTGGATGTTGCTCTACATCTTCCTCCTGAAACCACTAAGCTGCTACAGCTCTACACTATGTAAGCACTTCCTCCTCTACGTTGTTGAAGTCCCATCAGCCCCTCTATGTTTTTTCTTCTACGTTGTTGCTACCTTTGCATTGTGATGCTCAATCTACAGCATCCCAACTCTGCCCTATGCTTCACTGTGATCTTCTGGACCCACTTCTCCAGTCATCCCTGCTATTGTCTTAAGGCTCACGTAGCAAGTATGTGATCCAAGATATGGTCTACTCAAGGATCCTTCCTCCACTCTGTAGCTACTCTACAAATCAATATTGCCCCACCTCTTCTCCCTAGGCACATGACCGCTCATGGCCACATCATCATTAGAGCCACCATCTTCTTTAGCTGCCACAACCTTAGAATCAGAAGCTTCCTTTTCCTTCTTCCTTAGAGGATAATTGGGGGCGAAGTGTCCAAGTTCACCACATCTAAAACATTTGATCTTTGATAGATACCGCTTCTTTTTCCCTTGCTATTTCTTAGATGCCAGGGTTGCATCTTCCTCTTCCTCCTTCTTCACTTTTCTTGATCCGGTGTCAGTTTGTCTCTTGGTCATCTGGTGGATTTCCTCTTGTCAAAGGATAGCCCACATGTCATCCTAGTTTGGAAGATCTTGTCTGCCCAGGATTCTTTGGACAAACGTTTCTCATTCATCTATGACTGCATTTAGAGTAGTCCTCACCATGACATCATCATCCATTTTAACCCCCATGGCAATAAACTGATCCCGGATCATCTGCAATCTGAAGAGGAAAGGATCGATTTCTTCCCTGTTACTCATCATAAACAACCTCATCTAGTTCTCCAGAAGAATATTATTCTAGATATATTTCCCTTGATACATAGTGGTTAACGTTGTCCACATAGCATTAGCCATCTTCTTCTCGGTTATATGTGGGACCACATGATCCTTGACCCCTTTCATGATGAAACGCTTATCATGCTCTTCATATTCATTATTCTTCGCAAGAAGAGCAGCATCAGTTGGTGTAGATAGGACGCTCTTTGCATGCTCCCGTAATGAATATGCCTCTAGGACCGTTAGGATTCTAGCCTTCTAGATAGAAAATTTGGACAAGCTGCCCAACCCATCTTGGTCGTGCAGTCTGTATGGCGCCATCTGCTCAGAAATAGTCTGTCAAAATAGATACTCCTCTCCCTATTGTTGTTTCTTTCTTAACAGTGGCCCAGATCTAGGGTCCTTGGCGAAAAGGCACCCTCTGTAGTAACTTCTCCCTCTGACAACTGATTTCCCTCCTTGGAAATCTTCTTAATCTTCTAAATCATCCCTCTTTGATCACCCTCTTGATCAATCCTCATATTTATTTGGCAAAAATATGTTGAGTGGTTTTTCTCCTCCCGCTCTTTTTCAACTTAGCTAGGAATGATTTTGAACCAACAGAATATCCACCACACTGAAACTGCTGAAGATTTGAAGCTCTGCTTCTAGACTACATTAAATCTACAAAATAAATCAAAAATGGATTGTGTCCCTCTAGATGGCCTTTGCGTGAGCAAACTGGCTCAGCACAGCCTCTGCGCAGCGTAGACTGCTCCCGCTTCACCCTGGAAGTCTCTACATTTCCTCCGCGTCACTCAACTGGGATTTCGTCAACCCCTATGTGGCCTATGTTGGGACTGCATCCTCCTGGTGTTGCACCACCCTTTTTGGATCTATGCTGCTTCAGTTGCAACTCTACAACAAAAATTATTTAGTCGATTTGCTGGAGATTATGCTTGATCTTCAATGCTCTGATACCATGTGAAAAATTCTTAATCTAAGAAACCCTACTACTAACTACTGTTTTACTTCTCACACTTGATTATTCATACAAATTATTAATCTAAATATTCAAAAAACAACGTAATAACACAAATAGCAGCCTACGCATACAGATCATTTACTGAATATAACACTCATATGACAAAGTGACACACATATTTTTTCGGAAAAATGTCCCTAGAAAAAACCAATGCGTGAAAACCAATGCAGCTAGCTCTAGAGGTTTTTATTATTATGCAGAATTTGAGTACAACAATTACTAGGCATTGGACATGGTTGGCCCTACAGAGAAAAATCATAGTAGAAATACCTCTTTCACTCGAAGACAAAAAATATGGCTGATTCACACCCTCAAATGGGATTTACATAACTCGCTCCCTTTCTAGCTCACTTGAAACCCTAGCATTGCTCCTCATCCCTCTGTGTCAGCCTTACTGGCTTGCGTCAGCCTCTGCGCTACTTTGGAAGGGCCTGTGTCACCCTCTATGGGAATACGCTACCCCTACATTTCCCTGACTGGGTCTGTGCTAGCCCTGAAGGGCTCTTGCTGCCTGTACGTTGCCCCTTATTGGGCTCTGGTTGGATTGTGTAGCACTGGATGCCCCATGCACTGCTGGATATGCTGCCTCTCAATACTCTGTTGTATTCTTGGCCATGAATCAAAATCCCTCACCAATACTGCCCCTCATTTAAATGCAAGCTCACTTTGAAATTCTTAGCAAACCACACCCTAGAATTTCGACTTAGCTTCGGTGGTCTGCCAATGTGTGTGTTCTCCAACTGACCCCAAGCCCTTCTCTTATACTTTTCTCGTTGGAAAACCAACGGCCGTGATCTAATCTCTAATCAATGACTAAGATTAGAAGATAGTTGATCCATGTCACTTGGAACATTCTCATCACATGTTTAATTTAATTCACTTTAATCTTTTAATTTTCTTAAGTTAGACTTAGGGTCCTTAATTAAAAATATTAATTATTTGAATTACTATTAAACATGATGGAATATCCCCAAAATCTTTCTGGGTTTTGGAGATATCATGTACTCCAGCTCCTCCACAAAATTTTGGAGCTAGAGCACATCTGATGCTACCTCAAAATCTCAACACTCCCTCTTAGCGAGGAGTGTGCTCTTGCAATACATCCACACCGATGTACTCCCTCGATCTCTAACATCGGTCTCTATGTTGATGCTTCGCCTGCTACCTCCCCATCATTGTGTTGTTGCTACTCTCTGTATTGTTGCCCATGACTCTGTCACAGTCACTGCCACACTTTACTGCAGCTCCCTCTCAAATTGTTGCATCATGTTTCCCATAGCACTGCCACTGCTAACTGTTGCACTGCAACTCAGTTGCTAAGAAGTAAGCAGCTGGAGGGCCCCTTCACAATCATTGACAGACAATTCAGTCGGGCTGCATCTCATCACTAAAGCTCCCTTGGATGTTTCTCTACATTTTCCTCCTGAAGCCACTGTGCTGCTACAGCTCTACACTATGTAAGCACTTCCTCCTCTACGTTGTTGAAATTCCATCAGCCCCTCTATGTTTTTTCTTCTACGTTGTTGCTTCCTTTGCATTGTGATGCTCGATCTACAGCATCCCAACTCTGCCCTATGCTTCACTGTGATATTCTGGACCCACTTCTCCAGTCATCCATGTTATTGTCTTAAGGCTCACGTAGCAAGTATGTGATCCAAGATATGGTCTACTCAATGATCCTTCCTCCACTCTGTAGCTACTCTACAGATCAATATTTCCCCACCTCTTCTCTCTAGGCACATGACCGCTCATGGCCACATCATCATTATAGCCATCATCTTCTTTAGCTGCCACAACCTTGGAATCAGAAGCTTCCTTTTCCTTCTTCCTTAGAGGACAATTGGGGGCGAAGTGTCCAAGTTCACCACATCTAAAACATTTTATCTTTGATAGATACCACTTCTTTTTCCCTTGCTACTTCTTAGATGCCAGGGTTGCATCTTCCTCTTCCTCCTTCTTCACATTTCTTGATCCGGTGTCAGTTTGTCTCTTGGTCATCCGACAGATTTCCTCTTGTCGGAGGATAGCCCACATGTCATCCTAGTTTGGAAGATCTTGTCTACCTAGGATTCTTTGGACAAACATTTCCCATTCATCTGTGACTGCATTTAGAGTAGTCATCACCATGACATCATCATCCATTTTAACCCCCATGGCAATCAACTGATCCCGGATCATCTGCAATCTGAAGAGGAAAGGATCGATTTCTTCCCCCTTACTCATCATAAACAACCTCATCTAGTTCTCCAGAAGCATATTATTCTAGATATATTTCCCTTGATACATAGTGGTTAACGTTGTCCACATAGCATTAGCCATCTTCTTCTCGGTTATATGTGGGACCACATGATCCTTGACCCCTTTCATGATGAAACGCTTAGCATGTGCTTCATATTCATTATGCTTCGTGAGAAGAGCAGCATCGGTTGGTGTAGACAAGACGCTCTTTGCATGCTCCCGTAATGAATATGCCTCGAGGACCGTCAGGATTCTGGCCTTCTAGATAGAAAATTTGGACAAGCCGCCCAACCCATCCTAGTCATGCAGTCCGTATGGCACCATCTGCTCAGAAATAGTCTGTCAAAACAGATACTCCTCTCCCTATTATTGTTTCTTTCTTAACAATGGCCCAGATCTAGGGTCCTTGGCGAAAAGGCACCCTCTGTAGTAACTTCTCCCTCTGACAACTGATTTCCCTCCTTGGAAATCTTCTTAATCTTCTAAATCATCCCTCTTTGATCACCCTCCTGATCAATCCTCATATTTATTTGGCAAAAATATGTTGAGTGGTTGTTCTCATCCTGCTCTTTTTCAACTTAGCTAGGAATGATTCTGAACCAACAAAATATCCACCACATTGAAACTGCTGAAGATTTGAAGCTCTACTTCTGGACTACATCAAATCTGCAAAACAAATCAAAACTAGACTGTGTCCCTCTGGATGGCCTTTGCGTGAGCAGACTGGCTCAGCACAACCTCTGCGCAGCGTAGACTGCTCCCGCTTCACCCTGGAAGGCTCTACGTTTCCTCTGCGTCACTCAGTTGGGATTGCATCAACCCCTGTGTGGCCTATGTTGGGACTACAACCTCCTGGTGCTGCACCACCCTGTTTGGATCTATGCTGCTTCAGTTGCGACTCTACAACAAAAATTATTTAGTCGATTTGCTGGAGATTATGCTTGATCTTCAACGCTCTGATACCATGTGAAAATTTCTTAATCTAAGATACCCTACTACTAACTATTGTTTTACTTCTCACACTTGATTATTCATACAAATTATTAATCTAAATTTTTAGAAAAAAAATGTAATAACACAAATAGCAGCCTACGCATACAGATCATTTACTGAATATAAAGCTCATATGACAAAGTGACACACATATTTTTCGGAAAAATGTCCCTAGAAAAAACCAATGCGTGAAAACCGGTGCAGCTAGCTCTAGAGGTTTTTATTATTATGCAGAATTTGAGTACAACAATTACTAGGCACTGGACATGGTTGGCCCTACAGAGAAAAATCACATTAGAAATACCTCTTTCACTCGAAGACAAAAAATATGGCTGATTCACACCCTCAAATGGGATTTACATAAATCACTCCCTTTCTAGCTCACTTGAAACCCCAGCGTTGCTCCTCATCCCTCTGTGTCAGCCTTACTAGCTTGCGTCAACCTTTGCACTGCTCTGGAAGGGCCTACGTCACCCTCTCTGGGTTTACGTTGCCCCTGCATTGCTCTGACTAGGTCTGCATCAACCCTTAAGGGCTTTTGTTACCTCTACGCTGCCCCTGACTGGGCTCTGGATGGACTATGTAGCATGAGATGCCCTCTATGCTGCTAGATATGTTGCCTCTCTGTACTTTCTTGTATTATTGGCCTTGGATCAAAATCCCTCTCCAATACTTCCCCTCGCTGCACTGCAAGCTCTCTCCAAAATTCTTAGCAAACCACGCCTATAATTTTTACTTAGCTTCAGTGCTCTGCCAATGTGTGTGTTCTCCAACTAACCCAAGCCCTTCTCTTATACTTTTCTCATTGGAAAACCAATGACCATGATCTAATCTATAATCAATGGCTAATATTAGAAGTTGCTTGATCCACGTCACTTGGAACATTATCATCACATATTTAATTTAATTCACTTTAATCTTTTAATTTTCCTAAGTTAGACTTAGGGTCCTTAATTAAAAAGATTAATTATTTGAATAATTATTAAACTTGATGGAATTTTCCAAAACACTTTCTGGGTCTTAGAGAGCTCATGTACTCTAACTCCTCCACAAAATCTCAAAGCTAAAGCACATTTGATGCTACCTCAAAATAAAAACACATAAATGGATTTTGACAACCACAGACTACTTCACAAAGTGGATATAAGCAATACCAACCAAGAAAGAAACAAACTTGGTCATCATTTAGTTTCTGGAAGGTAATATTCTCTCAATATTTTGTTGTCCTTTTAGAATAATCATTGATAATGTTGTTGCTTTCAAGTCCAAAAAGATGATTGAATTCTGTCATAAATATAATATTGTACTCAGTCACTCTACTGCATATTACCCACATGATAATGGTCTAGTTGAGTCTTCCAATAATATTTTTATGAACATTATAAAGAATTTGTTGCAAGAAAATTAGAAAACATGGCATAAAAAGTTTATCTATGCACAGTGGGCTCATAGAGTGAACACTAAGAAGTCAATTGGTATGTCACCATTTCAATTGGTAGATGGAACAAATGTTATTTTCCCTACTTCCTTGGGAATTCGAGTAATGAAGTTGTTGCAAGAAGTGTATGTAGAGCCAAATTTCTTGCAAATAAGAATAAATCAAATGATTCAATTGCAGCAAACAAGAGAGGAAGTGTATAATAATACCCAAGAAATCTAAGATAAAATTAAAAATATTTTTTACCGAAGAATAAAGGTTGCATATTTTCAAGTTGGTGACCTGGTTCTAAAGTGGGATGACAGGAGTGAAGAAAAAGGAAAACATGGGAAATTTGAACATCTTTGGAAGGTACCATTCAATATTGCATCTTTCCATGGGAATATTGCATATTTGCTGCAGGATTTGATAGGAGAATTTCTTGTTGGAGGGCTTGTAAATGGCAAGTTTCTCAAGCATTATTTTACCTAAAATAAGTTAGTTTTGATCACTCCATTATATATAACCATTAAAATTTCCATTATTATAGGTGTGGGTAGTTGTCACTAGAATTTGAAGCCCGGGGAGAAGGCCCTAATATTTTAATGATTTGCTGCCAATTTTGAGAATGATTTTATTTTTGTAATAAAGTATATAATCAAAGTCATGGTCATTCATAGTTAATCATGAGTCAAGTATAGAGTCAATAAATCCTATTGGCTTGAGGGGTCCTGACCCAGGTTCATAGTTTATCACGTAACCAACAAACCCTCCAACTATTAGCCCTTTCAGCAATGACCTACGTGCGTAGATCAAAGTCTCACCCAAAGCAGTATGGGGGGTGTTGAAACCAGGTTTCCACACCCTGAGGAAGAAATTGATGTGGTGGCCCTAAATAGGTTTATAATACAACTTATTGTAGATTGGAAACATATGCGCGCATATATAGATCAATACTTATCAGATCATCTTTGTCGCAAATATAGATAATGCATATAACAGACGTATCGCAGACCAACTTTGTCGCAGATATATAAAACAAAATCAGATCTTTGAAATGCGTAATAACTTAAGAAGATCGATACATGTACTTAACCACTAACAGATATTCATGCATAAAGGAAAAATTCACTCGATCATAAGAGAAGTAAAACAATCTTAAAGTAATAACAGTAAACATATAGCTCAAATATCATAACACATTTGGTTCGCCAAAACAATTCTTGTATTATATTCAAAGCAGTTCAGTATAGTCAGATCTTCCCTTACAATTACCCTTCCGTGCACAGATCCAACGGAGTCCGCAGACAGCTAGGACTAGGTCTCCATGCACACAGCCAGCAGGAGCCTTTTTACCCAACCCAGACTTACAAAATGTATCATAGAAGCATCAATGCACGCTTAGATCAAAACATGACTTATCTTACTAAACTCGATCTATCTATATTTATATTCATCCAGTGTGTAGATATTATGGTCTCAAACCATGGTTTGAGGCCCACATTTTACCCTTACAGCCCATTTACATAAAATAGGGACTTTGAAGCGCCCTAAAGCTCCTTGGCCTTTCCATACAATGCACATATCCAAAAATATATAAAAAAAGTTACTCAAAATTCACCCCTGGTACCTCGCTCCAACAGGTCCCCAACACAAACCCGTGACTTATCCCGAGTCACTGTGGGGTCGGTTCCTTCATAATTTCTGCTTTTTTCAATTTTGGGAATGTTGCAATGCACAGACTAGGAACAATGTACACGATCGGAAACAAATATTCTTGCCCATACACCATCTTGACAGGTGTCTTTCCAGAAAATTTTTTACATGTGATTCGATATGCCCAGAGAATTGCAGGTACATGCTCATCCCAATAATTCTGGTTATCATTTCAAATCTTTGTAAGCACAGTCTCCAATATCTTATTAAAAGCTTCTACCACACCATTCGGCTATGCGTGATAGGGCGTGCTCTTCTAATGATGAATTCATAATTCATCTGTCAATGCTTCAATGGTTTCATTCAAAAAGTGTGTACCTTGATCACTTATCAAAATATTAGGACATCAAAAGCAAGTCAAAATATTCTCGAAGATGAAGTGCGCAGTGGTTTCCACAGTATAGTCCTTCACTAGCTTAGCTTCAACCCAAATGGTTACATAGTTATTCGTAGTGATAATGTAACGTGCACCACTCTTCTTTCTTGGAGGGTTAATAGGTGCAACAAAGTCGAAAACCCATTTATCAAATTCTTGCAGCACCACCTGTGGATGCAGGGGCATCTCATCTATGCGTGATGGCTTCCCGGTCCTCTGGCATACATCACATGCACGGCAATCCGCATAGGCATCATTATGCAATGTGGGCCACCATAACCCAACTCACAAAATCTTCTGTGTGGTTGCCTTCCCTACATAGTGACCGTTGGAAACCCCTCCATGAGCTTCATCTAGGATGTCCCACCTTTCAATCTCCAAAACATATACTCGCAGAACTTCATCTGCACCCATGTTGTAAAATTGGCTAGCACTAATAGTAAAGTTCGTTGCATGTGCCACAAGCTCTTTCTTCTGCTGCACGGTATATTCCTCAAGTGCGGTCCAATAGTCAGAAACTGAATAATATCAGGAAAATGGTCGTCAACTATTTTGATCGCAAACAACTGTGCATTTGGTAATCCATCTTCCAAGCTAGTAGGTTCCTTGCCAGTCTCAATGCACAAAAGATGTTATGAAAATAGCTCCAAAAATAGAATAAAAGAGATATAAACGCCTTAAATTCAGCCACTTCGAGGGGGAAACCTCCTTTACATTACATAAAAGATCAATTCTTGGATGATACAAATGACAAAACCTCCTTTCTATATATAGGAGTCCATGGGGTCACAATATTATCCTAGTCGACCTAACAATAATAATGTAAGGGAACAACAATAATAATAGTGGCTTTTTATGGGGCACAATAATAACAATATGGGGGCTACAGGGGTACAACAATAACAATAATGGGGCTACACTAACAAAAATAAGGGACTACACTAGTAATATAGGGATCTAGCATGCCCCTCTCCTTCAAAAGAGTGTTGTCCTCAACACTTGCGTAGCTCTGGATGCTTTTGTATAAAATTCTCATCCTCCCATGTGGAATCTTCAGTGGGAAAGTTCTTCACTTGATGAGATACTCTGAAATTGATCGATTTCGTAGCTCTTGAGTTCTTGTTTCCGTGACTCCTTCAGGTTCCAATATGATTTTTCCTTCCTCATCAAATTCTGGCAATATTTTTTTAAGTGGAAGTTTGTCACCTATAACCTTCTTTAAGCATGAAACATGGAAAATTGGGTGCACTTGAGACAAAGCAGGAAGCCCCAATTTTTATGCCGTAGTACCAATATTTTTCAACACCGTGTAAGGACCATAGTACTTTGGCGATAATTTATTATCCTTCTTAGCTTGCTTGAGGGACATTTGTTTGTATGGTTGTAGCCGTAAAATTACCCATTCTCCTACATCAAAACTTCTCTCGTTGCGATGTTGATTTACTTGTTGTTTCATTCGATTTTGTGCCAAATTTAGGTTATCCTTTAAGAGTTGGAGAACTTGTTGTTGATGCTCGAGGTGATCTTCCACTTCTTGTACCTTAGAATTTTCTCTTAAAGATGATGTGATGGACGGTGGATGATATCCATAAAGTGCCATAAATGGAATCATTTTTGTTGTAGTATGGAAGGAAGTGTTATACCACCATTCAGTCAGAGGTAAACACTTGACCCATTGTGTTTTTTTATCAGATGCAAAACAACGAAGATATCGTTCCAAAAATTTGTTCACTATCTTAGTTTGCCCATCAGACTGAGGATGATAATATGAGCTACGAGCTAGTTGAGTACCCAAACTAGAAAATAATTTTTCCAAGAATTTCCAGTAAAAATGGGATCTTTGTCACTTACAATAATCTTTGGGTTTCCATGTAGATTTTTAATTTTTTCCATAAATGCAGTAGCAACTGTACTTCCTTTAAATGAATGAGATAACGCACAAAAGTGTGCATACTTGGTAAGTCTATAAACTACCACCATGATGAAACTCTTTCCTTCGGAATTAGGTAAACCTGTGATAAAATCCATTGAAAACTCCTCCCAACATTGACTTGGAATGGATAAAGGTTGTAGAAGATCAGGGGTCTTAATTGTCTCAACTTTATTTTTTTGGCAAACCAAACATTCTACCACAAAAGTTTGAATATCAGATTTAAGGCCATCCCCAAAAAAATATTTGTTCACCCTGTGGTAAGTTTTTAAAAATCCTGAGTGTCCTTTTAAGGGAGAGATGTGCAATTCCAAAAGAATATTTTGTTTTAGTTGGGAATTCATACAAAGATATAAGCGATCTTTGTACCATAACGAATCATTTTTCCAACCAAATGTATCATATGTACTAGGATATTACTGAAAATTTTGAATGAGTGTCCACACTTCTTCGTCATTCTTCCATTCATCCCTTGCTTCAGTTATCCAATCTGGTTGGATAATAGAAATGGCACAAAGCAATGCTTCCACCTCTTCATCCTTCCTTGAGAGTGCATCAGCAACAACATTTAGCTTCCCTTTTTTGTAGATGATTTCAAAGTCATAACCCAACATCTTTGTGGCCCATTTTTTCTGCTCTTCTGAAGATAGTCTTTGTTCCAAAAAGTATTTAAGACTATCATGATCATTTTTTACCTTGAAGTGTCTTCCCATTACGTAAGGTCGCCATTTCTTTAGTGCATGTAGTATTTCCAACATTTACTTCTCATAAATAGCTTTCTGTAAATACTTTCCTTTGACTAGGCAACTTGGTCTTCCTTCTTGCATTCAAATAGCACTAATTCCATTTCCTGAGGCATCACATTCCACAATAAAGGTTTTTTTGAAGTATGGCGTAGCTAAGACTGGTGCTAGCCACATCACCTCTTTAAGATGTTCAAAGGCCTTAGTTGATTCAGGAGTCCAAGAAAATGCATCTTTCTTCAATAATGTTGTTAGAGGTGCTACTATTCTCCCATAATTCTTAACAAACTTGTGATAATACCCTATTAACCCGAGAAATCCTCACAACTGCTATTCCTTAATGGATTTAATTTTGTTAAGGTCTACCTTAACACCCTCATGAGATACAATATGACCTAGATATTCCACCTCTTGTACTCCAAAGAAACATTTGGAGGTTTTTGCATATAATTTTTCTCCTCCAATAATTTGAGGACCCTATCAACATGTTGAACATGATCCTTCCAAGACATGTTGTAGATTAGTATATCATCAAAAAATACTAACACAAATTTTCTAAGGAAGGGTTTGAAAATGGAATTCATTAACCCTTGAAATGTATACGGTGCATTGGTAAGCCCAAAAGGCATTACCAAAGATTCATAATGACCCCCATGAGTTCAAAATGTTGTTTTCGGAATATCTTGAGTCTTCATTTTAATTTGATGATATCCTGAACGAAGATCCAACTTGGTATAATAAATTGTTCCATATATTTCATCCAATAATTTATCAATCACAGGAATGGGAAATTTATCTTTAATAGTGAGCTTATTGAGCTCCCTATAATCTAGACACATGTGCCATGATCCATCCTTCTTGTGTACCAATACTACTGGAGCAGAGAAAGAACTTTGACTAGGTTGAATATATCAGCCTCTAAAATTTCTGCAATCATACGTTCAATTTCGCTCTTTTGGACATAAGGATATCTGTTAGGCCTGATGTTTGGAGGAACACATCATGGAATCAAATGAATAGCATAATCATTATCACGAATAGGTGGGAGTCATTTGGGAGTTTCAAACACCTTGGAATTATTTTCCAAGACTTTTTGGAGACCTGGAGAAATATATGATTTTGATGTTGGAACTTCTAGTGAGCATAATTGTCATGAAAATAGAGCTTACTATCTTTCCCGGCTTCCCTGCAATACCCTATAATTCAACTTACTTTCCTTCCGAAAAAAATTTCAAGAAAAGTTCTTGAAAATTAAAAGCTACCGTCCCCAAATATTGTAACCATTGTACTCCTAATATAACATCAGCACCTCCCATTGGAATGGAAATCATTGGACTATTCAATACATATTCCCCCATGGTTAGCTTGATATTATGGCATTTTCCAGAGAAATTTATCATTCCTCCATTTGCAACCATCACTTGACACTCTGGTGTTGGGTATAGGAAGCAATTCAATTCCTTGGCTACCTTACAATGAATAATATTATGGGTACTACCCAAATCAATCAACACTATTACATTTTTCTTATTGATATGTCCTTCTATCTTGAGAGTTTGAGGAGTGGTAATTCCTACCAATGCATTACAGGATATGGACAGACTCATTTCTTCTTTCTCTAGGGTTGGTTCCTGGTGTATATCCTCTTCTTTTGAAGTTCCTTGTTCATTTTCTTCCTCCTCGTCACAATCTATGTAAAACAATTTATTTTCAGCACACTTATGAACTTTAGTGTATTTTCTATCACAACTGTAGCAAAGCCATTTTTATTTCTCTTCTTCCAATTGTTGTGGTGTCAACCTTGTAGGTTGTGGAAGACTAGGAGTAGAAACACTTCTATATTTATAGATGTGAGTGGTAGGCTTCCTTGTCGCCATATTTTTACATTCATTTTTTCTTGCCAACCTGAATGCCTTCTCTAATTAATCAGGTTCCCAAAGGTGAATTACCTCATGTTCGATGTTATCCTTTAAAGTCCCTATGAAGACATCAATCTTGTGTTCCTCTAGAATATCATCTACCCTTATATTCAATTTTTGGAAGTCCTCAATGTGCTCCACCACTGAATCCTTTTGTTTGAGATTTATTAATTGGCTAAAGAATATGTTGTTCTTTGTATCCTCATAATGTGCTATCATTTCCTCTGTAAAAATTTACCAAGTGAAAATTTATTTACGGGATAAAATCCATCGATACCATACAAATGTATTTTGTTCTAAATATAAAGTTGAAATGTGTACCTTTTGTGTGTTTTACACATTATTGAGATCAAAATATTGCTCCATCTGTAGTATCCATGTTACAGGATCCTTGCCATCAAAATTCCTCATATCGATCTTTAGAACGTGGTGGGTCTTCAATCCAACATTAGATTTTATGAAATCACGATTAAAATTTATTTTGTTCTCATCCTGAGTTTCCTCTACTATATTTGTGTCATTAGGAATCATTTCTTGTATCAACTTTGTCAAACCTTCCTTCAAACCTTCCATGTCTGCTTTTAGATTATTCTTCATGTCTTCCATGTTGTTTTTCATTTTTTCATCGATCTTAGCTTCCATGTCATCCATCTTAGCTTCCATGCCAGTTTCCATGCCATCCATCTTAGCTTTCATGCCATTCTTCAAACCATCCATGCCTTTCATTTTTTGTTGCTCTTTGCAAGAGTGAAATTTGGTGCACTTTCTCTTGTAATTTTGATATGTAATGTTGCACTTCTTCCTCTTCATGAGTCATTGTAGAGCCTTCTAAAGGCTTAATGGGTGTTGAATTATTTTTAGGGGGGATTTTACAACCCAATACTAATATATATGTTTCAATATGACCTTGGAATCACTTCAAACTTATTTTTCAAATAAGGCTTATGCAATTTGAAAAAAAAATACACCTTTTTCTTGCTTTTGAGGAGCTCGATATGAAACTGATGTATCTCTATAATTTTGGATACCCGAGATCTAATATTTAGTCTTGTAATAGCCCTCTAGGTCTTTTCCAATGCCACGGGTCTGGCCTGATTTGGATTCTTTAAGAAAAAGTTATTCCCAATATCCCACAATGACCTAATTATGGACTAGTTCAGTAGAGCGAACTTGTACGACATGTCATGTGTCATTGTTTTCTCCTTCGGCTCTGAAAATGATGCACAGGAAACTAAATTTTGTGTAATTTTGGCCACTTTTTACAGAATTCCAATCTGATTCTCACAGAGAAAGTTATGAAAATGTTCCCAAGGTCACCTCTTTGAGATGAAATTCGAGAGCCTTCAAAAACCCTAACTTCCACAGATCATATCTCCAAAAATATTGCAAACCAATATCAGAAATGTTGACAAGAAATTCCTTAGGAGTTTTCACAAATGGTTTTTTTTAGCATCTGAACCTTCGTGAAAAAAAATTATAGCGAAAATGCCGCGATGACCTATTTGAAGCATCGAAACCCTAGAATCCAAAGCTCTGATACCAAATGTTATGAAACCAGCTCCAAAAATAGAATAAAAGAGATATCAACGCCTTATAAATTAGCCACTTTGAGGGGGGAAGCCTCCTTTACATTACATAAATGAACAATTATTGGATGATACAAATGACAAAACCTCCTTTCTATATATAGGAGTCCATGGGGTCACAATATTATCCCAGCCGACCTAACAATAATAATGTCGGGGTACAACAATAATAATAGTGGTTTTTTATGGGGCACAATAATAACAATATGGGGGCTACAGGGGTACAAAAATAACAATAAGGGGGCTACACTAACAACAATAAGGGACTACACTAGTAATATAGGGATCTAACAAAAGATAGTCGGGCCCAACATTCAATCTTTCGGGTTTCACAATGATCTCAAAGTCATATTCGTGGAATAGTAACAACCACCTGCAGATATTCCCCCCAACACAGGCTTATTGACTAGGTAATTCAAAGCAGAGTGATCATTAAACATCTTTAAATGTCCTCCTAATAAATAGTGGTGGAATTTCGGTAGCGCATACACCATCGCTAATCCTTCTCTTTCTATGGTTGAATAATTTTGTTTTGTGCTTGAGAGCTTCTGAATGGCATAGGAAATAGGGTGATCAATCTCTCCAGCTCCTAGTTGTGCTAAAATAGATCCAAGTGCGATACAGGAGGAATCAACATGCACATGAAACACCTTTGACCAATTTGGAAAGATCAACATGGGCGTCATGACCATCTTTTCCTTCAACAATTCAAAACTCTTCTAACATTCCTCATCTCAATAGAATGTCGCATCCTTCTTGAGAAATTTCTCCATAGGCACAGTTAGCGGTGCATAACCCTAAATTAACTTTCGATAATACCTTATTTACCTTAATATTGAGCGCAATTGTTTGACATTCGCAGGTACCTCCATATTAACAATCAGTGTGATCTTCGCGAGATCTACCATCAACCCTTGTTGGCAGAAAATGTGACCCAGCAATATCCCAAATGGCACAGAGAATATACATTTCTTCAAGTTCAGTGAGATCTGATACTTTTACAGGTATCTAACATTAAGTACAAATTTGATACATGCTTTTTCAACAGCTCAAAAATAGTCCAATCATCAAAGTATACTTCCAGGAACTTATGGATATACTCCTTGAACACAACTACAACTACATGCGAGAAGATGGCAGATACATTCTTCAAGCCAAAGGGCATGACTGTATACAGGAAAGATCCCCACTCTGTTGCAAAGGTGGTCTTACTACAATCCTCTGGTGAAATCCTGATATGATGATACCCTAAGAAACCATTCGCGAATGAATAAGTTTCTTGTCCTCCGACGTTGTCCAAGATCTCATCAGAGAATGGTGTTGGGAATGGATCATGCACACAGGCATCATTCAACTTGCGTAGGTACACATAAATCCTTATTTCACCTTTTGTATTCTTATCTTACATGACCATGGGACTCACCCAATCAGACTCTTCCACTGGTTCTATAATGCCTACAACAACCATCTTATCCAAATCTTCCATCACCTTATACTTATATTTTGGATTCAATCTGTATGGGTGTTGCTTCACCAGGCGTGCATCAGGTTTCAAAGTGATCTTCAAGAATCCAAGCTCTCCAATTATCCCTTTCAACTCTGAGAACTTCGTAGGAAATAAGTCCTGATACTCTGTCAATAGCTCAGCAACCTTTCCCACTGTTTCATCATCCCAATAATATCCAATCTTCGCCAACTTCAGTTGCTCTCCAAATCCAATATTTTCCTGTCAAATATTTAAGGGTTTTGTGACATCTAGTGAAGTGATCGAGGGCCCAGCCACTGCGCAATGTCCCTCGGATTCCAAAATTATGATATTCCTTGGATATTCTTCGTTTTCCTCAATTGTCATACTTCTACAGTTAACAATATCCTTCATCTACGCATCCCAAGCTGGTGAAGCGAGTTCTACCATTGGCTTTGTTGTGCCAAAGATAACTTCTTTAATATCATGTTGTGCCTTTCCAATCTTGTCAAACCCACTCTGAAAGCTTAAGGTTAAATTGAAACTCTCCGTCAGCGTAGACCATTCACTCGTACCTCGACACGGTTGTGTCTCCAGATACTAATCAATAGAAACATTCCCTAGTGTATGAATGAACATGTGAACCCATTCAGGTCTCAGTTTTATGTCCCATACCTTACTCCATTTAGCCAAATGTTTGCGTGGATCATAATTTCCATAGTAGACTTCTTCCATCCTAATAGTTGTACGTTCAAAGCGTAATCTCATCATTTGCATTCATTCATCCCAATTTCCCATGTTTTCTTTATGGGTCTCTCACCATCATGCTGGAATAGCGCCTAGTCCAAGATCCATGGCATGGAATCTCTATCCTTCTAGGACAGTTCTTTCAAGTTCTCCTAAAAACATATTTACATTAGTTAAACCATCATAATGTGGTAATTCGTGTACCTCTAATGTTATGCATCAGAGCGATATGGTCACTCGTAGTACAAATACTTCATGTAACTAGTTCTGCCATTTCTCCAATTCTTCGTCAAAATCTGAGAAGTAGGAGCTGTCCTTTTCCCAATTAATCCTTTCATTAGCCATTGGGTTGATCAAATCTTCGTCGCTCAAAGTTGGCTTTTAGATATGGCCGATATCATCATCAGCACGTACAGGCTCTGTGTATCTTTCAACTTTTGCAGGATCTATGGGGATTATGACTCTGGTTCCATTGTTTTCAAACTCCATTCTTCTCCTCTTTAGGTTTATTATACCATCCATATCTATAGCCCAATCCAATCCTAACAGAGTGTGATAAGGATCAATATCATCCAAGTACCTTAACACCTTTAATATTGACTACGACTTGCGATAGTCTTCCTAATGGAATGATTTTCTGTTGGTTCACCATGCGCAGTTGAATGGTATACCATTCCAGCTTAGGTTCTCCCATGCACTGCCAAGTTTGCTTAGGTAAGACATTTTAGTCGGACCCCAGATGTAGAATAACCTTATCCTTCTCATAAGAATTGATCTGAGCGGTCATACACATCTCCCACCCTATTCTTTTATTATTCTTATATATTTTGTTGACTTCTTTGTGTTCTACCGGAGGTTTTTCCTTTTCTGCACAGTTATCTATCAATTCCTGAAGGTTATCCACCGCCTTTTTGTTGCACAATAACTTAATGCAAGCTTGTATAAATGGATTTATTTCATCATCTACTCCTACCTCTTTCATTGGTCTACCTGATGTCGAAACGATTCCCTCTGCAAACCCCTTTCATGCTTCAACAAAATTATCTTTTGTGCACTGAAAATCAAATCCATCCTTGTTCTTGGGTGCTTTACGAATCCAAAGGTCAGTTTCTGGCTTCTCTCCCTTATCCTCATTAGTGGTTGCACCGATCCTAGTGACCACATTCACACAAGGATCTTCCTTGCGTTTTTCTACTCTGACCATCTGAAGATTCTAAATCGGAGTCTGTGTCTTTCTCTCTAGCATATTAGTAATTAAAACAAGACAATATTCTATTACATGCCCAAACTATCTACATTACCTACATGATTGTATCTCTGAATTTGGAAAGTAACACACATAGTGACCAACATCTCCGTAGTTGTAGAAAATGGCCTGCCCCCTTCCTCAACCAGTTGATCCCCCTCCTCTTCCTATTCCTCTTCCTCTGTTTTGAAATCCACCGCGCCCAGAAAGGGATGTTGGTGAGGTAATTTCGGCCTACATTCTATATATTTTAGCTTTTTCCATCATCAGGTAAAATCTTCGACGGTGTTTTTCATCATGTCCCAGCGACGAACAGAACCTACAAAAGAGTTTCTTTAGCTCAGGCGTATACTTTCCAATCCTTGGACAAAAATTAGTTTCATTCAGAATCGTAACCTGACAGATCACGAACCATACTAGAGGTGTCCCGCTTGGCCCTATCGAGCTATTCAGTGGGCTTGGTCCTCCAATGTGAAGATAATCATTAAAGACTAGACATTGATACTTATGATGCCCAGCAACTTTACATCATATGCACCAGACTTCTTGGCACACCTCCTTTCCCTTATCTTTGCGCAGATTCTAAATCTCCAAATGCATTGCTTCTAACTAACTCTGAATTTGTTGAGTTCCAAACGCAGTAAGTATTGGCACAACTTCTAATTTCATCGTAGTCTCCACAGCCTCATCCTGCATGGAAATCTTCTGTTGACCCAATGGCTAGCACAGATATGGGAGAACCATAGAAATAAACCACTCCTTGTTTTGGGTATCATCAATAGTGAATCTACCATCTCTGATAGTGCGCTTCAGTATCTGATCTGCCTCCCACACAGATTCATTTATCTCCTAGTGAATCTCTTTTAATTCTATAACACACTATGGATATGACTTAGGATTTTTGAACTGTTCTTTGAGGGGAATCTTTCAACTCATCCAGAGTGGAATTAGGGTTTTCTTGTACATATCTAATATACCAGTCCAATGTGTGATCTTGGATAGCATTGGCTAACTATGCTTTCTTAACATCATCATTATTAACCTATTGTGCTCTCCATACAACATCATTCACAAACCAAAATTTCTCAGTATCTTCATTTCCAATACCTCTAAAATTAGGTAGCTTCATAGATGCGACCATATATGCGTCTGGGGGAGGTGGAGGTGGGGGTGGAGGTGGAGTGGATGACTTGTGAGATGAGTGTGGAAGTGGAGAGGATGGGATCTGAATAATGGCTAAGGCTTCCTGATCATTTTGATCTGGTTAAACTTCTTCTCGGGAGACTTCTTCTTCTTTAGGGCACACAGATTCACTAGAGCTACTAGTTTCTGGCTCGTCCTCACTATCAGATATACCCTTGAGAGGACTGTAAACAAACCCTTAGGCTCGTCTGCGCGGTAAACTCTTCCACTGCATGTAGTAAGGCCTCTTTGGAACATTTAAGCAATATGTTCACACAAAGAGCCATGTTCACCCATTATAATTTTCAACAGTAACTTCAAAGAAAATAGGAACTTACCTCTAGGACCCTTGAAAAATAACCTTTCTACTTCAGATTATGACACAAACTGATCAATGGAAAATTCAGTCACAAATCCTCCCAAGACATGATCTATTCAATGATCTATCGCACGGGTGATCATATTTCTTGTCTTTTCTAGTTGTTGTATTAATTCAGGAATCCATTGAGTGACTTCATCGTCCTTCGTGCAGTTATTGAATTCATTCAATCAAGACAACCACTCATGTAACTCAATTGCAAAGGATGAAAATAATATCTCGTTGTAATATTCCTAAATTAGCATGCAGCTAATTGGAATATTAATTTTTTTATTTTTCCTCTTAGCTAGAAGAATAAGTGGGTAAAGAGACCCATAAATCTCTTTAGTAGGAATAAATCACTCCAAATGTGAATGGAGGCCATCAAAAGAGCTAAATAAAGCACCCTTATGTGTGAACAAGGGATGAAGCATGCGGATTGGGTTGACTTTGACCAAATCAACAGCGTTGGTATGGAAGTAGTGGACATTCAATGAGGGACAACGCAGTTTTGGAGGGAGATCCTTTGCATGGAAGTAGTGGCATTAATGAGTGGAGCCCAACGTGAGGAAGCTCACCAAACATAGAAGGAAGGGGATGGCAGTCATTGAGTGCATGTTTTGATTATTATTTTATTATGGTTTGTTATGACTTGTGGCTCTCTTCAGCTATTTAGCTAAGATTGCAGTGTTGTTTAGCACAAGGGTGTTCCCGAGTGGGAATCCCACCTTCATCCTTAGGGGACTTCAAGTGCCTACTCAGGAGAAGACCTTGAGAATTATTTACACATTCCGGCATTTGGCCAAGCTAAAGATTTCTTCTACAGCGTAGTTTATGTTTAGAGTTGTGCTGAGTTGCAGGGTGCAACAGTGGAGGGTTTCATTGTGCCATTTCTGAGCTTGTCTTCAGTGGAGGAAGGTTTCTTCCCATTAGGAGATCAGTAAGGAAGGTCCCTGAGCTTCATTTCATATTTTTTCATCAAGCCAAGTCATCATCATCTCCTACATTGTATCATTTCTCCCAAACTGCGTTATTTTATTGAGCAGATCCAAAGGAGGGTTCAGTGCCACATTTGGGAGGTTAGATCTTCATTGGAGGGATTAGCTCCTCATTGAAAGAGTCTATTCGAGGAGTGCCATTCAGATCTACATCAGTTTCAGCCACATCCTTCTATGTGCTTCAGTTGCAGTGATTCTTCAGCTCTAGGGTTGTAGATCACCATTATATATTTTGTGTATTTCCAGAAACCCTTCCTGGTTATATAGGAAAAGTGTTGAGGAGCATAGAACTCCATTTTTAGCCTTGTTGGAGCATTGTATAATCAGATCCATTTATTTACATTTTCCAGCTGTAGTATTAGTCATTAAAACTGTGTTGTATGAGCTTCAGTGTTTTGTGTAGCAGTGTATCACATGTTTTGGTGCTTTTAGGCATAGGAGGCTTCTTTTTCCTAGCTTGAGGGAATTGATCCCCAAGATATTGTACTCATTTGTTGTTGTTATACTTAATACCATGGTTCTATCTTTGGCTCACATGTAATGTGTTGACATTTGTTGCTATTTTCCATTTTTGTGTTCAAATATTGTTGCTTCCCTATTTTGGGATATTACAGTGGTATCAGAGCATAATCTTGGCTCAGCCTGTGGATCTCAACCATTATGTTATCAGAAGAAGAAGAAGCTTCTCACAGAAAGGAGAAGGCTTACAGAAGAGACAAAGGCAAGACTCCATTATTTGGAGAAATGGAGGGAAGGAATTTTTAAAAAGTTCTTCTCCAAACTATGCATGATATTAATAGAGAAATCAAGGGAATGAGGAGGGAAAGACATGAAGATTCCTCAAATATATTTTCACATAAATAAATCAACATTTATTCATATCATGGGTGTGATCATTCAGCCACACAATCAGATCCACAACGCTCTACCATGCCTATATTCATAGCAAGAGAGATGGAGGAAGGAGATGCACCAAAGGAGGATAGTCTTGGTGACTATCTTCAAGAGTATGAATCTCAATCTCATAGGTTCAAATATCATCTAAACTTCCAAGGGTTTTGCAAGATCTAGGAGAATAGAAGGCCTAGCAATCACAATAGAAGTAAAAGGTTCAAGAAGCATGATTTAGGTAGATTCTTTCTGCCTACTTTTGATGGGTCACCTAAATGCACAGCTAGGGCTTGGGTGAAGGAGCTAGACACCTATTTGCAGCAACACCAAGTTTCAGAAGAGGAAGCCATTAGAGCAGCAGCGCTACATCTTTAAGGTAAGGCTTATGCTTGGTGGTTTTATGAAACTTCTTCATTAAATCATGCAAATGTATCTACTTATGCAAAGTTCACTAGGAGGTTAGTGAAAAGATTTTATCTAAAACATCATGAAACATCCTTGGTTGAGATAGCCAAGCCCAAACAGTCAAAACCTTTGCATGAGTTGGAAGGATCCATAAACCCAACTCCATTCCAGAATGCTATTGAGGGGGTTAAAAACTTGCAGAATACCTTGCTAAAGGCAAGATCCCCACTTGAGGAAGAGCTCTCTTCTCAAAGGAAGATATGGAGATCTCCTTTTCAAAAGAGGATCAAAACAAAGGGCCTCTTAATGAAGATGAGGTATCCTCCAACAATTATGAAGAGGAAGAGCAGGCAAGAGGTAACCGTGTTGTCACATCAGGAGGAGATATATTACCTCAAGGAGATGGAGATGGAGCAATTTCTCCAATTAGAGGAGCCCTTGTATCTTTGCAAGGATTTCCAAAGGATCTAACATGTGGAGATCAATGCACAATCCATGAGAATCATGTGACAGCATTGATAGATTGTGAGGCCTTGTAGATGGAAGGAGAAGATAGGAAGGATGGCCAGCATCAGGTGATTAGGATCACACACCCCTATCTATTTCAGGAGGTTGATGCACAAAAGAGGCAGAATGATTTGTGCAGTGAGAGCAGGGATAAAGAATTCCACTTATATATGCAGTATACTCTTGACATTGATGTCTCATTATATGGAGGCATTCCACCTGGGAGGCCAACAAATCAGGATTTCATGAGAGATGTCTCACAACAAGTTGCATCACTCATAGATCTCGGAGGGGTGAGAACCTTGGGAGGAATTGGTACAACACAGAGAGTTTTGGGTAGGCTCAAGGAGGAGGGATTTATTCTCCCAATGTCATTATTACCCACTCTCACCAAACATATTTCACTGAGAGAAGATGTTTCAAGGATGAATGGCACCATCATGGTGCAAAGAGACCACTCCATGGCTTTGGAGAATCAAAAGATACTTCCACATAGGGAGGAATATTCCACATATGGAAGAGGTTGGTGGCCACTCATGCTTACACTGGCCAAACTCAGAAAGTTTTTGATGGGTGATAGCTTCTCATGGAAGGTTAGCCTCCAAAAAATTCCACCTTCACTAGAGCATGAGCAGCTACAGGAGGAGGAGCAGGGGAAAGATTGCAGCAATCTGGTGTATGAATTTGGCATGGGAGATGTCAAAGAAGATGGCAGCAACATGACAGGTGCTTTACGTGATAGATCAGTAGCTCTGTCATTATTGAGTATTGACCCTTATTGGAGATCCCAGTTGTTGGTGTAATACTCCAAGGATCTATTTTCATGCATATTACTTGATTGCCAGTTAGCAGATGGGAGATATGCAATGAGATATGGGTTCATCTATTTTCAGAGTAAGATATTCTTGACTGGATCCTCTAAGCTCAAGGAGAAGCTACTACATGCAGCATATGAGGTTTTTCTCTCCAACCTCACTGGTTTCATAAGAGCATATCGTACTACCCTGGAGGGATTCATTTGGGAAGCCTTCAAAGAAGAGATGCACCATCATATGAGGAGATGCATGGGTTTTTTGGACAATGAGGAGAGACATAACTCTTTTGTAGTGTTATCACAACCACTTCCTTTCTCATTAGGAGTGAGAGGAGGCCCATCTATGAGCCACTTCACTAGCTTGAACCAAGTACATGGTAAAGGTTGTATTTCTATACATCGTGAGTCTTTTACTATGTATTTGTATTTCCTTACCTTTCATGTGCAGGCCATTGCTCCAAGAGGGGGCACTCTTTCTTATAGACTTCAAGGTCTACTTGGGGCCATAAGTAGTGATGATGATGGCCACTCCCTAGGATATTTTGGGGAGATGATATCTTATTCTCAATTTTCACCTCACATCATTCACCTTCTCCAAGCATGTGAGAAGATTGGGGCAGCAAGCAAGTGGTTGGGAAACCACTCATCATGCCATGATCTGATGTAGTTAGGAGTCAAACTGCACTGGTTGCACTTGAGGTACCATTGTCCTTCTCCAATACTACACATGGAAGCTAGAATGACTTTGATTTTGATCCCATATGTTGATGATGTTATTATCATTGTTGGGGACGTGATTGGAGGGATGACACATAGGTTGGATGTTGTGAAATTAGCTCCAAAAATAGAAGAAAAGAGATATCAATGCCTTAGAAATAAGCCACTTCGAGGGGGAAACCTCCAATACATTACATGAATGAACAATTCTTGGATGATACAATTGAAAAAACCTCATTTCTATATATAGGAGTCCATGGGGCCACAATGTAATCCTAGCCGACCTAACAATAATAATGTAAGGGCACAATAATAACAATATGGGGGTTACAGGTGTACAACAATAACAATAAGGAGGTTACACTAACAACAATAATGGACTATACTAGTAATATAGGGACATAACATGCTCCTCTCCTTCAAAAAAGTGTTGTCCTCAATGCTTGAGCAGCTTCGGGTGATTTTGTATAAAATTCTCACCCTCCCATGTAGAATCTTCAATGGGTAAGTTCTTCCATTTGATGAGATACTCTGAAATTGATCGATTTCGTAGCTCTCAAGTTATTGTTTCCGTGATTGCTTCAAGTTCCAATATGGTTTTTCCTTCCTCATCAAGTTCTAGCAATATTGTTTGAACTAGAATTTTGTCCCCTATAATATTTTTTAAGCATGAAACATGAAAAACTGGATGCATTAGCAAAGAAGCAGGAAGCTCCAATTTGTATGCCATAGTACCAATCTTTTGCAACAATTTGTAAGGACCATAGTACTTTGGCAATCATTTATTATCCTTCTTAGCTTGCTTGAGGTACATTTTTGTGTATGGTTGTAGCCATAAAAATACCCAGTCTCCCACATAAAAACTTCTCTAACTGCGATGTTGATCTGCCTGTTGTTTCATTCGATTTTGTGCCAAATTTAGGTTATCCTTTAAGAGTTGAAGAACTTCTTGTTGATGCTCGATGTGATACTCCATTGCTTGAACCCTACAATTTTCCCCTAAAGAAGATGTGATGCACAGTGGATGATATCCATAAAGTGCCATAAATGGGGTCATTTTTGCTGCAGTATGGAAGGAAGTGTTATACTACCATTCAGCGAGAGGTGACCACTTGACCCATTGTGCTTGCTTATTAGATACAAAACAACAAATATATCCTTCCAAAAATTTATTCACTATCTCTGTTTGACCATCAGATTGAGGATGATAAGATGACCTATGAGCTAGTTGAGTACCCAAACAAGAAAATAATTCCGTCCAAAAATTTCTTGTAAAAATGGGATCTCTGTCACTTACGATAATCTTCAGGTTTCCATGTAGCTTTTGAATTGTTTCCATAAATGTCGTAGCAACTGTACTTGCTTTAAATAGATGAGATAATGCACGAAAGCGTACATACTTGTTAAGTCTATCAAATACCACCATGATGACACTCCTTCCTTTGGAATTAGGTAAACCTGTGATAAAATCCATTGAAATCTCCTCCCAACGTTGACTTGGAATGGATAAAGGTTGTAGAAGACCCGGGTCTTAATTGTCTCAACTTTATTTTGTTGGCAAACCAAACATTCCACCACAAACTTTTGAATATCAAATTTAAGGCCATCCCAAAAAAATTATTTCTTCACCCTATTGTAAGTTTTTAAAATCCGGAGTGTCCTCCTAAAGGAGAAGTGTGTAATTCCAAAAGAATATTTTGTTTTAGTTGGGAATTCTTGCAAATATATAAGCGATCTTTGTACCATAAATAATCATTTTTCCAACTAAATGTATCAAATGTACTAGGATCTTGTTGCAACTTTTGAATGAGTGTCCACACTTCTTCATCCTTCTTCTATTCATCCCTTGCTTCGATTATCCAATCTGGTTAGATAATAGAAATGGCACAAAGAAATGCTTCCACCTCTTCATCCTTTCTTGAGAGTGCATCTGCAACAACATTTAGCTTCCCTTTTTTGTAGATGATTTCAAAGTCATAACCCAACATCTTTGTGACCCATTTTTCCTGCTCTTCTAAAGATATTCTTTGTTCCAAAAAGCGTTTAAGACTATCATGATCAATTTTTACCTTGAAGTGTCTTCCCATTAGGTAAGGTCTCCATTTTTTTATTGCATGTAGTATTGCCAACATTTCCTTCTCATAAATAGCCTTTTGTAAATACTTTCCTTTGATTGAATGACTTTCAAAACCATTTGGTCTTCCTTCTTGCATTAAAATAGCACCAATTCCATTTCCTGAGGCATCACATTCCATAATAAAGGTTTTTGTGAAGTCTGGCGTAGCTAAGACTAGTGCTAGGTACATTGCCTCTTTAAGATGTTTAAAGGCCTTAGTTGCTTCAAGAGTCCATGAAAATGCATCTTTATTCAATAATGTTGTTAGAGTTGTTGCTATTCTCCCATAATTATTAACAAACTTGTGATAATACCCTGTTAACCTGAGAAATCCGCGCAACTGTTTTATGGTTGTGGGGACTTTCCATTCCTTAATGGATTTAATTTTGTTAAGGTCTACCTTAAGACCCTCTTGAGATAAAATATGACCCAGATATTCCACCTCTTGTACTCCAAAGAAACATTTGGATGTTTTTTCATATAATTGTTTCTCCTCCAATAGTTTGAGCACCTTTTCAACATGTTGAACATGATCCTTCATTAGTATATCATCAAAAAATACTAGCACAAATTTTCTAAGGGTTTAAAAATGGAATTCATCAACCCTTGAAATGTAGAAGGTGCATTGGTAAGGCCAAAAGGCATGACCAAAAATTCATAATGATCCTCATGAGTTCGAAATGTTTTTTTCGGAATATTTTCAGTCTTCATTCTAATTTGATGATATCCTAAACAAAGATCCAACTTGGTAAAATAAATTGCTCCATGTAATTCATCCAATAATTCATCAATCACGGGAATGGGAAATTTATCTTTAATAGTGAGCTTATTGAGCTCCCTATAATCCGGACACATGCACCATGATCCATATTTCTTGTGCACCAATACTACTGGGGCAAAGAAAGAACTTTGACTAGGTTGAATTATACCAGCCTCTAACATTTCTGTAATCATACATTCAAATTCGCTCTTTTGGACATAAGGATATCTGTAAGGCCTGATGTTTGGAGGAACACTTCCTAGAATCAAATGAATAGCATGATCATGATCATGAATAGGTGGGAGTCCTTTGGGAGTATCAAACACCTTGGAATGATTGTCCAAGACTTCTTGGAGATCTGGAGAAATAGATGATTTTGATGTTGGAACTTCTAGTGAGTATAATTGTGAAATTACGCCTCGTTGTTCTTTCTTTAGAAGCTTTGTCATGATATTAGAGCTTATTATATTTCCTGGCTTCCCTGTGATACCCTGTAATTCGATTTCCTTTCCTTCCAAAAAAAAATTTCAAGAAAAGTTCTTGAAAATTAAAAGCTGCAGTCCCCAAAGATTGTAACCATTCTACTCCTAGTAAAACATCAGCACCTCCCATTGGGATGGAAAGCATTGGACTATTCAATACATATTCCCCCATGGCTAGCTTGATATTATGGCATTTTCCTGAGCAATTTATAGTTCCTCCATTTGCAACCATCACTTGACATTCTGGTGCTGGTTATAGGAAACAATTCAATTCCTTGGCTACCTTACAATGAATAAAATTATGGGTACTACCCGAATCAATCAACATTGTTACCTTTTTCTTCTTGATATGTCCTTCTATCTTGAGATTTTGAGGAGTGGTAATTCCTGCCAATGCATTACATGATATGGTTGGACTCATTTCTTCTCCTTCTAGGGTTTCTTCCTGGTGTATATCCTCTTCTTTTGAAGTTTCTTGTTCATTTTCTTCTGCCCCTTCACAATCTATGTAAATTAATTTCTTCTCAACACACTTATGACCTTTAGTGTATTTGCTATCACAACTATAGCAAAGCCCTTTTGCTCTTTTTTATTCCAATTGTTGTGGTGTCAACCTTGTAGGTTGTGGAATTCTAGGAGTAGCAACACTTCCGTCTTTATAGATGTGAGTGGTAGGCTTCCTTGTCGCCATAATTTTACATTCAATTTTTCTTGCCAACCCGAATGCCTTCTCCAATGAATCAGGTTCCCAAACACGAAATTCATGTTGGATGTTATCCTTTAAAGTCCCTATGAAGACATCAATCCTATGTTCCTCTGGAATATCAGTTACCCTTATATTCAATTTTTGGAAGTCCTCAATGTGCTCCACCACTTAACCCTTTTGTTTGAGATTTATCAATTGGCTAAAGAAGGTGTTTCTCTTTGTATCCTCATAATGTGCTATCATTTCCTCCGTAAAAATTGACCAAGTGACAATTTTTTTACGGGAGCAAAGCCATCGATACCATATAAATGTATTTTGTTCTAAATGTAAAGTTGCAATGCGTACCTTTTGTGTGTTTTGCACATTATTGAGATCAAAATATTGCTCCATCTGTAGTATCCATGTTACGGGATCCTTGCCATCAAATTTCCTCATATCCATCTTTGGAATATGGTGGTTCTTCAATCCAACATTAGAGTTTATGAAATCACGATTAACATTTGTTTTTTCCTCATCATGAGTTTCTTCTATTATCTTTTCGCCATTAGGAATCATTTCTTGTATCAACTTTGACAAGCCTTCCTTCAAACCTTCCATGTCTTCCTTCAAACCTTCCATTTTTTCTTCCATACCATCTTTCAAACCTTCCATCATAGCTTCCATACCTTTATTCAAACCATATATCTTAACTTCCATGCTTTTCTTCAAAACATCCATTTCATTTTTTGTTGCTCTTTGCGAGAGCGAAATTTGGTGCATTTGCTCTTGTAATTTTGTTATGTCATGTTGCATTTCTTCATCTTCATGAGCCATAGTAGAGCCTTCTAAAGGCTTAATGAGTGTTGAATTCTTTTTAAGGGGAATTTTAGAACCCAATACCGATATCTATTCTACAATATGCCCTTGGAATCAATTCAAATTGATTCTTCAAACAAAACTTATGCAATTCGGAAATAAATACACACCTTTTTCTTGCTTTTGCGGAGCTCGATATTGAAATTAAATTATCTCTGTGATTACGGATCTTCAATATCTGAAATTTGGCCCTGAGGTAGCCCTCTGAATCCTCTTTCGAATGCCACAGGTCTGACCTGATTTGGATTCTTCAAGAAAAATTTATCGCCAATATCCCACAATGACCTAATTATGGACTGGTTCAGTAGAGTGAACTTGTACGACTTTTCACGTGTCACTGTTTACTCCTTCCGCTCTGAAATTGATAGAAAAGAAACTACAGTCCGTGTACTTCCAGCCACTTTTTACATAATTTCAATCTGATGCTCAGAGAGAGAGTTATGAAGATTTTCCCACGATCACTTTTTTGAGATGAAATTCGGGAGCCTGAAAAAGACCTAACTTCCACAGATCAAATCTTCGAAAATGTTGCGAACCAAGCTCTGATAGTTTGCGAAGATATTCCTCGGGATTTCGGCTTCGCGCTCTAAAACTTTCAGCTTCTAAACCTTCGTAGAAAAAAAAGTTATGGCAAAAATTCCATGATGACCTGTTTGGTGTAGCGAAACCCTAGAATCCAAAGCTCTCATACCAAATGTTGTGAAACCAGCTCCAAAAATAGAAGAAAAGAGATATCAACACCTTAGAAATAAGATACTCCAAGAATACCTATATTACATGAATGAAAAATTCTTGGATGATACAATTGACAAAACCTCCTTTCTATATATAGGAGTCCATGGGGCCACAATGTAATCCTAGCCGACCTAACAATAATAACAATATGGGGGTTACAGGGGTACAACAATAACAATAAGGAGGTTACACTAACAACAATAAGGGACTATCTAGTAATATAGGGACCTAACATTGGATGTGTCCATTAGGAAGGAGATTTCCCACACTTCTTCATGCTTCAGGGGGAGCATGGGACATTATATGCCTGCTACAGTTCATCACTTGTTTCCTTATGAGGTGAGCCATATGGTTGACTTTAGCCTTTGGAAGGAGCCTCTTATGAGCATTTGGGAGAATTTTTTCTATGAATTACCATTCTAGAGGGTGATTCATTTTATATGGATGATAGCTTGGAATTTGGAGCTGCACATGGGAATGAAGGTTCCCTACATTTTTCAGTTTTATCCTTGCATTTTCTTGAGGACAAGCAACATTTGGGAGGGGAGGATTGTAATATTCCTAAATTACCATGCAGCTAATTGGAATATTAATTTTTTATTTTGCCTCTTAGCTAGAAGAATAAGTGGGGAGAGAGACTCGTAAATCTCTTTAGTAGGAATAAATCACTCCAAATGTGAATGGAGGACATCAAAAGCGCTGAATAAATCACCCTTATGTGTGAACAAGGGATGAAGCATGTGGATTGGGTCAACTTTGACCAAATCAACAACGTTGGTATGGAAGTAGTGGACATTCAATGAGGGAAAATGTAGTTTTGGAGGGAGATCCTTTGCATGGAAGCAGTGGCTTTAATGAGTGACGCCCAAGGTGAGAAAGCTCACCAAGCATATAAGGGGATGGCAGCCATTGAGGGAATTTTTGTATTATTATTTGATTATCGTATGTTATGACTTCTGGCTCTCTTTAGCTGTTTAGCTAAGATTGCAGTGTTGTTTAGCACAAGGGTGTTCCAGAGCGGGAATCCCACCTTCATCCTCATGGGACTTCGAGTGCCTACTCAGGAGAATTTCTTGAGCATTATTTCCACATTCTGGCATTTAGCCAAGCTACAACTTTCTTCTACAGCATAGTTTCTATTTAGAGTTGTGCTGAGTTGCAGGGTGCAACAGTGGAAGGTTTCATTGGGCCATTTCTGAGCTTGCCTTCAGTGGAGGAAGGTTTCTTCCCATTGGGAGATCAGTAAGGAAGGTCCCTGAGCTTAATTTCATATTTTGGCATTAGTCCAAGTCATCATCATCTCCTAAAACGCAGCATTACTCCCAAACTGTGTTATTTTATTGATCAGATCCAAAGGAGGGTTTAGTGCCACATTTGGGAGGTTAGATATTCATTGGAGGGATCAGCCCTTCATTGAAAGAGTCTATTGGAGGAGTGCCATTCATATCTACATCAGTTTCAGCCACCTCCTTCTATGTGCTTTAGTTGAAGTGATTCTTCAGCTCTAGGGTTGTAGATCACCATTATATATTTTGTGTATTTCTAGAAACCATTCCTGGGTTATCTAGGAAAAGTGTTGAGGAGCATAGATCTCCATTTTTAGCCTTGTTGGAGCATTGTATAATCAGATCCATTTATTTACATTTTCCAACTGCAGTATTAGTCACTAAAACTGCGTTGTATGAGCTTTAGTGTTCAGTGTAGCAGTGTATCACATGTTTTCATGGTGCTTTTAGGCATATGAAGCTTATTTTGCCTAGCTTGAGGGACTTGATCCCTAAGATATTGTACTCATTTGTTGTTTTTATACTTAATACCATGGATCTATCTTTGGCTCACATGTAATGTGTTGACATTTTCTGCTATTTTCCATTTTTTTGTTCAAATATTGTTGCTTCCCTATTTTGGGATATTACACTCATGAACTTCTGTGTA
Organism: Pinus albicaulis; assembly: GCA_034641835.2. NCBI lineage: Eukaryota > Viridiplantae > Streptophyta > Pinopsida > Pinales > Pinaceae > Pinus > Pinus albicaulis. The sequence goes on along the minus strand of CM076575.1, from coordinate 1,508,385,660 downwards.
GATATACCTCTGAACCCACTTTTTAGGAGATATCTTAGAACTTTGATTCTCTTGGATCGCAAACTCAATGATACTTCTATCCATCCAATCTTGAAATTCGTTCTGTATAGGATGTAGAAATTTGAATAATGGATGAGTTATCCACCGAGATTCTCCTGATCACACACTATTTTAGCTTCATGCATAATATAGAATCTCTTCTACCATTTATCATTAATTGCGGAAATAAAAACAATCGCATGCGCACATTAAAACCATAAACAATCACACATATGAACACAGTATTTCATGGGAAAGCTTAAAGCTGAAAACCTCAACTATTTGCATATTATATGTCATAGAGATCATGTAACAATCATTGTACAAAGCTCCTCACAAGCTCTCAGCACAACCTCCAATTGCTACACACTAATCAAGCTAGATCTAGCAAAACACATGCTCCAATCTCTTCCACTTAATAGCCAGCCTCGAATTGCCTTTTTTCAATGCTATGGGATGGTCTCTTTATATAGATAAACCACCGATTTGAACCGCACAACTCTCATCGATTACTCCACCTATATGTGTGTTGCAAATAGCAACAGTATAGTCACAACTGATAGTTAACATGCTCTTTCACCTATTTCTGCACTGGTCTCCACTGAAACTGTCCATGCACTGAAGTTAACTCATGTATTCTTTAGTTGATTTATGAGTTTATAATTAGTGAATTAATTAATAATTAATTCACACCACTCTCACGAATTGTATCTATTAGTTAACTTGGATACAAAAAGCTCAACTATGTTTAGATTAGTTAAACTGAATACAACTCCACTAACTTCCTCAATCAACTCCACCAAACTCTGTCACATGAGTTCTAACTGAAGTCTTCTTGCAATAGCTTCACTTAAACCCTAGAAAAAGCGTATTTCCTTCTGTCAGCTGCATGTGCCACATCCAGGCATCAAACTGAAGTGCCTCAAGAGAATAAGATAATGTTTAGAGTCCAAATATTATTAAGAGCTAATAATATTTGACATATCTATTTTTAGACCGGCAATCTAAAAAAATAGATTCCGCCCAATATGTCTAAAAATAGAAATCCATCTATTTTTCCAACTTGACCAACCATCCATAAATAGCATCCCGCAACCTGATGGTACTGGACTCATGTCTAAAATAGACATAGTCTAAAAATAGATTTTTCGACAAAAATCACCTGTGTGGTCCCCCACCTAGTTTAGGTGATCACTTTCCAACTAGGATCAGGAAAGATGTTTCAGGATGCCTCCTTAACTGTTTCTTGTTGCCATCTTCAACATAGGATGCCACAACATTAAATCTCCCTCAAAATGATACTGGTCCTGGCAACGAAACCATTTGTTGGCTTGAAGGGTCCTGACCTAGGTTCGTAGTTTATCGCACAAGCAACAAACCCTCCAACTACTGGCCCTTTTGGTAATGACCTGCTTGCGTAGATCAAAGTCTCACCTGAAGCAGTATGGGCGGGTGTTGGAATGAGGTTTCCACACCTTGAGGAATAAATTGATGTGGTGGCACTAAATAAAGCTTATCACAATAACTTATCGTATATTAGAACAGACACATGTGCATATATAAGATTAACAATACCTATCGTATCATCACATAAATATAGATAATGCATATAACAGACGTATCGCAAACCAACTTCGTCGCATATATATAAATAACATAATCATACTTCGCAATGTGCAATAACTTAAGCATATCGATGCATGTACTTAACCATCAACAGATACTCATGCATAAAGGATAGATTCACTCGATCATAATAGAAGCAAAACAATCTCAAAGCAATAATAGTAAATAGATAACTCAAATATCATAACACATTTGGTTTTCCAAAATAGTCCTTATATTAGATTCAAAGCAGCTATGTACAGTTAGACTTTCCCTTACAATTACCCTTCCACACACACAGCCAATGGAGTCTGCACACAACTAGGACTAGGTCTCCGCGCACACAGCCAGAAGGAGCCTTTCTACCCAACCCAGACTTACAAAATGTATCACAGAAGCATAAACGCTTACTTAGATCAAAACATGACTTATCTTAATAGACTCAATCTATCATTATTTATATTCATCCAACACGCAGATACTATTGTCTCAAACCATGGTTTGAGGCCCACAGTTTACCCTTACATCCAATTTACATAAAAGAGGGACTTTGTCCCACCCCAAATCCTCTTGACCTTTCCTCGCAGTGCGCATATCCAAAAATACATACAAAATTTACTCAAAATCGCCCCAGGGGACCCCACTCCAACAAATCCCAATGGATCAGGCTACTAGTCTACGATGTTCTTTGGCACCTCACAGGGAGGATACCATCCCCATTAGAGCCAATGTTAGAGTCCTATATTATAGTAATCAAAGACAATTTTGGTATTTTTATTATTCTAGTCAATTTGTAAAGTGTTTTTATGATCTCATAGAGATCAAGTCTTAGTGTCAATTTATGATAGGATATACTAAAGTTTTGAGTGGTGAAAGATATCAAGTTAGTATTTTTTTTTAAAGGTCTAGGGTTAGTAAGTCTACGGTTAATGTGTCATTCAAGTCATGGATAAAGGTAATAATGGATTTGGTTTCTCATCATTTGGAGAAGTTAGTGGTGTCTTCTTAGTCAGTTGCATAGTCAAATCAGACAGTACATCATATCGTTGCACATCAAATATGCAAAGTTGTTGTTGCGCTTCTCCTTTGCGTTGTGCTTAAAAATTTTGATTTGAAAAGTCATAATTGCAATTAAAGGAAGTCCTAGAACACGTGGAGGATTACAAAGGCATGTTTTGGCTTTAAAAAATCCATCGAGCACGTTACCCATCCTCCAGAAATTCCCTGGATATCAAAAGGAGCTCGTTGTGTTTTAGCTGCAAGGGATTTTTTGCGCTTATGCAAATAGAGGGTTTTCTCACCACCATGACCACATTCCAGTTTCAAATTTCTCTTTTCTGGAATGATTCATGTTGCATGTTGTTTAATTCATCTTTAACAATTGAGAATAGCACCTAGATGGCCTTTCAACCCTCAAAAAATTTAACTTGTTGCGCTATCCTCGCTGCACCTGTGTTATGGTAATTTGTTGCGTACAAAAACAAATAGTTGTTTTGTATTGTCCTGTGACTTAAATTCTTGTAGTTTTATCTTTTAAACATAGGGGTTTTCCATTCAAAATCTTTCCAAAAACCATCACTCAACCCCTATGATGTCGGGATTCTGCTAGAAAGCAGATCCTAGCATATAAAAATTCAATGCTTCACTTAATATGAAAAATGCTCAATTATTCTTCAAATAAAACCATAAAAACATTCATTTTAAAATTTACATGAAGGAGAAAGAGCCATTCAAACCAACTACAGATATAAAATATAAAAATCCTCTGGCCAAATATTACATTGGGTGGCCTCTTGGCTCTTGGGCCTTCAAAACCACTCCTCACTCTTCTTGTACTCCTCACACACTCAACTCTTGTTCTTCCTCACAAAAACACTCCTATTTATACATATATAATGCATTTATTTCACCCCATAAATTTCTCCACCCAATCCTCAACTAAATCTAATTTAGATTCATTTTAGGTGTGGACTCAACAAAGTCTCGTACATAGAATTCCTACTCCATAAATTAGCTACCTAATTCACTCATATCCTATTAATTATTAAAATAATATATACAATATCCTCACCTTTACATTTTCCTCTCTTAAATTATTAAAATTAATAAAATAATTAAAAAGTCTCACCCCCTATTTCACACAATTAATTAATAAAAATTGAGCTTGATGCTCCTGCATCAGACTCCCAAGACTGAAATTAATCATGATCGCCTGATCATGTGTTCGGATCTTCGTCTGCCTGGATTCCATATCTTGTGCTGCAACTTTCCATTTTTCACTGCTTTTGTTTGTTGTTCTTCTCCAGGTCTCCACACTTTATGTTGCATTGCCCCATTGGCTATGCTTTCACAGTCTTATGTTGTTTTCCTCTTACTGCTTCGTCTTTTTTTACTGCTACTGGCTTCTTCCGAGATACTTTCATTATTATCCGCCTTATCAGTTCAACTTCTCTATCCAATAGATTTTCTCCAGCATTTGCAATAAAACATGTACTCACAAAACAATTATTAAAATAAAAAACATAAGGCTTCAATGCCTCTTTCTCCTCTGGCAACATTTCAGTATGATGCTATGAAATTTCTTCTTCCATCAGCATATCAGTACGCTGATTTAAATCCTCTAGGAGACTATCAGTTAGTCCCTCCTCCACATCATCTATTTCAAGAATGTCTCCATGTTCTGGTTCACAATAATGAACTTCTTCGAATTGCTGAATCATTCCTACCTCCTTACTCCTTGTTTCCTGATTATTATTCTGGACAATTTCTTTGTCTTTCTCTTTCAGCAACTCACCCTGAGTATAGATTCTTTGCTTTTCCAACTCTCTTCTAAAGATCTAACTTTCTGTATAACTTAACAATCTCAATTGGAGTAGAACTTGGAAACTTTACACAACTTTCCATACCTTCATTCGTTGTTGACCAATCATCAGATGGCCCTTCTTCCTCTGCTTCAATATTCTGCTGAATATTTCCATGAGACCCTTCTGCCTTCACCTCTTTCTGAGACCTTGCTATCTCAGCATCATTCTGAACAAATTTCAGATTCCATTCTTCCTCTTTAACAAAATTCAAAGTTTGTTCAACACCTCATGATGTACCTGCAATCACACACAAATCATTAGTTTTAAAAAAATCAGACCTTTTGGTCTCACTTGATGCTTCAGTCAACATCTCTCCTTATTGTTCTGAATCCTTCACTTGATTCAGTTCCTCTGTAGATTCCTCTTCTGTCACATTATCACTTTCAAGAAACAATGAACCAAATTTTGGCTCACATATCAAATTTGCCTTTAAACTGAGTAACTCTTCCTTCAACTGAACATTCACTCTATGCTCCCACATCACTTGCAATCTATGCCATGTGACTTTCCTCTTCATACTCCATCCACATCTCTAGTCTAATTTATCTCTCTGTAACATTTCCATCAACAACTCGAGATGGAAATTTATCTCAGCTCTCTCTCTGTCAATCTTCTCTTGACTCATTCTCATGCCATTTGACTTGGCATATTCCTTCTCATTTCCTCTACTGTGGTCTTCTTTAGATCTTCAGAAATGCCTATCAACAGTCATCCTCCGCTTCTTTGTGAACTGCATCTTTTCACGTGTGGACTTCATTTAATCCACTTCTCAACAATCCTTCACACTTGCCATTCATCAAAATACAACTTCTCCTCATTAAATGTTGTCACATGATGGTAAAAACAAAGGTTTACAACATCAAGCAATTATATTTCCAATCACCAATCAAAAGAATTCTTCTTTTCCTACTACAGGCTTTGTCTAAAATAACTTAACCAAAACTATGAAGAATCCACATTATGCATAATAAATCATCACACTATGCATAATAAACCTCCTTAAATAAACATGCATATTTCTCTTTATGTCATCGAGGATTAGTACATTTTCATTCATTTTCCATTCAATTTTACCTCAGGACTGTTCACTGGATTTTCTATCTAGTTTTTTTCTTCAGGAATTCAGAACTTTAAATTTATAAATAAAACCAAAGTAAATTCACACGTCACTAACTGCTCAGATGTTGTCGAACCCATAGGAAATATTTTTTGACTCAATGGTTTTTACACCTTTGCACTCTAGCTGGAAAAAAATTGATGTTGGTTTATTATTGAGACCGAGATTAGGTGCAGAGCATGTTGCGCCGACCAGTTCCTCTGCAACTATGCATCCATTTCTAAAAATTACTTCCAAATAGAAGAGAAACCAAAAACTAAACCGAAATAACCATAACTCGCCCCTCGGAAGAGATCCCTCGTACCCAGAAGTGAGATAGCTTTCAAACACCTACACCAGGTCAATCTCTCTAACCAAGAATAATGGGTGGGGCACAGAACTAGACCGAAGCCACCGAAGGAGGTTTTATCTGAATAACGATGCATCAACCTGGAAACTTCCTGCTAATTCCTTTCGCACTGGTTTGTTCCCACCAACATTAGAAATGAATCTCCTGCCCACAACGACAATGGAATAGAATTCGGGGCTGAAAACGCTCACGAGGATCATTGTCACCCTTCATCCTTCGACCTCCGCACAGTAAAAAAACTAGATCTCATGCCATCTTTACAAAAATATAGTCACCTTAACAATCAATCCCTTGAAGCACATAGGAAAGGTAAGACCCACCAGCAATAGAGATATAACTTCATAACAAACTTCTATAATTCCACGAATCAATACAAAATTATTTTTCCTTATTCAACGACTAATTTCGATTTTATTTATGCCTTCGATTACTGAGTAAGGCTTTTGCGCCTTCGTTGCTCATGCAAATCAATTTTTTTCCACGCTGTTGACAACCTCAATGAGCATGAAATCTCAGCGATGCATCCCTTGCAGCTTCCCTTGTGATTTCTGCGTTAGTTAGCCTCAGGCTAACTATAACATTAACAACTTGAGACTTGGCTTCGTCTACATTCTCTGTTATGGCTCGTTCCTTCTATATAATTTTGCTCTTCAATGCGTTTCACCACAATTGACAATGCTCCTCGAATCACCACTACAGCTCCATAATCGGTCTTTGCTCACTGTCTCTGTTGCCAAACGAATGCAACAGCAGTAACTTGTGTTAATGCTGGTGGCAACGCTCTAAATGAACTCCAACGCTCTCGTTGACTCTGCCTTGAATCCTTTGCAACCATTCCATCCACGGCACTCTACCAATGCATCCTTGTTTATGGGAAATTTCTTCTCTTTTCTATTTGGCTCCTGCATTCACACTTGCACACACAATCTATGCATATATCCAAAACAGATATCTTACGGCTCTGATACCAAATGATGCCAAGATTCTGCTAGAAATCAGATCCTAGCACATAAAAATTCAATGCTTCACTTAATATGAAAAATGCTCAATTCTTCTTCAAATAAAACCATAAAAACATTCAGTTTAAAATTTACATGAAGGAGAAAGAGCCATTCAAACCAACTACAGATATAAAATATAAAAATCCTTTGGCCAAATATTACATTGGGCGACCTCTTGGCTCACTCTTCTTGTACTCCTCACACACTCAACTCTTGTTCTTCCTCACAAAAACACTCCTATTTATGCATAAGTAATGTATTTATTTCACCCCATAAATTTCTCCACCCAATCCTCAACTAAATCTAATTTAGATTCATTTTAGGTGTGGACTCAACAAAGTCCCGTACATAGAATTCCTACTCCCTAAATTAGCTACCTAATTCACTCATATCCTATTAATTATTAAAAGAATATATACAATATCCTCACCTTTACATTTTCCTCTCTTAAATTATTAAAATTAATAAAATAATTAAAAAGTCTCACCCCCTATTTCACACAATTAATTAATAAAAATTGAGCTTGATGCTCCTACATCACCCTAATTCCATTGTTGTTTCATTCTTGCTATGCTAAGTTTTTAAGCGTTTTCATTGCATTTTGAAACCCTATAAGTTTTTCATTGGGAGCCATGGCAACATGAGACAGGAATAAAAGGTACATATGAGGTGATATAGTCATATTCGAGCCTCAATATCTTACCTTCGTAAATTTGAATCTGGTTATTAGGGTTGCATTTTAGCAGACTCGTTGCATCAAATTTTGTGAAAAGATACAGAGTTACAGTGTTCAGGTGACCAAATAATTTTCTTTAAACTTCACTGGTGTGGAAGCCAAGGTTGGAGAATTGAGTTTCTCAGTTTTAGAAGTTACTATCTCAGCAGTTACAGAGATCCCTTTGCATGGAGAAAAATGGTTCAAGGGCATTCCATTAGATATGGTCAACTAAAAATATTTTCTAAAGCCAAAGTATAAAAACAAATAATATGGGGCTATCATGCCAAGGGAATATCTTCTTGAACCTTATAGAAAATTACTCAACATGATTCAAAGTTATTTCATGTGTGAAGGCATATTTGGGAGGGTTTATCAGTACCACTTCAGGTTGTTGATGCATTTTACAGATAAAAAGCCTTTAAATCTACCTTTTTACTTGTTTAGGAGCATTGGTGATATGGAAGATAAGGTTCAGGGTAAGAAGAGTCAAGTGAAGCCTGGTATCTTTCATTTCTCCTTGATCAAATTGTTAGTGGTGGAAGAGTTGAGAAAGAAAAAGTAGTCATGGCAAGCATTTTTGGATTCATCCAAGTTGACAGCTGAACTTTCATATAGTCCCTGGAGAAAAAAATATACACCTTCATCATTAGTAAAGGATTTTCAACCAGCAGTAGAAAGCTCAGTCAAAAGGCCACAGACTTCACTTGACCAATCTGACAGGAAAAAAGGAAAAAAGCTTCATTTCTCTCCTGAGGCAGGGGAGGTTTCCAAGAAACCACACACAAGATTTGCTACAAAAAGGTTATCCATGGAGAAAATAACTAAACAACCTACTAAAGTTCAAGATACCATATCAGAGAACATTTATTTAGATGGCAAGGACAGAGAGATTATGGAACTACAGGAACTGTTGAAAAAGGCCCATTTAGTCATTGTTCAGCTTCAACATGATAATAGGGTGTTGAAAAATAATATTTTGGAAAAGGCATCTAAAGTTGATGAAGTAGAACCAGTAATTAAGACAACTCCACTTTCCACTAGATCTAAAGGTAAAGGAAAAATAGAAACAGAGGACATCTGGGAGCTAGAGACCTCACAATCAAGGATACTTGTAATCAGATCTTCAACAAAGAAATTGGAGCTACAACAAGAAAGTCTGATGAAAGGAAAGTCAATGCAAGAGAAGAAAAAGACTAGTTGGATGAGGGACAAGAAACTTTCAATAGGCTAAGGAGGCAGCTGATGAAAGCTCAAGATGAAATTATCAAGCTTAGAGAACAAGATGAAATGGCTTAGCATAGGATACATGATCACCTGAATAATTGTGGGCTAGCATTGTTTAAAGCTAGGGATATGTTGAGGATAACCTTGCCCCTACATAGAACACTCAAGAACATTTATAGGAAACATCTCACCTTGAAAAAGGAGTTTAGGGCTACAAAACAAGAACTACAGGAGGTATTGAAAGAAAAATAGGAGGAAATAATAGGAACATTGGACCTGCTATTTGAGGAAGATAAAGTTTGATTGTTGACAGGTAACCAAGATAGTTTTTATTTTTTCCCTTTTTGTCCCAATGCACTAGTTTATGTTAGTCATGTACATAGTAACACAACAAATTTTTTGCACAACTGTCAAAGGAATTGAGGTTTGATAGAAGATCGGGGTTTTGGCACTCCTTTTTTGTATGGAGGTTCAAGAAGGTATTTTATATTGTCAACATCATCCATAAACCATTTTTCTTGGTTAGATACTTCGACACCTGGTCAAATTCATATGAATGAAGTTTCGTTATGCTCATTCATTGTGCTTTTGTTGTAGGTGATGATTTTCAAGAAGGGGGATTTGCAGTTTGGATGGATGTTTTTTAATAGGTATATGATGATATAGGGGTTTTCTTCCACCTATTTAACACATTCATAAATCCAGGAGATGATCATAAGTACGAGATGATGAATTAGTTGTGCTTTTGTTTTATTTTTTCCGAAGGACGGAGTAACGTAGAAAATTTGTTGCGCTTCTACACAATCAGTAGTTTGACCTATTAATTTGACTCCAGACCTCTTGAAATTGATTTATATGGTTATGACAAGTGTCATTAAGTGTCTGGAGATTCGAACATCATCTTTATGCAGCGATTCAATGAATTTTATTAAATTTTCCTCTAGTCAAAAAGTTTCCTAATTTGTAGAAGGTGGTTCTATATTCACTGCTACAAGAAGAAAACTAAGTATTTTTGGGGAATTTGGTTCTTAAAGGGAGGAAATAATATTTTTTATGTACATATGATGTAATTTTGATTGAGAAAATGGTGGGTTAGTGTGTGATAGATAAGAGACATTGTGCATTGTACAATTTCATTTGAAAATTTCAGTGAATGATGAAGGTCGAAGTCTACTTGCTTAAGGATTCTTGTGTCAATAATTTATGGTGATTTTTATATCTTGTATGTGTTATTTCATATCTTATGTTATATCCATGCTTAAATGTTATGTATTCAGTGTTTAGTTAACCAAATTCATTTCAGAATTAACTTTTAGGTGCTCTACTATAAGTAACTAAACATTTCAGTGTTTTTTCCTCCATCATAATATCTAAAATTCATCCCCAGCTAGATGTTTTATATATTATCAATTCATTATTCCTCTACTTACCTCTATAAAAACAAAATATTAAAAAGACACCATAAAGGATTTCCTACCTTTCCCCTGCCTAAGGATTCTTCATTTTCCCATCATAGCACTGAAAACTATTAGCTTAATTTGACTGGATGCCCAATGGATTTTCCCTCTCCCCTGCCATCAAACTATTTAAATTATTCTACCTTAATCTATAGACCTATCCTAAGATACAAAATATTTCATAAGAGAGAGCCCTCTTTGGGTTTGGAAGGGCTAGTTTCCATCCCTAAAGATTGGTTTGCGGTTACCTTTGGGTTCCTCTACTCAACCTGGAGGAAATTACGAAGTGCTAACAGGTCTCATCGATACAGACATGTCGGTGGAAAACAAGATGGGATTACTAACACAACATTCAGCAATGTTCCCTCATAAAACATAGACGGTGACAGAGGTCGGAAAACATATATCCATGCATTTGGAAAGAGTAAGTATATCATATCTTTCATTGTTGGTATGGTTGGTATTAATGGACCTAACGAGCATCATGGAAGAAGATTCAGTGGGCCTACTACACATTAAAACTCCTTCTGTTACACGTCATTTTTTCACTATTAGGAAAGTGACTACAAATCCAGATCTCTCACTATCTGATGAACTCTTGCAAGAAATACCCTACAATGTTGGAAGTAAAACCATTCTGAAAATAACAAGAGTCCTCAATTACATTTCTTTAAAAAATAATTTCAAGCACTAACGCACTTTTCCTAGTTATTACCTACACAAACGCGGTTCTGGTCATTATAGTCTATGCAATCCTACACTCTATCTTCCATTAAAAGGTGCGACAACGTTTAAACGTAGGTAAAAATAAAAAGTAATTCCTAGAAGCCTTGTTGGGGAATATTATACCAACAATAAGGAATCGAGCCCATACATATTTGGGCCTTATCCCATTTTTCATGAATCTATTCCCTCTCATTATGGAACCCTAATCCCCATATTTGTGGATTTGATCCTTAGAAAGAGAATCTCTACTATTGGAAGGAGATTTTTCAACATCAAGGCTAGGTTGTATCTCTGCTTTTCATTCAATTATAATACAAAAGAGTATTTCTTTCTCACTATATTGTCCATTGGATATGATATATTGTATGCTTACTTTCATTGTCCATTGGTTATGATATTAGGTACTAGTCTCTTTGATCACTAGTATAGGTTGTATTGAATCATTTAAATATCATATTTCTTTGATCTTGTGTTTGTTAGTGTATTTGCACATCTAGATTTTGAGCATTGAAAGGTTGTATCAAACCATAGCAAGGACCTTCAACTAGAATTTTGATTAAATTGTATGGATTCTATACTCCATTACTCTTATTTTTAATTCAATAAAGATGAAACTAGAGAAATATCTATTGGTTTGTTTGTTTGTTACTAGATTTCATCATTGAGTCTAGGGATATCTTGTCTTATCTGCAAGATTATATTTTTCTGCCTAACACCTTCATAGTACAAGGAGAATGTCCATCTAAAGAGGTGTGCCATACACAACAATTTTTATCCCTCATGTTGTTCTTGGCAGAGTAACATTCTTTCGAATCCATGCGGTTTTCTTCTCCCGTGGGATTATAAAGAGCAAGGATGTCAAGGGTGGTGATGGCGATGAGTCGTGGTACTTTCTACCAATGCAAGGTTTATGGCTTCATATTATCTTCATATGCTAGGTACAATGCTCCCTCATTATCAATTGTTTCTCATCCAAGCCCTGTTGAGAGAAACGTCTAAGACCAGGGAGCCTCCTTATCCTCAAGGCACTCCACGTCAATGTTTTTCATATTTTTTTTACATAGAAGCTTCAGGGCCAATATTTTAATGCATGGTGGTTTTTCCCTCTTCAACGCTACAGTGCCTCAATTTCCCATGTATTTTGTTCAATTGGCTGGTCCTGGTGTGTAGGGTATGGTACCCTGGTAATTTTTCAATTTGGTTTTAATAGTTTCATTCCCATTGGTTCTTCACTTTCTCAAAAAGGCCTATTGTACCTTCTTGGCTACAATATGGGATGGTATTTTTTCTATTTTTTTTATTTCCATAAACTTATCCTTTGGTCGTCTCCTATATATTACAAAACCCTTGTTGTGTGTAAAATTATTATATATCATCCTCCTTTATTGTCTCAAGTAATTATCCTTAGTGTCAAGGTTTTCTGTGATTTCTCTCGGCTATCTAATATCAAAGGTTCTGGGATGATCTCTCTACGGTATGGAGGTATGACTCTTCAGGGGGTTTCAATCCTAATTTTGTTTGTATGACTATCCATAAGTGTGTTTACAAAGTGGTGCTTTTCCCAAATTCTCTATATTGAGATTCTTGGTGACGATATTGTTCTCTTTTCAAACCCACCTTATTTGTATTCTCTGATTTTTCTCTTGAGCCTTGGTACCTATTTGGATGATATTGCTCTCTCTATTATGATTCTTGGTGATGATATCATTCTATTTTTAAACCCTCCATACTTGTATTATCTAAATTTTCTCCTCAACCTTGGTATTTGTATTCTTTTGTTTTGTTTATTCCTCTATGCAATAATTCCACCTCACCAGAGAATGGTTAGTCACAGAGGAGGAATTTCTAGGACTACTACTCAACCTAATAATATGTGTGGGTGGACTTATGTGGCATCACTTTTTGATTCAATAACTTTGGAAGTTCGTCAAGATATTTGAAAGTTGGAATCTCAGGAATTTGGGGAAATACCTTACGTTTTAGATTCTGAAATTGGGAAGCAGGAACTCAAGTGGATTCTAAACCTTGATAGACTTAGGAAGCGCCAATTTCACTTATTACACTCAGTTGCAGGCTATCAACATGTCAACTCCAAAATCCTATTGGTCATCCACACTAAACAAGTGGATCATTATCAACTTTTTGCAAGACAAGAATACTTGAAAGGTCTGCTCAGAAGCATCCAGTATTGCTTAGATGATATTTTTGTATGCCTTTAGAGGGTCGATAGTTATGTTGCCTCAAAATTGGATTCTGACTCATGATACATCTCAGATGTTTCTGTTATCATTGACACTCCTTTGGTCCACAGTTCTCCTCCTCTCGACTCAGTCCCTCCAGCGAATGGAGACCCAATGTGTCTGATGGTTACTTTAGATTAGCGATCCTTGCTCACTACCTTGTGTTTTTTTATCATCATCTCCAACATTGATAGCTTACAGAAACCATTGCTATAAAACTCAAACTATATTTGTGCATTTCTTTCCTTTCCAACTTTGTGGCTAACTCCAACAGTTTCTATGGATTTTTGTTTTTTGCGATTTTGTTGCACTTTGCATTCACAAGAGAGAAATATACAATGTATTTTTCGGATAGAAACCTTCAAAGATATCATATGTAATGTAATTGTAATGATAGAGCTAGTTGTTGGAACATAATTGATCTATGATTATCTAATAGTTTTAATGGACAGTGATGTTAAGCACTTGTAGATAATTTGGTTTATATACATGTATATTTTGATAACATCCTTTGATTAATGAAAATTTTGTGTCGATTTACAAAAAAAATACAAGTTTTTTCAATAAGTGAAGTAGATTTAGAAGTATAAGTATTTTGACATGCACCTAAAGAAAATCATGTAAGATAAATAGATAGAGGATGTGGGAAACTAAATGTGTTGTATGTAGGAAAAGAAAAAAGGAGATGAAAAGTTGGGTGAGTAAGTTGAAAGAATGATGGTGCATAAAAGGTCATGTAAAAAATGGAAGAGTCTAGTTTCCAAGAAGTCAAGTTAGCTTCACTCAATTAATATGGAAAATTCTACGAGTTTATATTGGGAGCATTTCAGTTACCACCCCCCCCCCTCCACACCCCCCTCACATATGCATATATTTTTCTAGGAAAAAATTATGAACCCTTATTTCAATAAGAAAAAACTGACATTTATCACATGAAAATAAAGCAATCTAATGTTCAAATCCATTAAAAACTAGAGTGTGGTAACATAACCAACATAAAAATTAAAATTAAAAATTATGTATGCATAATTGTTCTTAAGTACAGTGTTTTAAAATACTTACTAAAAATGGACTTTGGAACCTATTTTCAACCAATTTAGTGGTCTTGATAAGGTTCTTTCATTACTAAGGTGATACCACACATGATAATTTTCCACTAACACCTCGACACAAATCCCCACACTTTAAGTCCAACTCATACTAAAAGCTATGGGGGGTGTAAGTAACATGCATAATCAACTTCAACAAAGATGAGTAGACCAATGCCTAGTATTTATATCTAAGATGAAATTAGAAGTTGATTTCTTGTTTTTTACTAATCTGAAAATAAAGTTTGCTACATTAATTATGCAAATGAACAAGAAAAAGATCACCCAAACCTTTAGTTATTACATTCTAATAACAACAAATGAGTAAATGATGAATATCCTTACCAAATACAAGATGGATTTGTTTTTTTACCCTTGGATAATTGGATATAACTAAACAAATACCTTGTTGTTTTTTAATCAGACTTGTGACAACAATTAAAAAACAAAAACAAAAACAAAACCAGTAAGCTAATATGCCTTTTGAGCCCACCCATAAGAGTGGAAATGCACAGGATTAATAAATTTGCAACTGGAGAATCTTATAAAAAAATTTAATGACAATATTAGTAGCCTAAAAATTCAAATTTTCAAGTATATTGAAATTTTTGGTAGGCTGGAAAATATATGTAGTGAATTGGGGTTAAATCCCCTCAAGGTGAAAACCTAGAAAATTATTCTAGTAGTAAAATACACTTTTAAATGGATAGAAAATGCTTATTTTTATCCTAGAAAAAAATATTTTTGTTTTGTTTTGTTTTCAATTTGTCTGAGTTCTCTATATATTACATCAAGCTTGATCCATGCCTTGAGAAACTGTAGCCTAGGGTCATCTAAGCCATACAAATATGTAACACCTCCACCCCACATTTACCTGCTTTTACAAGCCCTCCCAAGTAAATATCAAGTTGAGTACCACTATGACATGACCCAACCTCCAATCTCTAGTTAAGGAAGTGGGGCCTATAAACTAACCACTGATTGATAACTCACAACATCCCTCGAGGCTGCAGGACACTCAGGGGGGAAAGAACCACCGTTGGTGACCAAACCCTGAGCGGGGGCTCCTTTTCACTGACCTAGACTCCCAACCGCATGCATTACAAGGCATGGGTGTGATTGAAGGCCTCTAATCGTATGTACAACAATGCTTCCATGTAGTTGTGACCAAACTTGCCCAATTCAGAGGGTGTGGCCCTGATATTTGAGCCAAAATTCCAGAACAAACTCTATACCACTACCCAAAGCTACCTGAGACTTCTCAAAACAATAAATGACATAATAACAAGGCTAATCATAAAAACTTGAGCTAGAAACTTGACCTAGATAAACTAGAACATACTAGACATTTCGTCAAACACATAGTAAAACATCTAAGTTATAGGTAATGAATGCATATATGAGTATAAATCTATGTTCTTTCGTTGAAAATCACCGAGAAGGTCTAATTTATTCTCATGTAGTTGAAAACACACTAGTTAGTCCATGCATTCATCAACCATTCATCAAATTATCAAAAATAACAAGAGACATAACTTGAACATATTTATAGAACCATGCTTATACTAGCATATAACCAGAATATTAACCATGAAAAAATAGCCATCAAAGCCACATAATAACCAGTGTAAATTCTTATTAACTTATGCAAAAGTAAACCAAGCCAGGGACTTCCACATACCACTCAACCATAGATTGAGTCGAACCAAATATTTCTTCCTTCCAATCACCCTTGTGTCATATTCCAAGCATGAATGTAGGATCTCATGGGATGAACCAAGACATAAACAACCAAGGGATTCCAGACGTTAAACCACCTCCACTCTCAAACTACCAAGATCTTTCCAAAATGGGTCAAGAGATCATAAAGCCAAACCAATAATTGATTCCTTGACATTCCTTCACCATACCTTGAGGAATTTTCTAGTCTTCACCCACCTGTCGAGGGTTTCCCGGAGAAAACCATCTCCACCCTTAACCCTTGGTAATTTTCTTGAGACCACCTCACCTAGTTCCAAAATATTCTGGAAATCCAAATCTCAACCAGTAAAATTCATCCCATCACACCATGGTTATCCAAGAAATGGAAAGGAAAGGTTGAAACCACTGTCAACCCCATAAAAACCCATTCTAATGACAAAAAATGAACCAAATAAACCAATGCATGTACCATGCATTCACACATCAACTAGGAAATCACACATGCAACCTGTTACCTGCAAAATCTTCCTGCTGAAGCTGGTGATCCAACCTTCTTCTTGTTTTCCTTGCTTTCCATTTTTCTCCCCTTGCTTGGCCTTTTCTTTCCTTTTCCTGCTTGCTTGCTTTCTCCTCTTGTTTAACTAATTCCAAAGCCAAAACTGACAAAAGGTTGTGAACTAATCCTTAGTAGCCTTTTTATTATTAAGGCCTCTTTTTTCTTCATTTTCCTTCATTTTTTCTTCAATTTCCCTCTCATGCAAATATGTGTCTCTTCACCTTCGTTTTCTCATGTTTTCCTTTATTTTCATAAATAAAATTCCAATTAATGCCTCTTTTCCTTTTCTAATGCCTTTTCCAATTTCCTTAGCCATTAATAAACCAAAAGTGATGCCCACTATAGTGCTTTACCCAACATTCATCTTGGAATATGTGTCCCATGATCTTGATCTTATTTTGCCTTTATTAACCGTTATTACATGAACTTTTAACCTGGGGCTATTACAAACACATGCTTCTTAGGGTAACACCGTCCTCGGTGTTCAATGACACCTATGACCAACAAGCCACTGAAAATAAAATATACTTCCTATGGAGCTTTATAACAAAACTCGGTGCAATATTTATAATAAACAACTACTGCAAAACATGACTAACATGAAAAGCATGAAAATCATACTCACTATTGGAGATTTATAACACATCTCATTGTAGTAGCTACAAACATAAACATATATACATATACATATACCAAAACTCATTTGCTTGACCCAACAAATAATGAAGGATACATATCACACATCTCATCCACCATCACCCATGTAGCTTCATCACGACCAAAGTGCTTCCATTGCACTTTAAGTTGCTCGATTGCTCGGTTCTGTAACATGAGTTGTTTCGGCTACAATATGCACTTAGGCTCTGGCTAGAATTCCCCCTATGGTTCCACCTGCAATACAAACCAGTCAATCACACGATCAACATCTTGGACATACTTCTTAAGCAATGAAACATGGAAAACATCGTGGACTTTAATTGTCGAAGGTAGTGTAAATCGGTAGGCCACTCATCCAATCCTCTCAAGGATCTTGAAAGGCCCATAATACTGAGGTACTAGCTTGGCACATGAACCAATCCTCAAGGAGCTCCTCTTGGGCTTGATGCGCAAGTACATATTCTCCCCAACTTGAAACTCCATAAATACCCTATGTTGATCTACATAAATCTTCTATTTGTCTTTTGTTGCCTTCAAATTCCTTTTAATAATCTACATTTCTTGTTCCATCTCTTCCAACATGTTTGTTCCAATCAACACCTTGTTCACTGGATCACTCTAACTGATGGGAGTATTACAACTCTGCCCATAAGGAACCTTAAATAGACTCATCTTCAAGGATTCCTGATATCTATTATCATAAGTAAACTCTAACAGTGGAAGATACTCTTCCCACTTCTTTTGTTGATGCATGACATACATCCCCAACATATCCTCAAGAATCCTATTAACCCTCTCTATTTGTCCATTTTTCTGTAGATGCTAAGTTGTAATTAAAGCCTTCTTTGTTCCCGAGCCTACAAAAAACGCTTTCCAAAACCTGGAAGTGAACTTGGAATCTTTGTTAGATACAATATTATTAGGAACACCATGTGACCTCACTATCTCCCTAATGAAAATCCAAGCTACCTCACTGGCTGAATTCATAGACTTTACTACAATGAAGTGTGTTTCCTTACTTAACTTTTAAACCACAACCATGATGGAATCATGTTGCTTCGATCTTGGAAAAATTGTAATTAAATCCATGGAAATGACCTCCCATTTACACTTTGGAATCGGAATCGGTTGTAGTAAACCAACTAGATGCTTACACAATGCTTTTACCTGCTGAAAATCCAAAAATATAGCAACAAACTCAGCCACCTCTTTCTTCAAATTCAACCAATGATAGAATTTCTTAATTGTTGTCAATGTCTTCTGATATCTCGAGTGACCTGAATACGGCTTGACATAAAACTCCCTCAAGATAATATTCTTGATTTCATTGTCATCTGGTACATAAATATTGTTCCTGAACCTAACCAAGCCATCGACTGTGAGATGATACTCTGCATCCCAATCACCTTCACCCTGCTAATGTAACATGTGCCTCAACTATTGAGACATTTTATCATGTTTTCCTTCCTGTAAGATCTGATGATCATGTAAATATGTCCCATAAGAACTCATTGTTGCAATGTGATTCACCTACACCCTTCTACTAAGATCATATGAAACCATGTTCTCCTTTCCCTTAATGTATCTAATCTCGAAATCATACTCATTGAAGTTAACCAACCATCTAGTTTTCCTGGATTTCAAATTGGATTGGTCAAACAAGTACCCCAACCCACTACGATCACTCAACATAATAAACCTCTTGCTAAGAAGATAATGTAACTACATCTTCAAGGCATGAATAATAGCTCCCAATTCAAGATCATGAGTAACATAATTCTGCTTGTGCTCATTCAAATTCCTTGACTCATAAAATTCTACCTATCCTTCCTACATCAATACTCGACCAAGTCCTCTCTTGCAAGTATATGTACATACCAAGAAATATTTGTCTGGATCTTCAATCTTCAAGACTGGAACATTTGTAAGCAAATGCTTCAACTGCTCAAAACTAGTTGCACACTCCTCAATCCATTCAAATTTCTTCCCTTTTCACTGCAAAGATGTAATAGGATAGGAAATCCGTGAGAAGTTATTGATGAACCTCCTATAATAACCTACTAATCCCATGAATGATTTGACCTCATCCACATTCCTAGGATATTCTCACTCCATTATAGCTATGATATTTTATGGGTCCACTAATATAACTTCCTTGGAAACAACATGTCCCAAGTAATGAACTTTTATCTTAAGAAACTTCACTTACTAAGCTTGGCACACAACTGATTCTCTCTCAGTAATCTTAACATTGTTTCTAGGTGTTTTTCATGCTCTTTCTCATTCTTAGAATATACCAATATGTCATGAATGAATGTTATCACAAACTTGTTGAGATAGGGACGCAACACACTATTCATCAAACACATGAAAGTAGTCAGAGCATTAGTATGACCAAACAGAACTACTACAAAATTATTATTCCCATACCTGTTACATATTTTTGTCTTATAGATGTCCTCTTCTTTGATGTGTACCTAATGATATACTGATCTCAAGTTAATCTTCGAGAACTTTGTTGCTCCCTTCAACTAATCAAACAAGTCATCGATTTGTGGCAAACAATACCTATTCTTGATCGTCACCTTGTTCAGCTGCATGTAACTAATACACAAACTGAGAGTACCATCCTTCTTCTTCAAAAACAACATTGGTGCACCCCAAGACGACACACTTGTCCTAATGAATCCTTTAGCAAGAATTTCCTTAAGCTACAAATTTAATTCCACTAACTTTGGACTGCTCATCCTATAGGGTTCCTTTGACGTTGTTGTTGCTCCTAGTACCAACTCAATAGAAAATTCCACTTCCCTATGAGGCGGTAACTCTGAAATATCTGTTGGGAATACATCCTAAAACTTCTACAAAACTGGATACCTCTTCAAGAGTTCAACATCCTCAACATCCTTCCCTTTGTCACTGGAAACATGCACTGAAAACAATACACACCCTTTACTACAATTGTGCTTAGCCTGCATAGTTGTAACCATTCTCACTGATGTATGCTTCTTCTTACCCTGTAATATTATCTTCTCTCTCTCATCATACAAGCACTCTATATCATTCTCGTAGCAATCTACCTTAGTCTTGTGAAATTACAATCAATCCATACCCAAAAGCATATTGTACAAGCCCAAAGGAAGCACATTTAAATGTGCCAATGTCGGCATACCATTCAGCTCAAACGCATAATCTCTTACCCAATGATGAACTCTTTTCTTAGTACTTGTATCCAACTGCACCAACCAAGACTCTACATGCATTTCTTTACTCAAGCCACACTTATCCATCAGGTTAGGATTAACATAACTTTAATTAAAGATTCAGGATCAATCAAAATGGAAACAACTCGATCACAGAGCTTACATTCCATATAAATCATGAATGAATGGTGATCCCCCTTCTTGTTATAAAATGTTGCGTAAATCCGAGGAATGCTCTATCCAACATCCCCAACTATTTGCACCTCTTGAGCACTGTAAATATGAGGTATGCCACCCTCATACAATGTATAATCCTTCTTGTGATGATCCTTGTCACATATCCAACACTACAATGGTTCTCTACCACTACCTTTATTTTTCTTCTCTCCAAGCTAAGAACCATGCCCCCTTCTCAATTGTGTTAAAATTATTGTATGGGCCATACATTCTCTTTATCACCTGCATCCTGAGGTATTTCTCGCTTCTAAGGCCATTTTCCTTTGGTATTGTCATTAACTTTCCAATCACGCTTAGGCTTAGACTTGTGCTTCAATTTCTCATAACAGTGCTTCAACTTCTCGATGACTTCCTCCAACGACCAAGACTCATCATACTCAATCCAACCCTTGAATTGTAAGGGTATTCCACTGATGAATATTATAACCTTTGTCTTCTCGTCCTTAAGATATGTCACATACCTCAACAAATCCAAGAACTTAGCTGTATATTTTTCTTTTATCATAGATCCCATATTCAATTTGTATAACTCCATAGCCTTTCCTTTGTAGTATATTTCTCACAAGTACTTCTTCCTTAAGAGTCTTTTGAACTCATGCCAACTCAGCCCTTTGTCATGATGCCTCTGATGTGTTTCACATCTTCCTACCAAATGTCTACCTTTCCTTTGGGACTGAAAACAACTATCCTACTTTCATGTTCTCTTTATAATCATGTAGCTCTAAGAACATGTTCATCCCAAGAAACCATGCCTATGCATCTTTTGGTTTCTTCAACTCTCCATTAAAGGTAGGAGGCTTGGACTTCATGAACTCATCTAGAAAGTACCCCTCTCACTTCTCCTATTTGGGTGATAGCGATGATGACCATGATGTCTATCTGAACTAGAACTAGAGTAGAACCCATAACCACTACCCCTCTTTTCAGGTGTATCCATCCATCTTCCAAGTCTGATCGCGCCATCCTTGTTTGACCTGTGCCCACCCTGAGACATGCTACCATATGCTCCATTAGTCTTTTCCTCCTGTCCATATATGATCCTTGGTTGTCACTATATTTATAAATCTAATAAACTCTGAAGGATGAATGCATTGAACTTGACTTGCTTTTACGGTTCCCTGGCAAGTCTTTCATGTGACTGAATGATTATTTCATTATCCACCTTGCAACTCTTGATATATGCCTTCAGAACTCTTAAAGTGTCTTTTATGTCAGGAGAGTACCCATCTTTGTCCTGCTCATTTGATCTATAAGGAGATTCACATGAATTATAATCCACCATTTTGCTTGTCATCTCTCATCTTCTTCTTCCTAAAAGCATAACATGTCAGATAACCAAATATAAACACAATCAACATACCTCAGTGAATTTTAGGTGAGGTTGTCTTGTCTTCACAATAAATCCATATTAGCACGATACATACGTATACATATTCATATCAACGTATCAACATCATGCATGACAACATTAACTGCATACAATGACCTCATGCAGGACAACCATAACCATGACAATGCATGCATAGAAATATGCATATAACCTATCCAATCTAAGTGTTTGAACCTGAAAGATCTGATACCAATATTTAACACCTCCTCCCCACATTTACCTGCTTTTACAAGCCCTTTCGAGTAAATTTCAAGCGAAGTTCCACTATGACATGCCACAACATCCAATCTCTAGTTAAGAAAGTGGGGCCTACAAACTGAAAAATCACAACATCCCTTAGGGCTACAGGACACTCAAGGGCCAAAGAACCATCCCATGTGACCAAACCCTGAGTTGGGGCTCCTTTTCCTCGACCTAGAATCCCAAACACATGCATGATAAGGCCTAGGCCCAATTAAAGGCCTCCAACCACATGCACAACACTGCTTCCATGCGGTTGTGACCCAAATTGCCCAGTTCAGAGGGTGCGGTCCTGATATCTTAGCTGCAATTATAGAAAATCCTCCAGACCACTGCCCAAATCTTCCTGAGAATTACTGAAGCGATAAATAACATAAAGAACTTGAGCTAGAAACTTGACCTAGACAGACCAAAGCATACTTGGCATTTCATCAAACACATGGTAAACATGTAAGCTACAGGTCATGAATGAATATATGAGTATAAATATATGTTCTTTAGCTGAAAATCATGGAGAAGATTTGATTCCCTCTCAAGTAGTTGCAACCACACTAGTTATTCCATGCATTCATCAACCATTCATCAACTTATCAAGTATAATAAGAGCCATAACTAGAACATATTGTAGAACCATGCTTATACCAACATATAACCAAAATATTAACCCTAATAGAACAACCATCAAAGGCACATAATAACCAGTATAAATTCTCATAGAGTACAATATAAAAATAACTCTTATTAACATATGAAAAATCAAACCACGTCAGGGACTTCCAGGTACCACTCTACCATAGATTGAGCTTAACCAAAATTTATTTCAGCCAATCACCCCCATGCCATATTCCAAGCATGAATGTGGGATCTCATGGGATGAACCAATACATAAAAAACCAAGGGAATATAGAGGTTAAACTACCTCCACCCTCAAACTATTGTAATCTCGCCAAAACTAGTTAAGAGATCACAAAACCAAACTAAGCTTGGATGTCTCAGAATTCCTTAACCATACCTTGATGAATTTTCCTGTCTCCACTCACTTGTCGAGGGCTTCCTGGAGAAAACCATCTCCACCCCCAACCCTTGGGAATTTTCCTAATACCACCTCACTCGGTTCCAAAATATTATGGCAATCCAAATCTCAACCAAGAAAATGAATCCCATCACACCATGGCTATCCAGGAAATGGAAAGGTAAGGTTGAAACCACCGAAAAGCCCAACAAAACTAATTCCAATTAAAGAAAATGAAAAAAATAAACCAATTCATGTATCATGCGTTCATAAATCAGCTATGAAATCACACATGCAACTTGTTACCTCCAAAATTTTATTGTTAAAGTTGGTGATCCAACCTTCTCCTTTCTTTCCTTGCTTGTCCTTTTCCTTCCTTTTATTGCTTGATTTCTTTCTCCACTTGGTGCTCTTCTCTCTCTAAAACTAATTCCAAATACAAAACTAAAAAAAGGTTGTGAACTGATCCTCAAAATCCTTTTTATCATTGAGTCCTCTATTTTCTTCAATTTCCTGCTCATGCAAATTTGTGTCTCTTTACCTTCATTTTCTCCTATTTTCCTCTATTTTCATAAATAAAATTACAATTAATGCCTCATTTCCTTTGCCAATGGCTTTGCCAGTTTCCTTAGCCATTAATAAACCAAAAGTGATGTCCACTATAGTGCTTTACCCAACATTCAAGTTGGAATATGTGTACCATGACCTTGGTCTTATTTTAACTTTATTAACTTTTATTACATTTACTTTTAACTCAAGGATCACACCTGACCTAGGCCAATCCAGCCCTTAACATGACTGGATTTTTTCCCACGAAATTTCGAATCGGTGACCTTCACATAACTAGGTGACTTAACAGTACACCCCATCACCATCTATTATACACCCTATGGGCAAGAAAATAAATAATATGATATGAAATTATATTTGGAAATAAAACAAGGGGTTTTTAATAATAAATACTTAGTTGGTTAGGCCCTTTATATGAGGATTTTTTTTTATGGATCTTTGTAATATTATATTGTAATAAATTATAGATTTGCAAAATATCTTAACAATGCCCTCATGAAATATAAAATTGAAGAGTATAAAACTATAGGATAAAATATCATTCGATAAAAATAAATCTCAATTTAAAAAATAAAATAAAATTAAATAAATAAATAAATAATCACTATCTTCCCAAAGATAAAATTTAATCCAAGTTAGGAGACAAAGAAAAACAAAATATTTTTTATTTTTTATTGAAAAAAAATAAAAGGAGATTAAATATTAAAATATGATGGTTGTTGTAGTGAGGCTTACTTTAACCTTACTTTTGCCTTCAAGATCATTGGATCATAATCACAACCCTCCATTTTCCAATTATGCACTTTGGAATATAGAATGGGATTGGAGTCTAAGCGACTATTACACCCAATTTAGTCTAGAATAGTGGCATTAGCTTTAAAATCTCACTAGGAAATATTTCTCTTTTGGAAATGTCTCCAACCACTAGATCAACTACAACATACAATGAAATTTCTCCCTTACTAAAGGAACCCCCAATAAGGGTTTTTCCAACAAATGGGTTACTTAGAAATTTCAATGGATAAATGTAAGATAAATTCTAGCACCTGGATCTCCCTTTCCATGTGACTCATTTTCCCTCAATGAATCAAACTAGTAATGTTGCAGGAACCTATAAATACCTATGTCTATTATATGAAGCACTATTACAACAAGAAAAGAAGAATAACCCCACAAATTACACTAAAAAATTAATTTATTAAAATGGCATATAGTAATCTCATAGTTCAACAACCTATTTGGGTAGAGGGTTTAGTCTTATATAATTTTTCTTGTAATGGCTAGTTAATGACTAGTATATCCCTCTCCCAAAATCATATTTTTTGACTTGTACACAAATATGAAGACCAAATCATTACATGAAATAGTTTTTAGAATTAATTTTTTTCTATAAAGGGGGGTTGAATTAATTTGAAGAGGCAATGAACTGCTTGATTGGAACGATTTCTAGGTTGAGTTTGCCTTGAATACTTCTCTTAATCCAACATGTCCCAACAACTTGGCTATTTAAGCATGCACAACTACTACTTTAGAATGTTATGCCTACCTTTTAAGCTCATGAATTTGTTGGGAATGGGATACAAATTGTTGATTTGACCGTGTCTTGCTTTCTTGGTGAGTTGAAAATCATCTCACAACCCAACATCCACTTTGCTTGACCTTCACACCTTTAAAATTTCACTTAGGGAAACTAATGGCTAGTTTGACTCCCTTCACTTTCACATGTTGGTGGCTAACACCTTTAATTATCCATTGATTGCTTATAGAGTAGAACATTTAGCTTAAGTAAGGTGATGTTGAGCATAGAGAAGCCATCATCTACTTTATGATAATCAATTATTAACCTTTGACCAACCTAAACTTCAAACATGGAACTTCGAACCCCTTACTATCTCTCACATGTTGCCTTCAGAAAGGTTGATCTTGCTTCAATGGTATGATATCTCCACCATTCACTTATTTTAGTGATAGAAGGTGTGCATGTGTGTTAGGAATCTTCATGCAACACATTGATTGTAAAATATTCTCACCACCTTTATATTATTCCCATGGCCCGATTTGAAGGCATAATTTTGCTTGAAATATGCTCTACTTTCCAAAAAATTAATGTGGAATATCAAGTAGGAACCATGTTGAAAAAATGGAGTCTTTGTTGAATTTCTGACCTAGGATCCCTATGTATTGGGATCCATGAAGTGCCTTAGGAAACTTGAATTGTGAATTATGTAACTGTCATGTGGAGAATTGAATTATGTGTTTAATACATGTGTTTCATAGGCCCTACATAGTGTGATCACACCTACAAAACCAATGTCTCCTCTAAACCATATGCCTTAGCATATAAATCTAAAGGCCTCAAATGTTATCTAGGATGAAAGGAATTGAGAGTGGGGACTAAAAGGAATAACATGGTTGATCATAATAGGCCTAGGATATCATATACTTAATCATCACATGGCCTACAGGGCTTTGGGATTTGTATCTCATTGGTATTTCAATTGTGATGTGCCACATATATGTGTGTGTGTGTGTGTGTGGCACCTCTTAGGAGGTAACTACTTGCTCCAAGTATGTGACATGTGCTCTTTTTGGGAGGATGTGAAAACCCCAAAATATCCACACATGTATGCTCGACATATTCTCACCATATTTTACATTAAATTCTAGGGAGCAACTGGGACATGAGGTCTTATCCCTTCCCAAGAGAAATAAATAAAAATGTAAATGAATATATGTTCTAATAAATGGGAATAATAGTAATCAATAAAATGAAATCACACAAACTATGTTAAAGCTGGAAGGAAATTGCAAAAAAGTAAAATAAAAGCATTCAAATTGATCTAATGCTCATGTGAAGAGATTATTCATATTACTCAAATATAAGAAATGAAAATACAACATAGAAATAAAATTTGAAAGTAAAGGTTAGAAATATGCCCTTGATAGCATCAAATATAACCTAGACAAACTGGTTTTATAGTTTTCCCATTTTCAAACAAAGGTAACATCTCATCATCCAAATGTCTTAAGTAGAAAGAATTATTTCAAGAAAGTTCATTAATTTCATATGGACCTAGTTAAAGGATTCCAAAGTTACCACGATTTCTAATTTTCTCACCTTTCTTGTTCCATAATAAAACTAAATGACCCTTCTTGAAGACATGCTAATAGTCTCTTTTGTTGAGTTGTTCTTGTTCTTTTCTTGGATCAGGAAGATATGCTCAAATGTGTCTCTCCTTGTTTCATCAAGCTCAATTGGTTTTTTGATCCTACCCTGCATATCCTCTAAATCAATGAAAAAATGATACAATTTTTGGTATACTAAGATGTTCAAGTGAATAGATAAAATAACCTCCATCTCACATACAAGCTCAAATGGGATCTTTATTGTGGAGTCCTTATTTGTTATCTGATCATCCCATGATGCATACTTTAATATGCTATTCCAAATCCTCCTATTAGCATTGAATATATTCTTGATGATTTTCATGAGATTCTTGTTTCTACATTCCTCCAGTCCATTACCCTAGGGATAGTAGTTGGTTGAGTGTGATATGACAGTGGAATAGTTAAAAAAGAATGTTAACAATCTTATTGAACTAAATGCTTTGGCATTATCTATAGGAATATTTTATGGCACCTTGAATCTTGTGATGATATTATCTTCTAAGAAATTCATTACTATCCCATTGATTTCCCTCTTTTTTGGCATGGCTTCTACCCATTTGGTAAAGTAATCGAAAACTATAATAAATCACTTGTGGCCGCTGCATGAGTTGTCTTTAAATTCACATATAAATCCCAAACCCTGTTGTTGAAAGGGTGTTCCACTACAGATGGTTGTAGTGGTAATTCCACTAACTTCTATTTCCCAATGAAGAACTCGTAATGTTGGCATTCTCTAACAAACCTATGTACATCTACAAAATTGCTTGGCCAAAAATAACCATATTGCAAGATCTTGTGGGTGGTGGTCCTTGCTGCATGGTATTTGCCACATACTGTATGATAAAACTAATTGATAAATGTCTTCGATTATTTTAGACTAACACATATAAGGATCAAACCATAATTGAGCATGATTAATAAAAAAATACCTTGAATCCTTTTGCCTCGTGGCTCTTGTTTCTACCATGGAAAGTGACCAAGGCTTGTTGTATTCTTAAGGCAGAATACTAAGTATCCATATTAATACTACTACTCTAACTCCTGAGACACTAATTTGATCATGGTACAAAATTCTTCTTTAAGCTCAAGGGTATCTTCATTTCCCTCTACCATTAGTTTTTTTAATCCTTTTCCTTTGATAATCTTGGTGAGTTTTGTCTCATGATCATATTCTTGCAATTTGGAAACCAATTTGCTCCTTACTTCCGAGCAATCGTATTATTACAAAATGTCCTTAATTTCTGAATTAGGAACAAATGGTATCTCCTTAGAATATCCAGTGTAGGTCCTAAAATGTTTTAGTGTCTTTAATAAAGCACATGTCTACTTATCCATATTGGCATAAGTTATATTTAAGTCTCTAAGAATTTTACTCATTAAGGAAATGGGTTGTTCATATATTGTTCATTTTTCTAAAGTAATACTTCACTAATGGTATCATCAAAAGTAAAATAAAATATCAAAAAACTCCTTCCAAAAGTTTTGGATTACAAATATTGAATCTTTAAATATAACATCCTTGATATTCTTAAATTTTGGGAATCCTACTTCATCCTACTTGAATGTAGCATCCTTATTGAATAAATTTTTAATAGGTTTGATGATCTTAGCTATATTTGGTATGAACCTCCTTATCATTATAATAATAATAATTATTATTATTATTATTATTATTATTATTGTCCCAAAGAAACTTGTTTTTATTTCATCGAAGCTCGATCAATTGAATTGCTTGGATCATGTGTTGGTTCACTCTTACTCCTTCCTTAGATATGATATGGCTTAATAGTTTTCCTTATGTAACTCCCATTAATGTCTTCTTAGGATTGATTTATATCCCATATTTTATGCGCCTCTCAAAAATTTCTTTGAGATGGATAACATGATCCTTCTGGTGCTTTTAGAATATCATGAGGTCATCCTGATAAATTTCAATAATCTTCTTGATAATATCCTTGAAGGAATAATCCATATCTCTTTGGAAGGTGGCACCTACATTAAGCAATTTGAAAGGCATCCTAATGCATTGAAAATTTCCCCAAGGCATGGTGAAAGTGGTATTTTGTTTGTCATCTCCATTCACCAAGACTTGGTTGCATCCAAAAAATCCATCCAAAAATGATAGAATCTATAAACCTATAATACTTTGTAGTAGCATCTTCATATAGGACATTGAATAGTTGTATTTGATTGAGGCAATGCTGAGGTTTTGAAAATCCACACATAATTTGTTCTTCCATGTCTTCTTTCTAACCACCATTGGGTTAGACAACCATGTAGTATGCCTAGTTGGAGTAGTGTTTCTTGCATTGAGAATATTCTCCAACTCTTATTGCACAAGTGGTGCTAGATTTGAGTTTATCTATATGTGATTTTGTCAAAAGGGCTTGACATATTTGAGTAATAGGAATGTTTTCTAGCTATTGTCTTCCTTGTAAGCTTTAAGGGCATCATATAACTGTGCAAACACATCATTGTACTCTATGACCTTTTTTTTTTCTTCAGATGTGCCCCCTACCAAAACTTTAATAATATTTTGGTAATCCTCTATTCCCAAAATTAATCTCATAAAATTATTATAGCTACATAATCTATGTTTGACCCTTGAAGACATTGTCTCTACTGAAAGTACCTTCCAATGGTACTAATCTTAGGATAATATTGTTTGTTTGAAATTGTTCTACTAAATATTCATCCCTTCAGTCAATATTATTTTCTTAAAATTCATGTGTACACTTCATGAACCTGACTATCTATGAGTCATCTTGGAAAACATTCCAATTTTCAGAATTGAATAGAATAGAAGCTCTATACACTAACCCTATCCTTTAACCCTTCTCTAATCTCGACATGGCTTAAAAAATAAAGTAGAAACTGCAAGTGGTATTGATTTCTCATTTAAGGATATTGGTATAGCTTCCAATTCTATTTCTTCAAATGATTCCATGGCTATTGATTATTTATTTAATGTACCTTCTTAGTTTTTCATTTTTACAAGCATGAAATATTTTACTTGACAAACAATAAGGTCAAAGTCACCTATAATCTTTAAAATTTTAATTCCTGGATACTTTGCAATATTTAATGCAAGTAAATGAGATTGATATTTACCTACCTTATTAGCTACATTTAATTCAAATTCTAATCTATATGAAAAATAAAGAATCTAACCATCAAGGGAAGCTAACACAACATCTGGTCCATTACCTGCCTCAAAGATGGCTCCATTGAAATTTATCTTCCATATGTGGTTGATGTTTGTCCAAGTTTATTATTTTTTTGGATGCATTGAGTATGATCTAATGCCTTTTTTAAAACAAATAAATTCATTATTTGGCTTCCTTGGATATTTCACATGGTTTTTTTTCTAACTGATCTTTATATAAGGTTAATGTTTCACCATAATTGGTTGGAATATTCATGTAAGAGAGATCCATATGAATACCACCTCCCACATTTGTTTCCCACTTGCAGATAATAATTTTCCCCAAGTAGCTAGAATGGTTTTGACAATTATGTCCACGGTAACAAAGACTTATGAATGTACTCCAAGGTGAACTTGAAGATATTTGATCAAACCAACTACTAGAATCTCATGGGAACCCAAAGACCTTATGTTCCTATAGGGAATTGAGATCTTCATTCCCATTTTATTTGCTACATTGAGGGTCATCACAATCACGGTGACTCAAAAAGATAACATGAAATTATCTAATATCCAATCTTCATCGCCAGAGATATGAATAATGGATCATGTGAAGGGCTCTTGCTTTATTTTCCAAATGTAGATGAAATAATGATAGGAAGATCTAATTCTATATTTGGTGTTGAGCTCAAACTTCATATAGCTTCAAATACCAAAATTTTCTAATTTTCATTTTAAATGTTGAAAACCTTACTACTTATACCAAAGGTATTGGAAATTCCACATTACTAGCCCATCCAATGATATTGAATTTTGTTTTTACTAGAGTTGATGCTTATAAAGGATTCTAAACTTGAGGAGTCTCACTTCAATCATTTCTTAGAGGAGTAGATGATTCCTTTTGAGTTGTGCTAGGTTCCTTCTTGTTCTTCCAGTTGTATGTTATCCCCTTGAATAATTTTCATATATTTGATTGATCTATTCAAGAGATGACATCTCTCCAAATAGCTTTGTTGCTCTATAAAACTTTGATGAATTCAACTGTACTTGTGGCTTTATAGTCATGCCATTAATATATGTTCCCAACCTCATGTTGTAAGTGTCCGGAAACCTAGTTCCTTCTGTACTTTTTTCCTTAAGTGTTTTAAATATGTGGCACACATATCTTCTGCATAGAAGGCCTCACATGCCCTGCAATACTATGGATGTGTCTAATCCACTACATTAATTATCTCGAGATTATTTTGACGTTTCTAATTTTGGAATTCACCCAAAAATATGCCTCTAAGTTGAAATCTATTTTGGCACTATTGTTGTTGTTGTCATTGTTTTTTATTTCTATCTAACCTTATGATTCTACCTTACATTTCTTTTTTGTTTTAAATGATAGTCATTTTTAATTTATTGAATTCTTCTGCAATAAAGGACATGGGATATAATAAAGGATCTGATGAAGGTTAAGCCTTCATTTTGGGGTCTAGTTTTGATCATACAAAGAGTTAAAATGTTGGTTTTCCATATAGGGTCCAATTCTCGTTTATATTCTTGGATTTTTCTTTGGTTTTAGCTAGGGTGAGTGGCTTATACTAGTTCAAGAAGAATTTAAAGGATCCTTTAAAGGAATTCATGTAGAATCATAAGGTGGATCAAGGAATAGTTTGGTGTGTTTAAGGGATTTCTTGTGCCACCTTTTCAAAAATAACATTAAATTCATATATAATTACATTATCTTTTGTTTTAATTCTAGTTAATACCATTTAAAAATAAATGCACATCTTCCTTTTTTATGAACCTATTTATAAAACTATATTGTAATTGAGAAAATATACTTATACTATTGTTAGGAAAACTCTCAAACCAACACATAGCACTAGTTAAAGAAATTGCAAAACATTTAAATAAAACATCTAAGTTAATAATGCACACATCATGGATACTCTACACAAAATTTTCCCAAATTTCCCTTGTTCTAATGGAGTGGTCTCCACTGAAGGTGTGTATATCTTTAAAGGTATTAAGAAGAGCACGAGGTTGAATTCCAATATTAGTAAAGTCAAATGGTTGTATGCCTATGTCAGCCATGAAGCAACCATTAGATATAGATTTAAATTAGAAAACAAGTTTCCTACATCAAGTAAAGGCTCAAATTCCACTTGATTATTTACCTTCATAGTCACCTTAATATATACATTCTTTTGCAAAACAATTCAGGCTTAGGGATAAATAAGAGTTTAACTTGAGAGTTTGATATATTGTATTGTACCTATCTGTTATATGTTGTTTAAGTATAGTTTCCATATGAGATCCTACAAGTGAGAAATAATAATGGTGTTAGGGCTCTATATTACTAGTGTAGTCCCTTATTGTTGTTAGTGTAGCCCCCTTATTGTTGCTAGTGTAGCCCCCTTATTTTTATTGTTGTACCCATGTAGTCCCCATATTTTTATTATTGTGCCCTTACATTATTATTGTTAGGTCAACTACGATTATATTATGACCCCATGGACTCCTATATATAAAAAGGAGGTTTTTGTCATTTGGGTCATCCAAGAATTGTTCATTTATGTAATGTAAAGGAGGTTTCCCCCTCAAAGAGGTTGATGTCTAAGGCGTTGATATCTCTTTTCTTCTATTTTGGGAGCTGGTTTCATAACATTTGGTATCAGAGCTTTGGATTCTAGGGTTTCGCTACTTCAAACACTTCATCGTGGAATTTTCGCTATAACCTTTTTTCTACTAAGGTTGGGAAGCTAAAAAAAAAAACCCATTTGCGTCAAAGTCTGGAGGAACTTCGTAGAAAAATTTTAGATCTTGGTTCGCAATATTTTCGGAGATATGATCTGTGCAAGTTAGGGTTTTTTCAGGATCCCGAATTTCATCTCAAAGAGGTGACCTTGGGAAAATAGTCATAAATATCTCTCTGAGCATCGGATTGGAATTATGTAAAAAATGGCTGAAAGTACACAAACTATAGTTTCATGTGTATCAATTTCAGATCCGAAGGAGGAAATAGTGACACGTGGAACGTCGTACAAGTTCTCTCTACTGACCAAGTCTATAATTAGGTCATTGTGGGAGATTGGGCATAACTTTTCCTTGAAGAATCCAAATCAAGTTTGACATGTGGAATTAGAAAGAAGATTTAGAGGTATACTAAAGGATCGAAGATAAAATCTTGGGGATCCGAAATTATAGAGATACATCCGTTTCAATAGCAAGATCCTAAAAATCAAGAAAAAGGTGTGTATTTTTTTTTTAAATTGCATAAGTATTGTTTGAAAATTTAGTTTGAAGTGATTCCAAGAGCATATTGAAGCATAGACATCAGTATTGGGTTCTAAAATTCCTCCTAAAAATAATTCAACACCAATTAAGCCCTTAGAAGGCTCTACTATGACTCATGAAGAGGAAGAAGTGCAACAAGATATATCAAAATTACAAGCAAATTTCTCTCTCGCAAAGAGTAACAAAAAATGAAATGGATGGTTTGAAGAAAGGCATGGAAGCTAAGATGGATGTTTGAAGAAAGGCGTGGAAGATAATATGGATGGTTTGAAGAATGGCATGGAAGCTAAGATGGATGGTGCATAATATAATATGGATGGTATTAAAGGCAACATGGATGGTTTCAAGAAAGGTGTGGAAGCTAAGATGGATGGTTTGAAGAATGGCATGGAAGCTAAGGTGGATGGTTTGAAGAATGGCATGGAAGTTAATATGGATGGTGTGGAAGCTGAGATGGATGGTATATAAGGAAACATGGAATATTTGAAGAAATACATGGAAGTTTTGAAGGAAGGTTTAGCGTAGTTGCTACAAGAAAAGCTTCCTAATGGAGAAAAGGCAGTAGAGGAAACTCATGATGAGAACAAAATAAATTTTAATCATGATTTCATATAATCTAATGTTTTATTTAAGACCCACCATAATCCAAATATAAATATGAGGAATTTTTATGGCAAGGATCCGATAACTTGGATACTACAAATGGAGCAATACTTTGAGCTCCATAATACGCAAAACACATAAAAGGTACGCATTGAAACTTTATATTTAGAACAAAATTATTTTTTATGGTATTGATGGCTTTGTTCTCATAAACCACTTGTCACTTGGTTAATTTTTACGGAGGAAATGATAGCACATTATGAGGATACAAAGAGAAACACCTTCTTTAGCCAATTGATAAATCTCAAACAAAACGATTCAATGATGGAGCACATTGAGGACTTCCAAAAATTGAATATAAGGGTAAATAATATTCTAGAGGAACATAGGATTGATGTCTTCATAAGGACTCTAAAGTATAAAATCCAACATGAGGTTCGCCTTTGGGAACCCGATACATTGGAGAAGGCATTCAGGTTGGCAAGAAAAATTGAAAGAAAAATTATGCCGAGAGGGAAGCCTACCACTCACAACTATAAATATTGAAGTGTTGATACTCCTAGAATTCCACAACCTATAAGGTTGACACCACAAAAATTGGAAGAAAAAAGAGCAAAATTACTTTGCTATAGTTGTGATATAAAATACACTAAAGGTCATAAGTGTGCTGAGAAGAAATTATTTTACATATATTGTGAAGAGGAGGAAGAAAAGGAACAAGAAACTTCAAAAGAAGAGGATATACAGTAGGAACCAACCTTAGATGAAGAAGAAATGAATCCGACCATATCCTGTAATGCATTGGCAGGAATTACCACTCCTCAAACTCTCAAGATAGAAGGACATATCAAGAAGAAAAATCTGATAGTGCTTACTAATTCGGGTAGTACCCATAATTTTATTCATTGTAAGGTAGCTAAGAAATTGAATTGCTTCCTATACCCAGCGCCAGAATTTCAAGTGATGGTGGGAAATAGAGGAACTATAAATAGCTCTCGAAAGTTCCATAATATCAAGCTAAGCATTGGGTAATATGTATTGAATAGTCCAATGCTTTCCATTCCAATGGGTGGTGCTGATGTTGTACTAGGAATACCATGGTTACAATCTTTCAGGACGGTAGCTTTTAAATTTCAAGAACTTTCCTTGAAATTTTTTTTGGAAGGAAATTAAGTTGAATTATGGGGTATCACAGGGAAGCCGAGAAATATAATAAGTTCTAATGTCATGACAAAGCTTCTAAATAAATAACAACAAGGCGTCATTGCACAATTATGCTCACTAGAAGTTCCAACATCAAAATCATCTATTTCTCCAGATCTCCAAAAAGTCTTGGACAATCATTCCAAGTTGTTTGAAACTCCCAAAGGACTCCCGCCTATTTGTGATCATGATCATTCTATTCATTTTATTCCAGGAAGTGTTCCTCCAAACATCAGGCCTTACAAATATCCTTTTCTCCAAAAGAGAGAAATTGAATGTACGATTACAGAAATGCTAGAGGCTGGTATAATTCAACCTAGTCAAAGTTCTTTCTCTACTCCAGTAATATTGGTGCATGAGAAGAATGGATCATGGCACATGTGTCTGGATTATAGGGAGCTCAATAAGCTCACTATTAAAGATAAATTTCCCATTCCTGTGATTGATGAATTGTTGGATGAATTACATGGAGAAAATTATTTCACCAAGTTGGATCTTCATTCAAGATATCATCAAATTAGAATGAAGACTCAAGACATTCTAAAAAATGCATTTCGAACTCATGGGGGTCATTATGAATTTTTGGTCATGCCTTTTGGCCTTAGGAATGCACCTTCTACATTTCAAGGGTTGATGAATTCCATTTTCAAACCCTTCCTTAGAAAATTTGTGTTATTATTTTTTGATGATATACTAATCTACAACAGGTCTTGTAAGGATCATGTTCAACATGTTGACAGGGTGCTCAAACTATTAGAGGCAAAACAATTATATGCAAAAACCTCCAAATGTTTCTTTGGAGTACAAGAGGTGGAATATCTAGGTAATATTGTATCTCAAAAGTGTGTTAAGGTAGACCCTAACAAAATTAAATTCATTAAGGAATGGAAATTCCCCACAACCATAAAGCATTTGTGAGGATTTCTCGAGTTAATAGGGTATTATCACAAGTTTGTTAAAAATTATGGGAGAATAGCAACACCTCTTACAACATTATTGAAGAAAGGTGCATTTTCATGGACTCTTGAAGCAACTAAGGCCTTTGAACATCTTAAAGACGCAATATGCCAAGCACCAGTCTTAGCTACGCCAGACTTCACAAAAACCTTTATTGTGGAATGTGATGCCTCAGGAAATGGAATTGGTGTTGTTTTAATGCAAGAAGGAAGACCTATTTCTTCTGAAAGTTGTCCAATCAAAGGAAAGTATTTACAAAAAGCTATTTATGAGAAGGAAATGGGAAGACACTTCAAGGTAAAAACTCATCATGATAGTCTTAAATACCTTTTGGAACAAAGACTATCTTTAGAAGAGCAGCAAAAATGGGTCACAAAGATGTTGGGTTATGACTTTGAAATCATCTACAAAAAGGGAAGCTAAATGTTGTTGCAGATGCACTCTCAAGAGAGGATGAGGATGTGGACGCATTTCTTTGTGCCATTTCTATTATCCAACTAGATTGGATAACCAAAGTAAGGGAGGAATTGAAGAATGACGAAGAAGTATGGATACTCATTCAAAAGTTGCAGCAAGATCCCTGAACATATGATACATTTAGTTGGAAAAATGATTCCTTATGGTACAAAGATCGTTTATATATTTGTAAGAATTCCCAACTAAAACAAAAGATTCTTTTGGAATTGCACACCTCTCCCTTAGGAGGACACTCGGGATTTTTAAAAACTCACCACAAGTTGAAGAAATAATTTTTTGGGGGTGGCCTTAAATCTAATATTCAAAAGTTTGTGGTGGAATGTTTGGTTTTCCAGAAAAATAAAGTTGAGACAATTAAGACCCCGTGTCTGCTACATCCTTTATCCATTCTAAATCAATGATGGGAGGAGGTTTCAATGGATTTTATCACAGTTTTACCTAAGTCCTAAGGAAAGAGTGTCATCATGATAGAAGTTGATAGGCTTACCAAGTATCTACACTTTTGTGCATTATCTCATCCATTTAAAGTGAATACAATTGCTACTGCATTTATGGAAACAATTCAAAAGCTACATGGAAACCCAAAGATTATTGTAAGCAATAGAGATCCCATTTTCACTGGAAATTTTTAGACGGAATTATTTTCTTGTTTAGGTACTCAACTAGCTCATAGCTCATCTTATCATCCTCAATCCGATGGGAAAACAGAGATAGTGAACAAATTCTTGGAAGTATATCTTCATTACATTGTATCTGATAACAAAACACAATGGTTCAATTGGTTACCTTTGGATGAATGTTGGTATAACACTTCCTTTCACATTAAAGAAAAAACGACCCCGTTTATGGAACTTGATGGATATCATCTGTTTTCCATCACATCATGTTTAAGATAATATTCTAAGGTTCAAGTAGTGGAATATCACATCGAGCATCAACAACAAGTTATCCAACTCTTAAAGGATAGCCTAAATTTTGCACAGAATCGAATGAAACAACAGGAAGATCAACATTGCAAGGAAAGAAGTTTTGATGTAAGCGGCTAGGTATTTTTACGGCTACAACCATACAAACAAATGTCCCTCAAGCAAGCTAAGAAGGATAATAAATTATCACCAAAGTAATATGGTCCTTACAAGGTGTTGCAAAAGATTGGTACTATTCCATACAAATTGGAGCTTCCTGCATCTTCCCTAGTGCACCCAGTTTTCCATGTTTCATGCTTAAAGAAGGTTATAGGTGAAAAACTTTTGGTTCAAACAGTATTGCCAGAACTTGATGAGAAAGGAAAAATAATATTGGAACTTGAAGAAGTTACAGAAACAAGAACTCAACAACTACAAAATCGATCAATTTCAGAGTATCTCATCAAGTGGAAGAACTTACCCACTGAATATTCTACATGGGAGGATGAGAATTTTATACAGAAGCATCCAGAACTACTCAAGCGTTGAGGACAAAAAATTTTTGAAGGAGAGGGGCATGTTAGGGCCATATATTACTAGTGTAGTCCCTTATTGTTATTAGTGTAGTCCCCTTATTGTTATTGTTGTACCCTTTTAGTCCCCATATTATTATTATTGTGCCTTTACATTATTATAGTTAGGTCGGCTAGGATTATATTGTGACCCATGGACTCCTATATATAGAAAGGAGGTTTTTTTATTTGTGTCATCCAAGAAATGTTCATTTATGTAATGTAAAGGAGGTTACCCCCTCTAAGTGGCTGATTTCTAAGGTGTTGATCTCTCTTTTATTCTATTTTGGGAGTTGGTTTCATAACAAATGGTAATCTCGCAAGGGTCCAAAAAAAATAAACTTACCAAGATGAAGACATTGTAACTCCATGACAAATGACCTTGATCTGCAACAACAAGGCTAAAAAAACTATCCACTAAATTCTTAGTTTTAACAAGGTCCTCTCAAAGTGAAACAATGTACCACAAGATAAGTACCCATTGTCACCTCAACACAAATTCCCATGCCCAAATCCTACTAAAGGATATGGTAGGCTTCCCTAACATGCATAAGCAACTTCAACAAAGATGAGTAGACCAATACCTAGTATTGATATATATGGTGAAGGTAGAATTTAGTATCTTGTCTTTTAATTTTATGGAAATGAAATTTATTGTAGAAATAAAACATAAAAACAAGAAATTTTTCACTCAAACCTTTATATATTAAGTTGTAATAATAACAAATGAGTGAGAGATGAATACCCTTACAATATATAAGATGAATTTATTATTTTACCCTTGGATAAGTGCTTGTAAGTAGACATATACATTATTGTTTTGTGTTTTATATCTACAAAGGAAATTTAAAAAAACACAAAAATACCACGCTAATATGCCTTTTTTGCACCCCACGAGTGTGGAAACACACAAGATCATTAGATATGTGGGTGGAGAAGCTTGGGAAACAAGTTAAGGTCAATATTTTTAACCAAAAGCTTTATATTTGCAAGCATATTGAAGTTTCCAGTATGTTGGAAAATACAAGTAGTGAATTGGAGTTAAATGCCCCCTCCGCACCCCCCCCCCCCCCCCACCAAAGTCTAAAACCATAAAATTATTCCAACAATAAAATGCATCTTCTAATAGTTGGAAAATGCTTATTTTTATCCAAAAAAATAATTGATAATAATAATAAATTTTTAATGATAAATACTTACTCCATTAGGCCCTTCATTTGAGGATTTTTTTCCAGATCTGTGTAATATTCTATTGTAATAAACTAAAAATCTCCAAAATATATCAAAAATACCCTCGAGACATATAAGTTTAAGAATTGAAAAATAGAGGGGAAATTCTTTGTTAAAAATAAATTAGAATTTGAAAATAGAATCCGAAGGATCTATCATGTTTCTGGTTGGATATCTAATATGTAAGAATTGGTGTGAGGAATTTGTAGAAATTGCAAGAAAATTGCTACTCCTAATGAAATTGAACTGAAATCAAGAGGCAAAAAAATTTTCTACTATTTTGCAAAGGGAAAACTCATGATAGAAACACGTGCAATAACATGTAGCCATCAAAACACAAATAACAAAATGGTTTTACCGAGGAACCCAACTCGGGAAAACCCCTCCGTTGCTTTGCATTAATTCAGATGAGAATATGGATCAATTACAATGTCTTGCTTCAATCTTGACGCACACCCTACACTGAAATTATGATCTCCTGCTCACTGACTTGCTCTGACCAACACTCAGCCAAAATAGGCCCCAACTCTCTTCCTATTTCCTTCCATGATCCTTGAGGAAATTAACCCCTAAAAAATAAAAGAATTCTCTATTTCCTTGCCCAAATCCTGAAGGAATTGATCACCTGCTACGATGAAAAACCCATACACTCAGCTACTATATAATTGAAAATTAAAATGTGACTTGTCCTCCACTCAACTTAGGAAATTCAAGTTCCATGCATGAATAGGGCTATTTTAAGTAAATTGATAATTTAACTAAGAGATTGGTAAGTTAACAACTATTATAACTACTCAATTTAACTCCTACTGACTCCAGTAAAGACTAGAGCTCAGTTGATTAAGTTTAACTAACAATAACTCTACTAGATTGTTATATTTTAGTAATCAAACCATGTACAACTCTACTTCTAGCCTACAAACTCGAATTGAATGACTTAACTGAGTGATTTGGCCATGTCACTCCTGTTAACTGCAACTAAAGTCATCCTACTGATGTTGAAAATCAAATTTCTCCATTTGACTAAGGCACAAGTCAAATGAAGCATTTTCTTGCTACAATTTCAACACTTTCTCTTAGCAAGAAAAATATTTTGTACAATCCTAATCCTACTCCAGTGGAATATAATATGACACAACTAACACCCCTTCTCACTATTGTTGTTACTACTACAACAACTGCAACTGAGAAGCATCCAAAATATTGAATCAATTGTGTCCCTGAGCTGCAACTGTCTCCTAAGTCTCTGACTGCTACTAGCCTTCAACTATAGCTCAAGATATGTGTTTGCCAATTTAATTGTCTTAAATCGATTACATAAATTATCAACCGGAGTTGGTAAACTTGTGAAGTGCAAGTGCACAATATATGCTAGAAGCCTCTTTTATTCATTTAGTTTATTGGTGTGATGATTGTATTTGTAGAGATTACTTCTAAGGATGTTTTTATTCTTATGTTCCTAATGAAATTGATAAATTTAAATTACAACTAAGTTCTAAAAATCAACATGTTTTCTACTCGGTAAAACTGAAACAAACTTTCTCTATATTATGAATAAATATTAACTAATTTATTTGTTAGTCTCTAAAAATTCTAATTCTCTAACATTTTTGTGCATGAAGATAAAATCAAATTATGGAAAAGGGAACTTATAAATTTTTATGTTTTGAAATGAAATGTCCTGAAAGTGAGAAAAGTAACTCATTATTGCTCTTGGAAAGAAATCACTCTTGAACTAAAAAAATAACTCACTCATATACTAAGAGAAAATCATTCAATCATTACTAAAAATAAATCACTCAAGCTTTTGAAATAAACGTATCCATAAACTGGAAAATAAATCACTCGATTCTCTTGAAGTAAACCACACATGAATTTGTAAAACTACTCTACAATAAACTAATGTTGCTCTGGAAGAAAAAATATGAATCACTCTGCAATTTAACAATTTGAAAGGGAAGACTGATGAATCTACATCAAATGATAAAGGAAATCTATGTAAACATCTACATCAAATGACAAAGTGGAATTCTGGA
The DNA here is from genome assembly GCA_034641835.2 of Pinus albicaulis. NCBI lineage: Eukaryota > Viridiplantae > Streptophyta > Pinopsida > Pinales > Pinaceae > Pinus > Pinus albicaulis. The sequence continues at coordinate 1,508,344,085 of CM076575.1, read as the reverse complement.
AACTACTACAACAAATGAAAAATTGGAATTCTGAAAATAACTACATCAAATGATAAGATGAAAACATGAAAACAACTACATTAAAAACATAAAATGCAGAACCATCATTGTTTGCAGGGGCCCTCCACAAACAAGTGTTCTCAAAGCTTCACACGAATAGTCTGCTACGCATCAAATTTTCAAGGCACTTCTTCATTAAAAAAGATGTAAAACAAAGTTTTAACAATTCACTGTATGCTTCAGAAAATTAACCTCTCCTCTTTGTTTCAATGGAGTGTTTATATATGGGTCACAATGTAACTTCATGGAGATTCATATAGCTAAAGATAATAACTGAATGGACACCTATTTGCCACGAATTTGATGAAGCACGGTCCATTCCAACCTTTGTTTGCTTGATTGAGTGTTTATTGACACATGGGTGCAATGTTTGCTCACGCAACTACAAAATAGGGCTCCAAGGAACCTGAAATATCTCCCAAACGGTAAAGAATTTGGGAAAAAATCTCACATGGAACTTAATTGGTCCCATGATGAACAAAACCCATGTTTTTTTTTGTGAGATTCACTTTCGTTTGCTCAGAAAATGCGTTTGAAGTTGACTGGTCAAAACTGCTGCGATTTTCCCTTGATATTTTCCTAGAGGTCCACATGTGCAAGTTGGGTGTAATTTGACCAACAAAAATCCATATTGGAGCTTCTAGAAACAATGTCCATGTGTAGGACTTCTTTCTAGAGTGGTGCTACTACCTCAACCATGGAGACAACTGCGAAAACTCATTAACTGTAGAAACTTGGATTGGAAAAACTATCATTAGTAAAACCATGCACAATTCTCTTTAATTCATTAAAAATAATAGAAATAATAATAATAAACCATGTAAACATGTATGTGGTAATTTGGTGCATTTATGAAGAAATATGGTTAAAAACGATGACAATGGGTGAATGGAATGATGCAAAAATGGATAGTTTCATCAACAAAATTATGACAAATTGAAGGCCCAACATTCCCCCACACCAGAGATTTTTCATGTCCTCATGCAAACAAAGAATTGCAAAGTTTCATAATCCAACTGGGTGTTCCTTTATTTTTTCATTTCAACTAAATCCTTGACCAAAGCTCCAAGAGAGCAATATTGACCCTCTATCTCAACAAGATGCACTTTTCTCTCTCTTTTTTTCAAGATTACTAATATGGAAGCATAACTCTTTGTTTCTACACTTGCTTGTTGTGTCATTAGAGTAAGGAAGAAGAGTTACCCATCCTCCTTTGAAATTTAAACAACTTGAAGTCTTCACATACGAGGCTGCTCATGGATGCTACAGAGGTAGAAGTGATACCTGCTAATTTGTTATTTTATTAATAAAAATAACCTTTCATTATTTATTATATGCAACTTGTGTGAAAATAAAGGATGCCCACATAGTAGCATATCAAAGTACGTGTCACTATTTAATTGTGCTCAAATTGTTCAAGCATTGGTAGAATACCATATTGTGAAGAACACATCAAGACTTTTACTCCATCTATAGAATGTGTTTTCCATCCTTGTGAAGTTCATCCCATTAGTATGGCTGGAAATGATCATAGATTGCAACCCATAATGATTGTCTTTGTCTCATCCATGCATAGAAACCAATCATATTTCAACAATGTTATCAAATAGTTTCTTCAATAACTCACAAACTAATGAATGAAGAAGACTTCCCAATGTGAATATTTTGATAAGATGAGTCGCACCCAACACAAAATAAGAGTTTTTATTGAGGTTTATACAACTTATCAAAACCTAAAATATGCTTCCAAGTGATTTCAAGAGTGTGTGAACAAAGCCTTGTTGCAATCTTCTTATTGTGGCTTTGTACTCATCATTTGTTGGCTTCCATTAAAAATCTGAAGATGACCAATATGACACATAATTTAAGTTTTCCATGTACTTTTTTATCATGTGCTACAAACATGTACCATGAAGTCAAGTTTTTCTATTTGTAAAATACTTATTTTTCTCAAGAACATCATGTTGATGGACCATTATGGAAAGCATGGATTGACAAGAAGAGAAAGTTTAAACAAGAAAGCGGTGAAAGCATAGAAGAACATCATTATGACCATGGAAAACAATGACATGATTGCATGGGTGGCAAGACTTTGTTGATAAAGAATCAATCATAACTTGTGGGATTGGTTGTTAAAAGGTATGGAAAAACATAATGGGAGAAAAATTGGAACTACATATTTACAATAGCTTTTCATCAAAATTTCTAGAATTTTTAAGAAATTAAAAAGTTTTAAGACTAGTTTTACCTCAAATTTACCTTTTGGAATTGGAGAAGATAACATGATCTGATGGCTGATTTGGTGTTGATATGGCTCAGGTACTCTGCTCCATGATGTGTTGACCTCCACTTTTTCCTTGCTCCACAAAATGTATCTTTTCATGTAGCATATTTGTTTTTCCAATTTCTCTCAAATGGTAAATCAGATTCTCCTGATTTTTTTTTAGGTTGTTACTATTAATATTATGCATCTTTCCACAAAAAATCTCATCCAATGGGTGCACAGATCTCGAGAAAAATGAGAAATATCTGTAGGTGAAAGTGGCCAATTTATTGAAAAATACACACTGGAATTTTCTGAATTCCTTTTTTGTTCATTTTACTTAATTCATTTACCATAAAAATTTCAGGCCCAACCGATGCACGGTTTGCAAGTTATGATCAAATCAATTTATGCATTGTTTCACCCTTCCCATTGCTCAATGTTGCAACAAAAACATATGCCACAAACTCGTTTTAAGGCCAAACTGAGTGATTCAAGAGGGAACCCATGTATTTTTATCTTTTCTACCACCACATGCCTTTGGAATCCCATTTTGATGTTGAAAAGGCACTATTGTTTAAAAATACCAAAATCTGGCCTAATTTGTCCACAATGGTGAAAAATGAAAATCCGCCTTAAAAACTTTCTAAAAAGTCCCAGAAAATTGCACTTTTTTTTAATTTTTCTCGCTACTTACTCAACTTACTATATTCTGAGAAAACCTAGAAGCTCAGAATTTTTTATTTCTGCTCCAATCTCTTGCAATATTTTTCCAAAACTACCTCTGGAACAAGCTGCTTCAACAAATTGTTACAGCAATAACTACAGAAACTGCAACTTTCCACAGCTGTTGAAAAAAATGTCAATTTTTGCAGAAAATTGTTTTCTCCGAGTTTCAATTGTTGATTTGGATTATGTACTGCATGTTGAAGTAGAAACCATGATACATAATGCATATTGACTGAAATAGGCCCAAATTTATTGTTTTGCTTGAAAATGAAATGAATGAAAAAATTGTAATGGTGTCATCATGTTGTTATTGAATGATAAAAATATGAACATGTTGCTACAAGAAACCAATAAAATGTATTGTTGCAAGTTGTTGTCAAGGCTAAAATTCATGGTATAATTCTTACCATTCGAATGAATGTGTCGAAGTCGAGCCTAGGAAGAAATCATTGGATTACCGATTAATGATGAAAATCATTAACCAATGCAAGACAACTCACTGATAATTTAAATGAGTTTCAAGGTACACGAGTGCATCTTGGCAAGGACGAATGAATGTGTTGAAGTTGAGTCACCTGCAAGATCTGACAATCAAGAGACATTGTTGTATTATCGTTGTTGTCAACGAGGAGGTTTACCATTTATGTATGCAAGTTCCAAGGCAATCCAAATAGTCTCTGATCTTGATCCCAGGTAAGGTGTTGAGGTCGATGGGACAAGATCGTTGGAAGGTGGGCCTTAAGGAATCCCACATCAGCCAAATTGAGCATAGAACCAAAAATTATTTGAAGAACCATAAGAAAATCTTGAAACCATCATAAAATTGCGAAACTTATTGTGAACTTTGCTCGCCAGTTGCCTAGTTTCCAAGCAAAGCTTATGTCCAATTGCGCCAGCAAGCTAGTTTTCACAATAAGACTTATTTTTCTCTTTACTTTTTTTTTTTTAATGTCCTGCTCTACTAGAAAAGGAAATCTTGTTCAAGTATATGAATACTTCCAATGGAACCATGTGTGTAACAAGATGATAGATAAACTCATATGCAAGTTTTAAATATACTCTTTGATATGTACCGGTATATGAGAGATGAACTACCTTGATTGAGATGATGTCAGAGGATACTGAAGAATGGAGTGTTGGGATCCGATGACTGTCTTGAACCAAGATTCAATGTAATCCTGTCTTCCTTGGCTTCCTGCTATCATTCCATGCAAGTATTCAGAGATGTGATCTCCATTCATATAATCTAGTGATAAGCATGCAAGAAACTTTCCAATCTCAGGTTCCAATAATCTCTCTTTATCAATAAGCATCCATGGTTCTTGGACCTTATATAAATCTTATTCTTTTGGTTGTTGTTCTTAAATGGAAACTGGAGAATCATTTTGCAATACCTCAACATTGTAAGTGGATTGAGGTGTTGTATTGTTGGGGATATGAAATGGTTGTGCAGGTAGTGGAGTGGGAATGAATCTTTGGTGTGCTTGTGTGGGTGGTAATGGGAAAGGTTGAATTGAGGTCAACTGAGGGTGAAGGTAGTGTTATGGTGGAGGTGAATGGTATGGATAGCATTGATATTGGCATTGAGGATAGTGAGGAAAATATTGAGGATACATTAGATTTATTTTGTAAGACCCTTGCCAACCTTGTTGCCAAGATTGGTTTTGAGGTTTGGATTGATATGGCCAAGGTTTCCAAGGCAAGGGTGTTTACCAATTACTTTGATATTTTTGTGCATAACCCTGATCTTGCATCATACTAGCTTTATGAGGCTTCCATGGTCTTCTTGGAGCTACATAACAAGATTGTTCCAGTGTTTGATTTTTCCTTGGTAAACTGCCTTTAACGCTGGTAATGATGGGAAATCTTTAGTAGTATGTGATCCTACACATATTTCACAAATTTTAATGTTATCAAGTGGAAGTTCATGCAAATCATGCTTCTTTATACATTTAGGGAAAAATATAAATGAAGTAGCATTCTCAACTTTTTGTTAGTTTTGCATTCTTAGCATATCAATTTGTTCATTTAAATTACCAAGAATTTCTAGCAAATTGTTAAGTTCAATTTGAATTACCAATCCTGATGCTAACTTACTTACTCTTTCCATAACTGGATCTTGAGGGGATCTTCCATACTATGATTTCCTCTTGATATGTTCTTGCATAGTTCACAAATCGTTTGAAATGACAATTGAGAGACATCTCCTTTTCCCACAAGGTTAAGAAGATCAATCCATTCATCCCTTATATCTTTTAGTAGGATATTTTTTAATGTGTCTGATCCTAAATTATGAAATTTAGATCTTTTGTCATTATAAGTAAATCTCTCCACTAAATCCTCTAGGCTTTCATCATCTTTTTGGTTTATCTTAAAGACTTCATTTCTAAGGTCATGGTGTATGCAATAATCTTTATATTTTTCAAAATACTCTTTTCATATCATCGATGTCCTTACAGAATTTGTTCATAAAGTCATGAACCATCTAAGAGCTTTATCCTTCAGTGTTTCCAGAAACAAATTCAATTTTTGAATGTGTAATGAGTAGCCATCAAATCTACTAATTATTTCAAATTCAAAAAGAAAAGTTTCTGGGTCTTATTATCTCATACCTTTGAAGTTAGGAAATACAAATGGAGGGATGCTCTTCATATGACCATTGATATAAGTTTCTTGAACGGGAAATCCAAAATGATATTCCTCATTTTCATCATCTTCGTCCATGTCTTCAACCTCCTTTGTCACATCTTATTCTACCTGCAAAAATAAGAATTCATGTTGTGGATGTGTGGCTCTTACTGCACCACATAATATAGTGGGTGTGGTAGCTGATTGATTTTTTTTTTTAAGAAAAGAAAAAATATCCTATTTACACTTCCTCGGCAATGCCGCCAAAATGTTTGTCAATTTAATTGTCTTAAATCGATTACATAAATTATCAACTGGAGTTGGTAAACTTGTGAAGTGCAAGTGCACAATATATGCTACAAGACTTTTCTATTCATTTAGTTTATTAGTGTGATGGTTGGATTTTTAGAGATTACTTCTAAGGATGTTTTTATTCTTATGTTCCTAATGAAATTGATAAATTTAAATTACAACTAAGTTCTAAAAATAAATATGCTTTCTACTTAGTAAAAAATGAAACAAATTTTCTCTATCTTATGATGAAATCTTAACTAATTTATTTGTTAGCCTCTAAAAATTCTTATTCTCTAACAGTTTTGTGCATGAAGATAAAATCAAATTCTAGAAAAGGGACCTTATACATTTTTATGTTTTTGAAATCAAATGTCGTGAAAATGAAAAAAACTAAATCATTATATCTCTTGGAAAGAATCACTCTTGAACTAAAAAAAACTCACTCATATACTAAGAGAAAATCATTCAAACATTACTTAAAATAAAAGACTCATGCTTTTGAAATAAACTTATCCATAAACTGGAAAATAAATCACTCAATGCTCTTCAAGTAAACCACACATGAATTTGTAAAACTACTCTACAATAAACTATTGTTTCTCTGGAAGAAAAACTATGAATGACTCTGCAATTTAACAATTCGAAAGGGAAGATTGATGAATCTACATCAAATTATAAAGGAAATCTATGTAAACATCTACATCAAATGAAAAAATGGAATTCTGGAAACAACTACAACAAATGACAAATTGGAATTCTGAAAATAACTACATCAAATGATAAAATGAAAACATGAAAACAACTACATTAAAAACATAAAATGCAAAACCATCATTGTTTGCAGGGGCCCTCCACAAACAGGTGGTCTCAAATATTCACACGAACAATCATCTACGCATCAAATCTTCAAGGCACTTCTTCATTAAAAAGGATGTAAAACAAAGTTCTAACAATTCACAATATGCCTCAGAAAATTAACCTCTCCTATTTGTTTCAATGGACTTTTTATATAGGGGTTACAATGTAACTTCATGGAGATTCATATGGCTAAAGATAAGAATTGAATGGACACCTATTTTCCATGAATTTGATGAATCACAGTCCATTCCAACCTCTGTTTGCTTGATTGAGTGTTTATTGACACATGGGTGCAATGTTTTCTCATGCAACTGCAAATAGGGCTCCAAAGAACTTGAAATATCTCTCAAATGGTAACGAATTTGGGAAAACGTCTCTTTCAGAACTTAATTGGTTCCATGATGAACAAAACCCATGTTTGTGAATTGCGAGATTTGCTTTCGTTTGCTTCGAAAACGCGTTTGAAGTTGACTGGTCAAAACTGCTGCAATTCTCCTTTGATCTTTTCCTGGAGGTCACATGTACGAGCTAGGTGGAATTTGACCAACAAAAATCCATATTGGAGCTTCTAGAAACAATGTCCATGTGTCAAATTTCATTCTAGAGTGGTGCTACTACCTCAACCATGGAGACAGCGCGAAAACTTCGTTAACTATAGAAACTTGTACTGGCAAAACTATCATTAGTAAAACAATGCATAATTATCTTTAATTCATTAAAAATAATAGAAATAATAATAATAAACCATGTAAACATGTATGGGGGAATTTGGTGTGTTTATGAAGAAATATGGTTAAAAAATTATGACAATGGGTGAATGGAATTATGCGAAAATGGATGGTTTCATCAACAAAATTATGACAAATTGAAGGCCCAACAATATGAATGCATCAGCTAACATTAATTCTTCTGATACTCAATATTGTGGGCCCTTGTAGCAACAGTAATGATCCATGAGAAGATTATACTGCAATTCTTTAGGTTTTAACTGTGACATAAATTACCAGCAAACAAATTCTTAAAACAGAAAACAAAGAATGGAAAGAAAATAAAACATAAAACAAATATACACAGAGATTTTCCCCTAGATCCCAAAACCGGGACTACCAAATTGATTTTTCATTTTTTTCCTTTCAATGTTACAATACATATATATATATATATATACATGTCGAAACATTCATAAACCCCAATCCATTAACCCTAGATTAGAACATAATCATAGTTCCCTTAACCGTATCTATAAAATACCCATATCTATAAAATACCATGGGTATAAAATCATCATGCCCAAAACCATGTGCAAAACCCATGCACAAAACCATAGCCTAGGTCTGCTCACTTATTATAGGATAAAAAAAAAAAATCCTGGGGCGTTGCCCCAGATTCCATGTAGGGGGGCTACCACCCCCTAAAAACGCCCAGATAAGGGGGTTTCTTCCCCCCTATTGCGCCTGACACAATGAAAAAGGGGGGATATCTCCCCCCTATGAACCCCCCGCATGTGCGACTAGTCGTGGAAATAATATAACACACACCCAAAAAATTGTTGTTGCTCTCTTATGGACCTTTCTCAAATATTTTCAACTCTATGACTAAGGCTCTACATTGCCCCACCTAACTCTTGGAGGTATGGTTGCATGCATGGAAAAATATACCTCTAGCTTGTAAATATTTTTAACTCAAACACCAATTTTTTTTACTTACCCAGTAGTAACATGCTTCAGAAAATCTTTCCTCTTACTGAACATCACATCATATCCATGGTCTTCAATTACAACTACAAAAACTATATTTCTCTTTAGACCGAGAACATACATTACATCCTTTAGGTGAAGATTGGATCCTAACTCCCTCTTAAATTGATAGTTCCAACCCCTTTGGTACTATACCTTCCATCATCTCCAAACTCTATGTGTAACTATAGGTCTTTCTTCTCTAGGCTGTTGAACAAATCCTTCATGTCATATGATATGAGGCACCAGAGTCTACGTACCACTCACTCCCTCTTACTATGATTTCTATGCAAGCAATGAGGGTGAAATTCAACTCGAATGGTCATGTAAGAGCATCTCCTCCTGCTCCTACTGTTGGTTACTTACTGGATTTCTTGTGTGGACACTTGTTGCATAATGTCCATACTCATGGCAGTGAAAGCATTTAATTTTACTGAGGTCTTTCTTCTTTCCATGGTTCTGGCTAGATTTTGCCTCATCGTGGGCCTTCTTGCCTTTGGAATTCTTCCTTTTCCCACTAGAGCAAAGTTTTCTTCCTCCTTAGATTTACATGTGTACCATCTCCATTGTTTCTTTTGATCTCCTCCTGCACCAAATCAGACCAAAGTCTCACCTAATCTAGTATTTTATCTCTTCCATTAACTGAATATTGATAGTTATGCCAATATTTAAGAAGGCCAAGGAGTGTTAATCTCACAATTTTAGATGATGTTTCTCCTACTCCTCCAAGTTCATCTCGAACCTGAATGAATTTGGATAGGTATTGAGGAATGGTTTCATTTTTCTACATTTGAATGCTTCTGAGTTTATCTCTCAATGCCAATTTCCTGGCATCATTGCTGCTTTGGAATAGACCTGTGAGAGTTACCCACATTTCAAAAGGAGTCTCATTTCCATGCAAATTTTAAACCACATGATCTTTGACACCTTCTAGAATAATCCTCCTGGATTTTGTTGTGCCTTTCTTCCACTAAGCAAGTGCATGTGCATCTGATGTTGCTAGTTTTGGAATATCAGTTTTTGTGTATTCCAATACTTAATTGTCATTCAGGGAAACTTCCATATTATCTTTCCAAGCACAAAAATTCTAGGTTCCCTCCAATACATACTCAAGCCTCAATCCATTGAAAGACATGTTTCATACACTGAAGAGAATTTGCACCAAAAACTCAGCAAATCACAATTTCTCTGAGAGAATATTTGGAACAAGGTTTCTATGTAGTCTTTCAATGCTCTGATGCCATGTATAAATTGCAAGAAATTTTCTACTGCTAATGAAATCAAACTAAAATCAAGAGACAAAAATTTCTTCAACTATTATGCGTAAATGAAAACACATGATAGAAACATATGCAATAATATGCAACCATCAAAACACAAATAACACAATTATTTTACAAGGGAACCCAACTGGGAAAACCCACTTTGAATATGATAATATGAATAAATTACAATGTTTTTCTTCCATCCTGGAGCACACCCTGCACTACAATTCCGATCTACTGCTTACTGACTTGCTCTAACCAACACTTAGCAAAAATAGGCCTCAACTTTCCTCCTATTTCCTTGCACAATTCTTGAGGAAATTAGCCCCTAAAAAATAGGATAATTCCTTATTTACTTGTGCAAATCCTGAAGTAATTGATCACCTACTGATGAGCCTCAGTATTACAACAAGAATGCTGCAACTCCCAAGGCTACCAACTTTAGTTATCAACCAAGAGGCATCGACATTATATGTGCAGCATACAATGTGTCCTTCTTTTGTTGATATGATGTAATGGAAGTGTTGCTTTGAAAAGAAATTAATTCTATGAAAGAACAACAATTTGTAATTGAAATCCTAAGAGCATGAATTCAAATAAAAATACTTAATCTACTTTGCGAAAATAAATGTCCTAAGTGGTGTTTATTATTCCTCAATCATGGATTTAGATCCTAGGGGTCGTGATTCAAGCCTAAGAGACAAAAACCAAGCTTTAGGAGCAAATCTGGTTGAGTTTACACATGTTACAAGAGTGCTACAGGAAGTTCTATTTTTGCTACAAGAAGTTATGTTTGGGAAATAACTCACCAAATGACCAAGTAAATCAAATTAAAATGGGATGGGACAAATTTTTTTATTAAGTATGATGCCTTAGGTCTCCATTCCAAGTGGAATCACTCCAAAATACCCCTGTTCACACGTGCTAAAAAATAACAGAAAATTGCTACTCTAAAATATGGAAATTCAAGAACTAATGAGCTAGTCATTCTATCAAATGCCTAACCTAATCAAGTGCAAATGAAATGGGGTAAATTTTTTTATTAAATTTAACATTATTATGACCTAATACAAGTGGAATAAATTCAAATGAATCTCATTAACCCATTCTAAAAAATATCATAAATTTACTACTATTTCGCTACAAGGCATTTCCAGAAATCTTATATTCGTAAACTAGTAACCAAATACAAGTAGCTTAATGATTAAGATGACCTTCCAAAGTTACTCTAAGGATGAATAATACTTTTGAATTTGTAAAAAAAAATGTAAAATAACTCACTTAAATCATTTAACACAATCCTACAACAATAAAAGAAACAATACTAAATACAGAAATATGCAAAACATAAATGAGAAATGCATGTGAATAAGAAGTGAAAAGAACATAAAGAAAATTGTGCAAGAGGGATCTGAGGCTCCTAGGATGGCCATTTCCAAGGAGGAATCATATTCCTATGGAAGAAATCAAACCTTAGAAGCTAAAAATGGCACTAACCTTCATTATTGAATCATTCCAAGTACATCCCTGCAAGAAAAGAAAGTGGAGCTACTAAACAACAAGTTTTCTCCACAATAAGACTAAAAAATACATGCCCCTAGAGGTCATTTCGAATTGGTACTTATACAAATTGATGGGGAAGCATTATCCTTGAAAGGAGGAAGTTTTTTCCTCCAAAATCCCTCAAATAATGGATCTGGTTCCCAACACTAGGAGTTTGCAGTAAATGACAGGGAACACATTCCTAGATTTTCTCAATCATCGGAGTTCCAGAATATCTCAATCATTTCATGATATTTTTTTCATTTATTCTATAATATTGATCCTCATGTAGTAGGGATCAAGTCCCTAAATTATCTCCTTCTCCAAATCTTCATAATCTGCCCAATATTCTCATAATATCCTTCAAAAATAAATAATATTAGGTACAAATATGCAAGTATCTCTAAACCTTCCTAAGAACATATTAAAGCTTAAAAAACAGTATTAAGTGTATAAGGAGAGATTTAATATAGCATTTATGTGCCTAATAAAGGTTATATGGGCCTTAATTTATGTCTAATTTAGAGGCCCATCACCTACTACGATGGAAAAAATATACATGCATCTAGTATATAATGGACAATTACAATGTGTCTTGTCCTCCACTCAACTTAGGAAATTTGAATTCCATACATGAATAGGGGATATTTTTAGTAAATTGATTAGTTAAATGAGAGATCAATGAATTAACAATTGTTATAACTAATCCATTGAACTTCTACAGACTCCACTAAATACTAGAGCTCAGTTAACTGATTTTAACTAACAATAACTCTACTATATTGCTAGATGTTAGCAATCAACCCATGCACAACTCTACTTCTAGCCTACAAACTCGAATTGACTGACTTAAATGAGTGATTTAGTCGTTTCACTCCTACGAATTGCAACTCAAGTCATCTTGCTGATGTGGAAAATCAAATTTCTCCATTTGACTAAGGCACAAATCAAGTGAAGTCTTTCTTTCTACAATTTCAACAGAATTCCAATTTTTATTCGAAGTCCAAGTGACCTCTTTGAGTCGAAGTCACCTCTTGGAAGACGAAAACCAAGGGTTACAATCACATGTATTAATATGTATATCTTGTGAATAGAATGTATTCCATAATTATCTAAATCTATCTATCAATTTCCTGTGTTTAAAATGATATCAGGCTATGCTAATTCCTGCCCTACTCAAATTTGAACAACTAGTTTTATGGAATTTCTACATATCAGTTTTGTTGTCAGTCCCACCTCCCTGGGCTCTACACCTGAGTTCTCTACCAACACTTCTTTTCAAGCCCCGCTTCTCTACATTACCACCCTCGTCAACTGTTTATATTCCTCGCACTAGTCTTAACCTTGTAACCTAACACCCCTTTGCAGTTTCTTTTCCTGGCATCAGTTTCTCTGCATCCAATGGATTCCATGTCATCACTATGGTACCAGTTCTCTATATGTTCAGTTCATTTGTATGAAGTTAAAATTGATCAGGAGATATGAGTGGACGAATTGAGCATGGTAGCTCCGCACACATGCGCTAATAATGAGTGGTAATTCCATCGAAAGAAATGGCCCATATGTAAAAAAATTGATTTTATAAATGAAAGGGAATCCTAGAAACCCTAAAATATTGCATAGTGACCAGGTTACGATCCCAAAAAATAACCATCCCCACTGTTTCTTCTCTCGTCTTAAACGGGCCAGTTTCAATGCTAGTTGTAAACCCAATAAAGGAGGAAAAGCGAAGAGTTTCGCCATATTATCCTTGACAATAATGAGGAACCCTACGAGAGGGTTGATGTCCTCATATCTCCCAAGCCTTCTATCAATTTCTTCTGCATTTGCCAACAATTTGTATAACACATATAGGGAGATCTTGTCATTGCAGTTGAGTGAGGTATTATTTAGTTTACTCTCTTGACAGTAGAAAGTTCCTTATGCACAGAATTTCTGAGTAGTCATTGTGGTTTGCATAGGTTTTTAACAGATTTGTGGCCACCTAAAAGGCCTTCATGATGTGAAGGTTTCTACATTATATCATATCAACGGGTCTGATGATCAAAAGGAATGGGAATGAAACCAATTCCCTCATGTTCACTCATGTTGTTGGATGACTGGAAAATGGAGATGTTTTCATACTTAATTCAAAAGGTCAACAATATGCTCCAAGTTAAGCAAGCATTCTGCAATTATTAGAAACAATTGTTGTAATTCCAAACTACAACAAGTTGTTTCCAACTAGTCAAACACTAATTCTAGATCATGGTTATTGTATAGCAGTAGAAGAGCACCTAGCTTATTTGTTCCATTCAATGATGTGATGGTGATAATTGGCTTCATGTTTGTTATTCAACTTGCACAGTCTAACAATGGTAGAGAACCCAAATGAATTTGGCATATTAAATAGCCTTTTATGCCATGCAGTCTCCATAGATGGTATTATGAGTGCATACCCTTCATAAATTGATGTGATTGTGTGTTGTTGCTATTGATTTGGTGTTCCCAAATTTGAGTACTCGTTAGCTAGTTTTTAAGTGTATGTTATTCAATTTCAAAGTTATTCAGAAGCCTGCAGAGATTTAACCAACAACTACATCGAGCAATACAGAAACTTCATGTCTTAGGTTGATTTCATGCCTCAGGTAGACCTTATAATGCCACAACCACCTTTATCCTAGAACCAACAACCAGTTTCTCTAACATTTCATTAATGAAATATAAATTCATGATCTTAACTAGTCTAGTTAGTGTTTTTACTAGAGGTGAGCAATCAAGGGAGAACATAACCATACCCTAGTAGTTGGTAGTGAGGTGAGCTAGAGTAGATATATAAATAGGAAAGTAAGAAATCATGAGTAGCTCATCCTATCTCTATTAGCTTCTGGCTTGGACGCAGATATCTTAGCTTTTCCTACTTTTCTTCTATATTAAGTTTGTTGTGGGAGGCTTTTGCTCAAGGACATGGCTAATAGTGATGCATTATCAGTTGGTTAAAGCACCCTTCATTTACTTGAGTTGGAGAAAATAGCAGACTTAATGGAGTATTAGAGTTATTGAACACTTTGATTCATTATATTGTTGACAACACAGTAAAAATCAGCAAAACCACTTCTGCCGATATAAAAATATGTCTACAACATGCACAGGAGAAGATTCGTCACAGGTACAAAGAGATGAGCTACAACATAAGAGTCATAATTCTGAGTTAGTTTTTGTTCAGAACAATTCTTTGTTTGAATTTGACTTCCTTTTTGAGGTTGAGGTTGACTCCCATTAGCAATAGCAATTGATCAGATTGGTGTATCCATTTCAAGAGCTAATTTGCATGAAGACACAAAGGTTCAAGTTGCACTTACCAAGCCCATCATCAAACTTTGGGAAGAACTTATCACCAAACAAAACAAAATTGGACTTGGATATGACAATAATGTGTCCTCTTACGTTCTAGATTATTCCAAACCCACCAAGTTTCAAAGTGTCAAGTTTCTTCAGGATGGTTCATTGTCACTTGTTCCACATCCTGCTCATTTTCCATAGCTAGATCAAAGTTTCAAATGCCAACATTATGATCGGGTTAGCCATATGAAAGATAAAAAAAAATATCTTCATCCTTGTGAGAATTATGGTAAGCACATTCATCATTGAAATAGATGTTCCAAAAATAAGAATCCTGCAAGAACAAATATTCATCTTGGATGAATTGTTTTTTAGCAATGGTATTTAACATCCAAAAAGATATGTTAGTCATGGCTTAGAGTTAATTCTTGAGTGTTAACACATCTTGTAGTGGATATATATTCATCTTCTCACCTTGTATATAATAGGAGGGGAATTGGTGGACAAATAATTGCTTTGAAAAGTTATCAAGCAAGCCTAAGCCACTCCCTAAACTAGAGCCAGCTACCAGAGCCTAGAGCTAGAGTTAGCCATAGCTAGATTCAAAGTTGTAGCTAGAGACAAAGTCATGTTCTATGAGCACAGTTTTTGGTTGGTGTCTTTCCTTAAACCACCACATACATAAAACTTCAAATTTTGCTACATCAGTTTATGGTTAAATTTAAACCCGCATCAGGGAGCACTTCCACCAGCATAAGACTTCAACTCTTAGCCAGATTTGGAATTGTTCTAGGAAATAATTTTAGCTTTAGTTCCAAAGTTGGTGGTAAGCCTTAAACCACCATCGATATAGACCTTGAGTTTTTTTACGTCACTTAGTTTGTGGTCTACCTTAAACCACCATTTCAGAGAGCACATCTTGTTATTGGCTGCCATGAATTTTTTTATTTCAGCTCTATGCTTGGACTCACATACACCTTTCTAATTAAGAGTGGGGGGGGGGAGGCGTTAGAAACCTAATCCGTAAGGGTTGGTATGGAGGAATTCCAATAGTTATTGGAAGTCAAAGTGACTTGTTGGAAGATGAAAACCAAGGGTCATAATCAAATGTATTATTATGTACATCTTATGAATAGAATGCATTCCGCGGTTTATCTAAATCTTCCTATCAATTTCCTATGTGTTTAATATTTCTAAAGATAAAATCTAATCCAAGCTAGGAAACCAAGAAAAACTAATATTTTTGTGTTTTTGTGTTTTTTTTTTTTTTATATTGAAATTGAAAATAAAAGGAGGTTAAATTTTTAAATTAAGATGGTTGTCATAGTGAGGCTTACCTCAACCTTGCATTTTTCTTCCAAAGAATCATATCATGATCACAATCATCTCTTTGTTGGTTTTGCACTTTGGTCTAGAGAATGAGATTAGAATCTAGGCAAATGTTAAACCCAATCTGGTCTAGAGTAGTGGTAAGAGCTTCCAAATCCTACTAAAAATATTCATCTTTTGGAAATGTCTCCAACCACTGGGTCAACTATGACTCACAATGAAATCACTCCCTTAAGGAACTATTAATATAGGTTTATATAACAATTGGGTTTGCTTAGCATTATACATAGACAAAGGTGAGATGAGGTCTAGTGCCTTGATCTCCTCTTCCTCGTGACTCATTGTCCCTCAATGGATCAACCCAATAATATAGTAGTAGCCTATAAATATGCATGTATATTCTATGAAGCACTATTATGACAAGTTAAGAAGAAAAATAATAGAAGAATCAACCCATAATTTTCATTGGAAAAATAAATTTATTAAAATTGCATATAGTGATCTCACAATCCAACAACCTATTTGGGTAAAGGGTCTAGCCTTATATAATTATTATTGTAACGACTAGTTAAATCCTAGTAGAACCCTCTCACAAAATAATATTTTTTTACTTTTCAATCACAAATATGGATACTATGTCATTACATGAAAATAATTTTCAACGATAAAATTTACCCACAAAAGGGGGTCGACTTATTTGAAGAGACAATGAATTTCTTGATTGTATTGATTTATAGCTTGGATTGACCTTGAAAATACTTCACTTTATCCAACATGGCTCAATTGCTTCACTAGGAAAGTATCCATAGTTTCTTGGGTAAGTTTCATCCCACTTTAGAATGTTATGGCTACCTTTCTAGCTCATGGCTTTGTTGGGAATGTGCTTTGACTTGTTTATTTGACCTTGAATTTATTTCTTGGTGGGTAGAAACTCCCATCATAGCCCAACATCCACTTGCATTGAAGTCCATGCATTCAAAATTTCACTTGGGGAAGCTAATGGCGAGTTTGAACCCTTGACTTTCACAGCTAGGGGTACTCGTGTCCCACAATTTTATGGTCAAAATCTTGTGTTTCTTGATGATTCCAAGAATCAGGGTTTTTCTTATTAACATGTGACACAATGTTTACATTCATTAGTTTAATTTTAGAAACCTATCATATGAATGTGAGGACAATATGCTCTCTACAAGCATGCCCAAACAAACATTTCAGAGCTTACACAACTCTTTTTGCTACACAAATTGGTTTTTACGCCCTCGGGACCATTTGGCCACGTGTCCTTGAATTGCTATAATATGCGAGATACACCACAACAAAAAATGAAAAATAAGACTCAAATTGAGAAACCATCAATAATGTTGGATTCATTACATTGTATTACAACTAGGGATGCCCCTATCCCATAACTCCATGGCCCAAATCCTGTGTTATTTGATGATTCAAAAACTATGGTTTTGCTTAAAAATATGCAATATAATTTTTGCATTCACGAGTTAGCTTTCTGGAAACTCTATCTAGAGATTTTTGGATTATTTATTCACATTTTTCTTCCACAAACATACTTTTAGGAACTTATAGAACTCAATTCTTCTGACAATGTGGTTTTTGTGCCCTCAAGACCAACATGCCATGTATTCTTTAATGGCTCCAAAATGCAAGTTACAAATCAACATAATTAAATGGAATTAGTGACTCAAATTGATAAACCATCAATTCCTTTGGACTCGTGACTCATGACATCGTTATTTGACAGGTCCTAAAATTAGGGCTTTTCTCAAAAACATGTAATGCGATTTTTGCATTCATGAGTTTAGTTTTAGAAAATCTACCTTGGGAGTGTGTGGACTATGTGATCACCTTATGCATGACCAAAAACACTTTCAAGAGCTTATAGGATAATTTTTGTTGCATAGTTTCACTTTTATTCCCTTCAGACCAATTGACATGTGGCTTGAAATGGCCTTGGGATCTTAGTTGCAACCTAAGATAAGATGAGAACTATGACTCAAACCAGTGAAGTGTCAATTATATTGAACTTCGCAGCATCACAATATAGCTAAGGAAACCTTATCACATGATTCCATGGCTTGGATATTGCATTATTTGATGATTCATAGAACTAGGGTTTTGTTCAATAAAATTTAATGCAATTTTTGTAATCTTGAGTTGATTTTTTGAAACTCTACCGATAGAGCTTGTGGAGAGTATTCTTGCATTGAGCATGCCCAGGCATACTTTTAGGAACTTACATAACTATTTTTTGGTACAAAATTATTTTTGTCTTAGGGACCACTAGCCATGTGTCCTTAAATAGCTTTGGAATGCAAGTTGTAATTCAATATAAAATGAAAACCAATACCCAGATCAATGAATTATCGATTTCATTGAACTTGTGACATGTAATATACCTAATTTTTATTATCCCTATGTAATAAAATACACATTGTTTTATACCAAATTGGCATATAAATCATTTTTATTTATTACTATTGTGCATAATGATAGTCACGCATTTTCCCAAGGGCACGCCTTGTCAAATCTTACATGCATTTATACGCATTGATTGTACTCAATCAATCACCAAACTCATATCTATTCATATAATGAATAATTATTATTTAATATGGATATTATATGGAATTACTTTATGCATTCATGTTATTCTCATGATGTGAATCACTAGGTTCACTTCAATTGGAAATAAAGTGATTGTTCCACTAACCCATGGTGAAAAGTCATTTTGTTAGTAGAAATATAGTCAAAAGTTATTTTTCTAATAGATATATGAGACCAATAGTCCATTCTTCAAGGAATTATTGGGAAAATCATCACTCTTAAAAATAAATGATTAAAACCCTATTAAAAAAGAGAGGACAAAAGGACAAAAACAAGGAAAAAAAGAAATTTTATTACAAATGATTTCCAAGCCCATGGCCAAAGTACTTGATACACAAACACATAATAGTTTCCGAGTATTTTTATAAGTACATGTAAAAGTATAATTCAAACAAAGATTCCATACTCGGAAAAGTAAAGTTAATTGTATTGTGCATGATAAGAAATTGTAATTAAAAAGGGAAGTTTCCAAGTATCTTTAAAAGTGTAGGAAAATAAGTATTATGTCAAACAAGACTCAATAGTTGGCATGAGAAAAATGAATTTCCACGTGCATGATTAGAAAAGGTAATTAACAAATGGAAAGTTTCCAAGTGATTTTAAAATATATGTGAAGAAATATCAACATTTGATAGTAAGATCCATTTTTGCATGGAGCAATAAAGACCAAAAAACATGAAATACAAATCTCTCTTTACATGGAGAATGAGTTTTATCTATAAGAAATAAAAATATCTCTTTGTCTCAAGAATAAGTTTGATCTTTTACATGGAGGAACTTTTGCATGGAGAAATAAGAAATGAAATATAAATATCTCTTCACATTAAGGATAGTTTTATAAGTTTTTTATGTAAACACCAATAAAATAAAAAGGAAAAAGTAAACATATTAAGGTAAATAAAGCATGAAAGTATATACATTCTTAAGATATATTCTTAGGAAGATAAAATATCATTATTAAACATATATTCCAAAGTTCACATAAGGGGCTATAAATTTAAACATATTGTTATTTTTCAAGATTTAATTAAAGGGTTATCAGATTAATCCCTTAGTTTCAATCAAGAAACAAAATTGAAGAAGTAAACCGAGTGTGAATCTAAAATATAAAACATTGTGGAGATGAATTGTCAAACGAAGATGTCAAGCACTCTACCTAATTAATTGTCATTGTAACCAAATAAGGAAACTCATTACATCATTTCAAACAACAAAATGACAAATGGAGGAGTTGAATAAGACATATAAATTAGAAGAATACCTTCCAATTTACTTTGAGGTTATTCATTTTTGCATATATTTTATAGAGAATAAATTAAGAATTTCAAGAATTAAAAAAGGTTCCCACAATGTCCATGCTAATAGCATATGCAATGCAAAAGAGGTGGGTCTTTTTCCAAAAAAGTGAAATGGCCAACTTATTTCACTCTAGAAGCTTAAAAATGAGTGATTTCAAAGTAATAAATTAGGTAAAAAAAAAAAAAATCCCTCACAAATGAGGTACATATCCTACAATATATATTAGAAAAGGAGGCTAATAAGACAAGCACATTAAAATAACAAATTCAAGCACCAATGAAACAAAATTGTGGCTAATGGTATTGAGTGTCAATTCATTAAATCCAAAGGTACATAACTAGATTCAATGGTGTACTTGCATATCAAAGCATCTAAAGATCTATGCTCCTCAAAATCAACAACAACAAAGATCAAACCTAGAATCCTATCATCAAAGAGTTCGAGAAAGAATCCACATTTGATGGATTTATCCTTTTTCAATATGCTAGTATTGTACAAGGATTCAAAGGTCATATTGTCTCATGCCCTCAACCTCATATAATCGATGACATTTACAAAATATTGTTTATTCTATTAGGAGGATTTTTCCTTGCATATGCTTTGAGGTCAAAGTATTTTTAAAGGGGAAAGGCTTGCAATATACCTAAAGTATTAGGTATATTACCCATACATAATAATGTATAAATCATTTTTTTATGAAGTAGACACACACGCACACACACACACACACACACACACACATATATATATAATGTTCATCATATATTTTCTCAAACCGAATGACTTATCAAACCTTATGTGTATTTATACACATCCATGACATTCAATCAATCATCAATCTCATTTATATTCATATAATAAACAATTATTATTTAATATGGATATGTGGGATTACTTTATGCATTCTTGATGTTCTTATGAAGTCGACTACTAAGTTCAATTCATGAAATATTATTAATATTAAGGATGCCCCTTTCCCATTAGTTCATGGCCAAGATCTTATGGTATTTGGTAATTCCTAAAACTAGAATTTTCCATGATAATAAGAAATGCATTTGCATTCATGGGTCAAAAGATGAAACCTTGGAGGAGGATTTTCTTAGGTCCAATATATGTTTGTGTGTGTGTGTGTGTGTGTGTGCCTGTGTGTCTCCTAGTCACTAGATTCCTAGTATTATGAAGGATAATGAAACCTATAATGATAATACAACTTCATAATGAACTCATGACCAATGGTTGCACCATCTAATAAGATTAGATCAAATTGCATTCATTCACCATATATTCTTATAATTGATACTTTCAAAGTAGATTTTGTGAACCATTGTAACTAACTTTGTTATGGAAATCAACGCCCAAAGAATAAAAGTTTGAAATTACACATGAGATCATAACCTTCAAACACGTTGCTGCCAATAATTATGGTTCTTCTCAAATATGTGTAACCTTATTTTTATTTCCATGATTGGAAAACATGCCCTATAAATGGAATATTTATTCGAAAAGTGTAAAATATGTTTCACTACAAGATTTTTCGCAAGAGAGAACTCATAAATGGGTATCAAGGCCTTCTTGTGGTTTTGAGATTGATACCTATTTCATAAGCCCTAAGATAAGCATGGGGCCTTACATTTTTTTTATGTGGTTCACGGACCCCAGAGATCAGTGACCACTACTTCCACGGAATATTTTTACCAGGAAAATTAACCCGAAGGGATCACTTCATACTGACTCAACTACGAAGCCTAACCTTGAGATTATCGAGAGAATTGAACCTGTGACCTCTCAATAGAAAAGATGTTTTAATAATAGGGACTTGACCAATTGAACTGAACCTCGGGGCTAGCATGGGGCCTTATATATGGTATTGAACTCATAATTGTAGAGGTAAATGTGTAATTCTAATATCCACAAATGTAATATACCTATCATTACAAGAATTTTCACATCAAGCATGTATCTTACAAATGTGACCATGCTACGAGGAGAAACATCACAAGGATGCGACCATGGTTATATAAGATTTGTTGTTGGTTTTATGGAGTATGCATAATGTTCATAACTGAAAATCATGCCATGTCAATAGAATATTTGTTCCACAAGTGTAATATATGTGTCATTATGTGATTTTTCTCAAATTTGTAATATAGACATTGTAAAAAGGTGTTGCACAACATGAATGGGTATAAAGGCCTTCTTGTAGCTTTTAGTTTGAGACCTATATTATTATCCATAAGATATGGATGGTGCCTTAAATATGGTAGACAACTCTTGATTATAGAGGTAAGTGAGTAGTATTATAGGGTCCATGAGTGTATATGCATGCCATTATGATTTTTTTACACCAAGTATGCATCTCAATGATGTGACCACGATACAAGGAAGAACACCATAAGGATGTGACCATGGCTATAAAATATGTGTTGTTAATTTCATGGAACATGCACATTGTCCATAATCGATAAACATGCATTATCAATGGAATATTTTTTCAGAAAGTGTAATAAATGTGCTTTACAAGGTTTTCCCACAAGTGTAATATGGATGGTGTAACAAGGTGTTGCACAAGATGAATGTGTATCAAGGCATTCTTATGGTATTTAGATTGAAACCTATGTCATAAACCCTAAAATATGCACGAGGCCTTAAATATAGTAGGGAACTCAAGATTGTAGAGGTAATTGCATTCTATGTCGGGGTTTATGAGTGTAATATGCATGTAATTATGGGTTTTATCATACAATGTATATGCCTTAGGGATGTGACCATGCATGAAAAAGAGTACCACAAGGATGTGGCCATGATTATAAAAGATTAAATTTTGGTTAAATGGAACATGTAAATGGTCCATAATCAATAAATGTAACTTATAAATGGATATTTGTTCCACAAGTGTAATAATATATGTTTCATTGCAACATTTTCCCAAAACTGCAATGTGGACATTGTTATAATTTAAAAAAAAACATGAATGGATACAATGCCTTCTTGTGGTTTTAGGCTTGTGACATACTTCATAATCCATATAATATGCATGGGGCCTTTAATATGGTAGGGAATTCATGACTGTAGAGGTCAGTGTGTAGTATGTTAGGTCCCATGACTGTAATATGCATGTCATTATGAGTTTTTTCAAACCATGCATGTGCCTTAAGGTTGTGGACATGCTACAAGAAGGAGCACCATTAGGATCTATCTATGGTTATTAAAGATTTGTTTTCAATTCAATGGCCCATGCAAAATATCCATAATTGACCAACATTCTCGATATACAAAATATTTGGCTCAAGATCACCTCACATTTCCTATGCATGGGGACCTATATCACCACACGCCCTATATATGGGGCCATGCATCACCAAGTTTATTGCATGAAGAAAATGAAGTTTCTAGGTTCATGGACTAGGAATGAGGCCCCAAACCACCATAGAAAGCATACAAATGAAATGTTTATCCTACATGTGTTGTATATGCAGGATTGCAAGGTATGCCTTAGAGCCATATATTTGGTCATCGTGAAAGGAAAAGGTTGATAAATTTGTGTTACATATAATGTAGAGTGAATATGAGCATGGATTACCTTCTAAATTGATAATAATGATGAGTAATACATGAAGAATAACAAGGTGGACTTAGCAAAGTTAGGAAAAACAAAATAAGTAATAAAATCATGTTTGAGATAGGACATTTCATCTTCCCAATATTTTATTTGTGGTGTTGAAAAACATCATTGATCTCATTAATGGGCCTTCATGTGCATATGACTCTTTGGATAACTTGGGTCTGCAAAAGGACAACAATGTTAGACCAATTCATAACTAGGAGTCATCTATAACTTAATTGAGAAAAATAAGAATTTTAAACAACCTTCATACCTTAGAATAGAACACAATATTTAGGATGTCATTTTACCTCACCTATATACTTACCTACAGTCATTCAAGTAGACCATCCTCACCATCTCTAGTAATTAATTGTCTCTATTACTTTTCATACTCAAAATGAGGCAGGGAGTGTAATACCTTTCATGAGTGCTTCTTTGTCATTATTTATAGTTATATGTTTGTACCAACAACTAAATTTTTAAAGTGGTATACAGATGTACCTATTTTGTAATCTTGAAACACAAAATCACCCTTCTCTTTAGATTTATCATTCTATGCCAATATTCTCCTTTAAAATCCAACAAACCAAGTAGAAATTGAATGTCTTCATTAACCATTAATGAAATATTGGGGGTCTACTTTCCCTCTAAGCGATGTGCCAACTAATAGTTAGTGCCCCATTCATTATGTTTTGAGGAATACGTGCCTTGAACTAAGTGGAATGTTTTTGTGTGACTCCACTAAATTGAGAAAGCATAGTATATTCATGATAGTTAGTCAA